>CM077568.1:6495397-6848874 GCA_039657325.1 Stephania cephalantha
TGAACACAAAGCACTTCAGCTAGGTCTGGAGAGAAAAGAGAAGGGTTTAGTTAGAAACAGTGCTGAAAAATCAAAGAGAATGTGGAGTTGGAGCTAAGGATCTCAAGGAGCTTGAGTTTTCACAAGGATATAACCTTAGGTAACAGATCCCTTTCATTTTCATAGTACATTGTGATGATTTGAGGTTCTTTAAATCATTTTAGTGCTGGGATTTTGTCAACTTTGATGATTCTCTAATGTTATGAGATGATTATGAATCAAGAGAATCAAAACTTCTCTCAGGTTCATGAAAAACCTATGTCTTGGTTTAAGAATTGGGGATTTGGGGTAAATAAAATAATGGATTGATTTTCTTGTGTAATTGGGTGTTTAATCTTTGAGTTTCTACTCTTATATTGATGTCGAATGATGTCATATGTTGGGTGTAAATGTTGGACAAAATTTAAGGGGTTTGAACCATGCATTGTGAATTTGATTGTTCATTAATACTACATGTTTGATAAGATGTCAAGATTATAGCTGAAATTCTAGAAAGCATACAACAACAACAACAACAACAACATAGCCTCAGTCCCAAATTAACTGGGGTTGGCTACATGGATCAAACTTTTCCATTGTGCTCGATTAAGTGCAATTGATGGTGAGCTTTTCAAACCATTCAAATCTCTCATAATTAATGCATCCCATGTTAACTTTGGTATGCCCCTACCTCGTCGAGTTTTTACAGTTTCTATTGAGTCAAGTTTTCTAGTTGGGGCATTTGTAGGCCGTCTTTGCAGGTGACCAAACCACCGCAATCGCCTTTCCCTAATCTTTGTATCAATTGGTGCTACTCCTACTTGTCTTTGAATTTCTATATTTCTTATTCTATCTTTACGAGTTTTACCACACATCCACCTAATCATCCTCATTTCTGCTACGTTCATTTTATGTAATTGTTGTTATTTTACCGCCCAACATTCACTTCCAAAATTCTACAAAGCATAAGTCCTTCATTTCTTCTCGAAATTGGCTGATTTTTTATGGGTTATTCTTGGATATTTGGACAAGCTTCTCACCAAAAATCACGTTAATTGGATGTGTGGTTTGAGAGTTATGAAACTTTCAATACTGCTGGTTTGAAACTCTATCAAAGTAAGTTGCTTTAGCATTTTGAGCATAACTCTCTCAATTTAAATCGGATTTAAGCGTACTTGTAACGACTCGAAAAATCTAATTCGTGCCACCTGCCATTTCAGGGTCGTATGTGGGACTCACTCATCGTGATCCGGATCGAATCGACGCGAAATAGGGTCAAGTTAAGGTTTAGACGCGGTGTACCCGTGTTTCGGAGCACAATGGTATTTTCGTCAATTTTTGACGAAAATGGGGTATTTTTCGGGGTTTAATTTGGACATAAAAATCGAGGCGATAAGTATAAAAAAAGAGAGATCGAATAAGAGTGAGAGAGAGAGAGAAAAAAAAAGAGAAATAGAGAGGAGAGAAGAGAGAGAGAGAGGGGAGCAGTGCGGCTCCAGCTCGGCGGAGCTTCGGCGAGAGAGCGATGGCTCAGCGAGATCGGAGGCCGCAGACGGCTGCTTGCGGCGACGCGAAGGCGCGAACGGCCAGGCGAGCGCCGCAGCGGCGAATCAGCAGCGCGGACGGAGGTTCCCGGTGCAGCGGCGAGCCAGCGAGGAGACTGACACGCAGGGGATGTCGCGGACGAGTGGGCGGCGGCTCCGCATGGTGGCGCGCACGCAGCGCGCGCGGCGCGCGGGCGCAACGACGACCAGCGCGACGCGAAGGAGCTCACCAGCGGCGGCAGCGGCGCGGGGAACGACGTGGAGCAACGGCGCGGTGGCGCGTTGCCGGACCGATCGATCCCTGACGAGACAACAACAGTGGACAATGAGGCGTAACTTCGATGAAGCTCGACGACGCGATGGATTGCTCGCGGAGAATGTAAGTAAACCAGCTAGGAAATTGTTCAGTAATTTCATTGCTTTGATATTGTTGTTCATTGCTTTAATATCTATCCTCGAAAGTGTTATTGGTTGAGTGGTCCATTTGCAAGTAAGTCATGGTATTGTTTATCTGTGATATGAGCTCTTATCTGGACGCCATTGATATCTCCCAATTGAGTGTACATTGGGGGCACTTATCCGGGTCTATGGATATCTCATAGTTGCAAGGGTTAGGGCTGGTAGGCATTGTCTCGTCTTGAACCCGAGTTTGTTGGGCTTTTGCCGCGACTCAACGACCTTTTGGTCGGGACTCCTTGCTATTCGGCCTCACTTATCGATTGATTTGTTTACAGTCTTTTATATTCATGCATTACCAGTTCATTTCTTTCTAATTGCATGAATTCGAGTGATTTAGTTATTTCGAAATGTTGTATATATGTCCTACTGGCGTTACTTACCTGGGCTCGTCATTCTTGTGTTTGACTGAGTGCAGATCCACGGTCCAGCAAGGGGAAGGCTCTATAGCTAGGTGAATCTTTTGTATATCTTGTATTTACTCTCCTCTGAATGTTCATTGATGATGATATACATATGTACGGTTCCAATATTAGGTTGTCCAACTCTTTTACAGTTATTGTTGGGTTATTTAATGTATTAATTGCTTATGCTAAATTGTAAAACTTGAAAAATATTAATAACTCAACTTAAGACTTTTGAATTTACTTATAATGATAGATTGGAAGGCTGACTAGGTATGCGTTGACCTTGAAAGATTGGCTCGGGGGTCCACATGGGCTTAGGCCGGGCGGGGCCCAGTTCGTGGAAAATTGGGGTCGTCACAGTACTTTACCATTTCAGAAAGCTTATACATAGAAAAACAACTTAAAACCAATATCTATTAAAAACTGAGTTATCTTATTTATCAGAAATGGATTGAAATTAAGCACTTGTTCATTGAGATATATATATATATATATTTTGTAAGTGTTTGGGTGTCGGGACATCTTTCGAGGGCTTCCACTAATCGAAAAATAACCAAAACCTTCAAAATAGTTTGAAATACTATAAATTTGGTTCTTTAAGAGTTGCAAGTGATTCTGAAGTGTTTTGTATGGTTATTCAAATGGGTTTTGAAAGAGGTGAAATTTAATTACTTAAATAAGCTGAATTTTGATTTAAGGTATTATGGGCATCAAATGATGTCGGAATTGAACCAAAATCTCCATAATATGTCATTGAATCATAGTAAAGGTGCACACCAAGTTTATTGATTTTTCGATGTGTCTAACTTAGTTTTCAAGTCATGCTTGGAATTAGAGAGTGATATTTACAAAGAAGGACTTAAAGTCTTACTTAGAGTCTCAAATTTGGTTATTGATAATAATAATGAGATTTTAGCACTCAACAACCTTGGTTTTAAGTTAACAGACTTCAATGAATCAACACTGAAAACTTTGGGAATTTATATGAGTGTTTTGGCCGCATTTCAACTTACATAGAAACCAAGTTTTTGACAATTATTTTAAGGTCCCTGAGGGATTGTTTTGCAAACCAATGCATTAAACCAACTTGAAATGGTTTTCGACAGACTTTGATGATTCAAAAACACTTAAAAACAATAAAAAAAAGACTACAACTTTGTAACATCGACCTTGACCATTTTGGCCGAGTTAAGTGTCAAAAGAGCTTTTAAAATGAATAAAATAGGCATCTCGGGGTTATCCCTTCGCATCAAGCATCCGTGTATGATATGAACAAGCAACTAGGGACCTCGAGGATTTAGCATAAACTTGTTTATGACACATTGAAGTCGTGATTTAGTCCAAGTTAAATAGAAAAGACATTAGGACAAATAGTGGACTATTTTATAATGAACTGAGATAATCAAACTTAAATAACCTCTAACACATACGAAATGAACTCTAATAGTTACCAGGGGACTAGAGCGTCAGTGCCGGGTATCGAGAGTGTAGTACAAACGTGTGGGAGCCGCATTTATCTCGGATATTATTGCATTTTGTGGTAAGTAAACCAGTAAGAACGTCAACATGATTTCTTTTCAACTTCTTATTGTTTATCTCTTGAAAAGCATGTCATACTTGTATTCCATTCTTGTTTCAAGTGGCATAGGGTCTAGGTAGTTCACCAGTTGTGTCATCTCGCAGGTTAAGCATCTGAAGTCACTGTGGCTTCTCGTTAAGGACTATTCAAGGGATAAAGCATCTGGGGTCACCGTGGCTTACCTTGATAGTTAAGGGGCTGTTGGAAGTGACTCAATGAGTCCGAAGTGCCTAGAAAATTATGTCGGGGCAGTTGGAAGTGGCCTTAGGCCCGCTGTGTCGATTTCAAGCTATGTTATGGTCTAAAGACCTACAGTTTGGACCAGATTACCTATTCACCTATTTTTTGCTTCCTTGCCACTTGATTTTCACTGCTTACTTGATTAGTATGTTTATCATGCACTTTGTCATTTTATTTACAACTTTTTTAAATACCCGCATGATTTAGAGATTATTGTAATTTTACTACTCAGAAATACTGTTGAATCTCTTCTGGCTTTACTAACTGGAATTGTCTCCGTTATTGGTGACAATTGCAGGTTCCTCGAGCGGTAAGGAGAAGGAGCCTGTACTTTGTGATTTCCTCTGAGCTACCCTCAGAGTCGGCTCCATTACTCTTACTTCGTAGGTTTTTTTGCCATTTTGTTATATATGACTATGTATTCATGTTGTTTTGATGTTTTTGGGTACTTGGTGATGTGAGATAAACTTGACGATACATGCATATGCGTATTGTACTCTTTATCACCAGTTATATGCATGATATCGCACCATTTGCAGGATTTCCACGCCTAGGACTTGTCCCGAATTTAATTAAATTTTATTTGTTGCTTTAAATTACTTTCCGCTGTGTAATGAATGATAAGACTTGTAAAACTAATTAGCAAACTTAATAAGGAACCAATGGATGAATAATCAGATTAAATGCTAACTAGGTTTGCGTTGACCTTGCGGGGGTTGACCGGGGGTCCACGTAGGTCTAGGCCGGGCGGGACCCAGTTTATGGGAACTGGGGCCGTCACAGTTGGTATCAGAGCACAAGGTTTTTACCTTAACTTTTGATAAGCCACAACTCAACTAAAAAGCTTACTTAGAGTTAGGACAAATAGAACTTAGTGTGGAAATCCTATGAACCTAACTTAGAGTATTAGTGGGGAAAGTATATATGGTTACATGCTAATTTTGATATGTATTATAATATATCATTAACTATGATTGATCGAAACTCGCCCATTACTATTGCAGACCGTGATGGCCGATTAGCCAGATGCCGATAACTTTGGTGGAGCCGGAGATCCACACTATGTCACATCGACAGATTTTCAGGCTTGGACTCAGAGGATAGAATCTTAAGGGAGATAGATGGACGAGTTACTTGCTTTACATCGGGGCCAGATTGCACCGACGCCGTCTCCATCTACGTCGACAGTGGCACCTACTACCGATGCGAGTGCAACCATGCCTCAGACCACTCCATCGGCTCCCCTTACGAGCGCAGTACTCGTACCTCCGACAACCACAGTGGTTCCGGTTCAGGCTGCAGTAGTGGCACCGATTCACGATGACAGTGATGTACGCCTGACTGCATAAGCTAGATGGACTAGAGAGTATGAGAAGTACAAGCCTAAGAAGTTTAGTAGTGGTCCAAATTTAGATAAGGCAGAGGCATACATTCTTAGTTATGAGAAGATCCAGAAGCTCCTGAGGATTGAGGACAGTAGGAAGCCCGCCTTAGTTGCATTCTCATTAGTTGGAGATGCTTACATGTAGTGGACTAATCTAACGCCATGCATGGAGATCCCACTTCACGGATGGACTTCAAGAGACACTTCCACCAGAAGTATTACCCGCCATCAATCATAATAGCTAAGAGATAGGAGTTCATGCACATCAAGCAGGGACTAGGAGAGTCAATCATGGCATACATGGGGAAATACTAGAATCTTTTAACTTTTCCTGGTAGCGTAGCTGATAGAGACAAGGACCAGGTCCACTATTTCACATAGGGTTTAGTACCAGCTATTAAAGGGACAGTTGTCACCACTTTACCACCTACTATTCGGGATGCATGTGATCACAGTTTGGCGAGGGAGGCATACCTGAAGACTTACTCAGAGGCAAGATACGTTCAGGCGGGAACGACACAGGTTGAGCAAGGCCAGTCAGGGCAGAAAAGGAAAAGGAACCGTCAGCAGGACCACAAAGCTAGCATAGCACATAACGTAGCCTCGATGCATGGTCATCACCGCTAGTACCTACTTTTGTCGCCGCACATACACAGGCACCAAGCTACACCATTAGACCTCCACAGGCACCTTAAGGACCACATGCATTGCAGGCTAGACATCAGTAGAGAGGTAGTTAGGGTAGAGGTAGTGGTAGAGGCAGTGGGCATCAGGGGCAGAGGATAGGTTCGGGACAGGGCAGAGGCCATCGAGGGCATGTTTTGAGTGTAGAAAGGTTGGGCTTTTCATAAACAAGTGTCTGCAATGAATCAGGGTATAACAGAGTGAAGCACGATATCAGCAGCATGCTAGGGAGAGAGCTCACGTCGTAGCCGATCCAGATTCTAAGTTGACACACTACTGATTAAGGGGATGGTTTTAATTTGCAGTCATTTGATGCATGTGATGATTGACTCCGGTTCAACTGTTTCCTTTATTTCTTGTCATACGGTTGATGAGTTAGGGTTAACACCAGTTAGACTTAGCACCCACTTGATCCTTAGTACCGTTGTTGGGGACAAGATTTACCTTAATATGTTATATGCGCATTGTGTAGTCGAGATAGAGGGACACGAGCTACCGATAGACCTCAGGGTATTAGAGTTTCTTGAGTTCGATGCGTTGTCGGGTATGGATTGGTTGGCCGTTTACCATGCATAGATTGATTGTTTCAGTAAGACGATCACATTTCTAATCCCTAGATAGTTGGAGTTTAGTTTTCAAGGTGATGCTACGCAGCTTCCGAGCACCAGAGGTAGAGTGGCTATGAGCCAAGAGATGGAGGTCTTTGCTAGCATTCTTAGCACTATGGAGAGATCAGTGGCAAGTATTGAGGAGTTTCCTATAGTTCGTGAGTTCTCGGATGTGTTCCCCGAGGAATTACCTGGGATACCACCGCATAGGGAGATTGATTTCATTATAGATTTGGTCACATGGACTAGAACAATATCGATACCGCCGTACAGGATGGCTCCTGAGAAGTTAGAGGAGTTAAGGACCCAACTCGATGAGTTATTACATCCAGGATTCATTCACCCCAGTATGTCTCCATGGGGCACACCAGTGCTACTATAGGAAGTTGAACTGTGTTACAGTAAAGAACAAGTATTTGCTTCCTCGTATTGATAATTTATTTGATCAACTGAAATGCGCAATGTGGTTTTCTAAGATTGATTTGAGATCGGGATACCACCGACTTAGGATCAAAGGATCAGGACAGAGAGAATACTGCCTTCAGTACACGATATGGTTACTTTGAGTACATTGTCATGCCGTTTGGTTTGACCAATGCACCAATGATGTTCATGGACTTAATGCACCGAGTATTGAGACAATACTTGGATAAGTTTGTAATAGTGTTCATAGACGACATTTTGGTCTACTCCAAAACTCGTGAGGATCACGAGGGACATCTCAGGACGATTTTGCAGACACTGAGAGCGCACCGACTATATGCTAAGTTTAGCAAATGCGACTTCTAGCGATTGGAGGTCAGATTCTTAGGACATGTAGTTGGAGCCAGTGGAGTTAGAGTAAACCCTGCGAAAATTGAGGCAATGATAGGTTGGCCCACGCTAGAGATAGTGACTGACATTCGTAGCTTTTTGGGCTTAGCAGGTTATTACCGCATATTCGTGCAAGATTTCTCTAAAATCGCAGCACCAATGATGAAATTGACCCACAAGAATGTTAACTTTGAGTGAGATGACAAGTGTGAGCAAGCTTTTTCAGACTTTGAAGGAGAAACTGACCTCAGCTTCAGTCTTGGTGTTACCAGAGGCAAGGAAAGACATGGTGGTGAACACTGATGCATCGCAAGTTGGTTCGGGATGTCTTCTCATGCAGGGAGACGGTTTTATAGCTTATGCTTCCTGACAGCTCAAAACTCACGGGAAGAACTGCCCCGTATACGACTTAGAGTTGGCAGCAGTAATTTTTGCTCTAAAGATTTGGCGACACTATATCTATGGAGAGATATTCACCCTGTTCACTGACCATAAGAGTTTGAAGTACTTATTCACTCAAAAAGACCTGAATATGAGGCAGAGGAGATGGTTGGAGTTCCTCAAGGACTATGACTTCACATTGGAATACCACCAGGGAAGGCCAATGTAGTGGCGGATGCACTAAGCAGGAAGACATCAGATACAAAGGTGGTAGTTTGTCGGATGACACATGAGTATGCACTACTCGAGGCGGCAGACATGATTAGTTCAGTGGATGTTTTTTCTACTACCGAGGCTCAGATTTGTGGACAGTCGAGGATTCACTAGTCTCTATTTAGAGGGTTTTGGAGGGTCAACAGACAGATCAACAGTTTGAGAAGTTCAATGAGTTAGCTCAGAGTTCAGATCATTCAGAGTGGAGTCAGTCGACAGACTTGTGTTTGAGGTATAGGGGATGGCTGTGGATTTCATCAGTGGCTAAGTTACTCATAGAAATACTCCAGGAGGCACATCACTCGCGATACGCCGTTCATCCGGGCAGAACCAAGATGCATCAGGATATGAAACGTCTCTTTTGGTGGCCAAAGATGAAGGCTAGCGTGGAAGAGTACGTCAGGAGTAGTGGGATATGCCAGTGAGTTAAAGCTGAGCATAAAAGGCCTGGAGGGTTGCTACAACCACTTCCCATTCCTCAGTGGAAGTGGGAGCACATCTCTATAGATTTTATTAGTGGTATGCCTAATACTCAGCGCAAGCATGATAGTATTTGGATGTTCGTGGATAGATTGACCAAGTCTGCACACTTCTTACCAGTCTCCACCAAGTATAAATTTGAGCAGATGAGCAGTCTTTATGAGAGAGAAATAGTCAGATTACATGGAGTTTCGCTCTCTATTGTGTCAGATAAAGGGTCTCAATTTACATCAAAGTTATGGGAGAGTATGCAGGAACAGTTTGGCACACAGCTTCAGTTCAGTACGGCCTATCATCTACAGACAGATGGCCAGTCAGAGCGACTGATTCAATTGTTGGAAGACATGCTCAGAGCTTGCATTTTGGAGTATGGTGGGTCGTAGGAAGAATATCTACCTCTGTGTGAATTTTCTTACAATAATAGTTACCAAGCTAGCATTGGAATGGCGCCATTTGAGGCACTCTATGGTAGGCCTTGTAGGTCTCCAACATGTTGGGCGGAGCCTGAGGATATTGCGGCGGTTGGGCCAAAAATAGTAGTAGATCACACAGAAAAAATCAGGCAGATACGTCAGCGACTTCGAGGCACTCAAGAGAGACAAAAAAGGTACGCTGACAAGTATCAAGACGGATTAGAATATAAAGAGGGAGACTATGTCTTTCTGAAGGTCTCACTTCTAAAGGGTTATAAACGGTTCGGAATCAAAGGAAAACTCGCTCCGATATTCATAGGTTCATTCAGGGTTACAGAGAGGGTTGGCAAGGTTGCTTACAAGCTGAGTTACCACCACAGATGGCAAGAGTTCACCCAGTGTTTCATATATCGATGCTTCAGTTGGATAGATCAAGGGAGGACGATAGGCCAATGGTAGACTTGGTTCAGATTAACCTAGCCGAGGACATTACCTATGAGGATCAACCCATGCAGATATTAGACCGTAAGGTACAGACTCTAAGGAATAAGGACATACCGCTAGTTCTCGTCATGTGGCAGCATCACGGCGATGAGGAATTGATGTGGGAACTAGAGTCTTATATGCGCGAGAGCTTCCCATTTCTATTTTGATTCCGGTAAGAATCTCTTTTAAGTTATTTCAATTTCGAGGATGAAATTCTTATTTAGTTGAGAAGGTTGTAATGGCCCGAATAATCAAATCCTAGTTGTATGTTTTATAGGACCGTGACTTGACGACCAGTCCTACGTAGCGAACTCGGTCGATACTTAGGCGTCGACACCAAAGTAATAATTAAATAATTTAATTGATATTGATGCGTGTATTATATGTTTATATATGTGTGTGCACAACTTTTAAATGTTTTTTTATAATACCCGAGTGCGCCAAGTTACCTCGAGATGGGTATGCGCGAGACGATCGGGTGGATTGAAAACTTGGACTTAGTTAAATGACTTAATTCACCTACTTGGACTCTAACTATTCATCTAAATAATATAATGAGTCTCAGAAGAATGTAGTCTATGTGTTTCATTTCAATAAGGCCTAAGTTTAGGAAAATTGGAAAGTTATAAATTTCCTTAGTGAATGATTGAACTTGGACATATAAATTAAGCCTAAAGTTGAGAAAATATTCATATTATTATGGTACCTAACTAATCAAATGAGTTTCATGAAACATATTTACTTAATACATACCATAGTCTTTATGGATTATCAAAAACATGAAGTGGTAGAAACTTGAATGGAGACCACACTCTTGGTTCATTGATCTACCTAGTGATGTGTCCATTTGGAAATCTAAATGAATCATAATGGATCCTATAGTATGCATGTGGGAGCTAACACCAACTATAGATAAATCTAGAGATTTGATGGATGCAATGGTACTAGGATAATCTAATGGCCAAGCTTCAAAAAGTTGAAGTATAAAAGACACACTTAATCTCTACACCATGCATGAACACAAAGCACTTCAGCTAGGTTTGGAGAGAAAAGAGAAGGGTTTAGTTTGAAATAGTGCTGAAAAATCAAAGAGAAGGTGGAGTCGGAGCTAAGGATCTCAAGGAGCTTGAGTTTTCACAAGGATCAAACCTTAGGTAACAGATCCCTTTCATTTTCATAGTACATTGTGATGATTTGAGGTTCTTTAAATCATTTTAGTGCTGGGATTTTGTCAACTTTGATGATTCTCTAATGTTATGAGATGATTATGAATCAAGAGAATCAAAGTTTCTCTCATGTTCATGAAAAATCTTTGTCTTGGTTCAAGAATTGGGGAATTTGGGTAAATGAAATAATGGATTAATTTTCTTGTGTAATTGGGTGTTTAATCTTTGAGTTTCTATTCCTATATTGATGTTGAATGATGTCTTATGTTGGGTGTAAATGTTGGACAAAATTTAAGACATGCATTGTGAATTTGATTGTTCATTAATACTACATGTTTGATGAGATGTCAAGATTATAGCTGAAATTCTAGAAAACATAAGTCCTTCATTTCTTCTTGAAATTGGCTGATTGTTTTATGGGTTATTCTTGGATATTTGGACAAGCTTCTCACCATACATCACGTTATTTGGATCTGTGGTTTGAGATTTATGAAATTTTTAATATTGTTGGTCTGAAACTCTATCAAAGTGAGATGCTTTAGCATTTTGAGCATAACTCTCTAAATTTAAATCCGATTTGAGCGTACTTTACCATTTCGGAAATCTTATACATAGAAAAACAACTTAAAACCAATATCTAATAAAAATCGAGTTATCTTCTTTATCAAAAATGGACTGAAAATAAGCACTTGTTCATGGAGATATTTTTTTAAGTGTTTGGGTGTCGGGACATCTTTCAAGGGCTTCCACTAATCGAAAAATTACTAAAACCTCCAGAATAGTTTGAAATACTATAAATCTGGTTCTCTAAGAGTTGCAAGTGATTCTGAAGTGTTTTGTATGGTTATTCAAATGGGTTTTGAAAGAGGTGAAATTTACTTACTTAAATGAGCTGAATTTTGATTTAAGGTATTTCGGGCATCAAATGATGTCGGAATTGAACCAAGATTTTCAGAATATGTTATTTGATCATAGTAAAGGTGCACACCAAGTTTCATAATTTTTCGATTTGTCTAACTTAGTTTTCAAGTCATGCTTCGAAATAGAGAGCAATATTTACAAATAAGGACTTAAAGTTTTTCTTAGAGTCTCAAATTTGGTTCTTGATCATAATAATGAGATTTTAGCACTCAAAAACCTTGGTTTTGAGTTAATAGACTTCAATGAATCAACACCGAGAATTTTGGAAATTTATATGAGTGTTTTAGTTGCATTTCAAGTTGCATAGAAACCAAGTTTTTGGTAATTATTTTAAGGTCCCTAAAGGATTGTTTTGCAAACCAATGCATTAAACCAATTTGAAATGGTTTTGATAGACTTTGATGATTCAAAAACACTTAAAAACAATAGGGGAAATGCCTACAACTTTGTAACATCGACCTTGACCATTTTAGTCGAGTTAAGTGTCAAAAGAGCTTTTAAAATGAATAAAATAGGCATCTCGGGGGTTATCCCTTCGCATCAAGCATTCGTGTATGATATGAACAAGCAACTAGGGACCCCAAGGATTTAGCATAAACTTGTTTAGGACACATTGAAGTTGTGATTTGGTCCAAGTTAAATAGAAAAGACATTAGGACAAATAGTGGATTATTTTATAATGAACTGAGATAATCAAACTTAAATAACCTCTAACGCATACGAAATGAACTCTAATAGGTACCAGGGGCCTAGAGCGTCAGTGCCGGGTATCGAGAGTGTAGTACAAACGTGTGGGAGCCGCATTTATCTCGGATATTATTGCATTTTGAGGTAAGTAAACCAATAAGAACGTCAACATGATTTCTTTTCAACTTCTTATTGTTAATCTCTTGAAAAGCATGTCATACTCGTATTCCATTCTTGTTTCAAGTGGCATAGGGTCTAGGTAGTCCACCAGTTGTGTCATCTCGCGGGTTAAGCATCCGGAGTCACCGCGTCTTCTCGTTGAGGACTATTCAAAGGATAAAGCATCGGGGTCACCGTGGCTTACCTTGATAGTTAAGGGGCTGTTGGAAGTGACTCGATGAGTCCGTAGTGCCTAGAAAATTATGTCGGGGCAGTTGGAAGTGGCCTTGGGCCCGCTGTGTCGATTTCAAGTTGTGTTATGGATTAAAGACCCATTGTTTGGACCGGATTCACCTATCTTTTGCTTCCTTGCTACTTGATTTTCATTGCTTACTTGATTAGTCTATTTATCATGCACTTTGTCATTTTATTTACAGCTTTCTTTAAATACTCGCATGATTTAGAGACTATTGTAATTTTACTACTCAGAAATATTGTTGAATCTCTTCTGGCTTTACTCACTAGAATTGTCTCCGTTGTTGGTAACAATTGCAGGTTCCTCGAGCGGTAAGGAGAAGGAGCCTGTACTTGGTGATTTCCTCTGAGCTACCCTCAGAGTCGGCTCCATTACTCTTACTTTGTGGGTTCTTTTGCCATTTTATTATTTTATATATATATATATGACTATGTATCCATGATGTTTTGGTTTTTTTGGGTACTTGGTGATGTGAGATACACTTGACGATACATGTATATGCGTATTGTACTCTTTATCACTAGTTATATGCATGATATCGCACCATTTGTAGGATTTCCACGCCTAGGACTTGTCCCGAATTTAATTAACTTTTATTTATTGCTTTAAATTACTTTCCGCTGCGTAATGAATAATAAGATTTGTAAAACTAATTAGCGAACTTAATAAGCAACCAATGGATGAATAATTCGGATTAGAAGCTGACTAGGCTTACGTTGACCTTGCGGGGGTAGACCGGGGTTCCACGTAGATCTAGGCCGAGTGGGGCCTTGTTTGTAGGAACTGGGGCTGTCACAGCAGGGCACCATGGAAAACTAACCATAGAAACATTCTTACTCTTTCAGGGCCCTCATATTTCCAAGCTAGGTTCCATTTCGTCTCCTTAGGAGCCCAGCATCCCCTAACACGATGAGCATAGATCGAAGACACTGTAAACAACCTTGAATTGGAGAACCCCCAGTATATTTCATTTTTCCCGCAATGGATTCCAGGAGGATGAGTGGCAGCAATAACTTGAAGAGCTTCAGTTGAGATGAGATGTTGGAACTGTTAGGTTTTTGGGTTCATACGTAGCAGAAAGGCCAAAGTGATTTTTGAAAAACCTCAACAGGATAAAAAAATAGGTTCCATTAAACTAGATCTAAAAGGTAAACCATACCTTAATCCGTGATTTTCTTCTGTGATTGATCGATCTCCAAGACCTTCAAGTGCCCGTCCTCTATCAAAAATCCACATACGAACAATTATCATAATTTGGAGTGCTAGCCCCAAGAAAGATAGAAAACGTTTTTCTTTCTCTCCCAAAATCCAGAGAACTAGTTGTTCAATCGTACTAGTCTCGATATTTAGGTAAACTAAAAAAATCCAAGCGAAATTGATCATATCAATTCACATGGACTTGGCCATTATCATTCTATCATATTGAGGGATCCACTGATATCTCTCTCTATACGAGATTGACAAATTATATCTTAATTACACACCTTCATATATTATTCACATGGTAACCAATCACAATCTTTATAATCGTCCAGTTAAAGACAACGTTTGATTGTGTCAAATTACCATGCTCGTAATATTGAAGTCAATGGTAATCTTAAGTCAAAAGACTAAATGATATACCTATCATGAGTAACATTCATGATTTAATCCATGTGGTGTTCTCATAGCATGTCTCTCCAGTACTTCGTTCCCTAACAAGTACTCATATTCTCGATTCGTATCCTTATACGCATGATCATCACATGACCATCAATCGAGATTTACACTAGTCTTAATTCACTATAGTTCCCATTATAATGATCAACTAGGGACATTTAGGATATTTCAACAAATACTCATAGATCTTATTACAAGGTAAACATGCAATCACTTATAATAAAACAACAAATGAAAACTTCAATTTTATTAACTAAAATTATAAGATAAACAATGTTTGTAGATTGACCGAGGGCACATGCCCCAATAAGAACTTCCCCCAATCTCATTCCCCGCATTGGTAACAAAACTTGCTACACACTCCCCTAACATCGCCTCTGGGATTGTCATCACTATATAGTTTGTCAAGGGCATCTTCAGTGCATTCCAACAATCAAGCCAAAACCGACTAGAGTATCATATATGAATTCCCAAATACATGGGCTCAGCATGACTTTAATCCCCCCCGATATGGTTTTAGTAAGCAGGGGAGGAATTGAAGCATCCACTAGAGTATCATATATGAATTCCCAATTTAATCTGTCGTAGGGCTTCTCTAAATCAATTTTGACAGCAAACCACCCTCGTCTTCTTTTCTGTTTGTGAAGTGAGTGAATCATCTCTTAGGCTATAATAATGTTGCCTGTTATATGACGGCCACCCACGAAACTCTCTTGTTCAGAACCTATTAATAATGGCATTACCTTCTTGAGTCGATTCGCTACCACCTTCATAATTAATTTGTAATTGATTGTACACAAACTAATAGGCCTAAAGTGACACAAATATTATGGAGTATCGACTTTAGGAATTAGTGTGATCAAGGATATGTTTATATTAGCTTTAATTTCCCCTGTTTCAAAAGATTGAATGAGGAAGTCCATGCATAGACCAGTTAGTTCTGACAAACTCCTTCCATCCCGAATGTGTCTCCCATGCTGCTAAGAATCTGGTTCGTCGTACACTAGGTGTGGAATGGTTTCCACAACCCAAAGAGATCAGCAGTGGTGAGTGATATTTATCTGCCCATACCTGGTTAGCTAGGACTCTATAAAGACGTTCAAAGCATAATCCTCTTGACCAAGTATATAGAGTTCCATTAGGAGACATTTCCAATAGCCCAGCATTAGAAACAAATTAAGGTTGAGAATTTCTTACAAATACGACCTGGTCTTGCACCACCCATTTTTATCTTCCAGCCGCAACATAGCATTAAAATCTCCAAACCATGTGATGCAGGATCGTCTTCACTTGAAACCCGACCCAGTTTAAGGAAGAGCTTTCGGATGTCCCGCAGGCCTATGAGGCTAATGGATTAAATCAAGTTGTTAGGGAACTTAGTCTATTAATTAAATAAAGTGGTTAGCTAGTTGTTAGGATTTTCTGTTATAGTAGCAAGGAGAATGTAATCGTTAGTTGATTAGTCCTGATTCACTTAACAATATAAGGTGAACGAATGAATGATTAAGGATATGCAAAAAAAAAATATTATCCTTCCTTCCTTGAATCTTTCTCTTCTTTATCTTATTCCACTTTTCTCACTTGAACTCCTTCTCGTCTATCCTATTCTTTTTTTCCAACTATCTAGTGGCATCACCATGGTTTTCGAGAGGATACAACAATAGGTTCAAGTTCATTCCACAACTGCCTCCTTACAATAGGATTTGCACTCCCATAGACCGTCGTAAGCAAGAAAGAAAATAATGAATGAGAGAGTGAGATACGCATATGGATGAATTGCCAATTATTGCGAATGACATGTATCTCCACCTCTCTCCTCCACATCACCCAAATGCCTCTACACGATGCAAGTTGTCAAAGCCAATCCTCCTAATGATAGAATCCGCTTGTGCGTCACAGGTTCTTTGTTGAGATGTATGGATCGAAATAATAGTCACACATTGGATAATTGAAACTTCATAGTGAAGTATATAAGTGGTGATCTCTCCTTAACTAATATCGAGGCCTTTTAAGATAAAATCTCATACCTATAAAAATTGAAAGGTGATCAAGTTGAGGACAATACTATCGGTACTGGCTCCGCTTGCAGATAATGTCACCGAACCTTGTAGAGGAACCATCATCCATGCCTTCATCAATCAGCAGTGTCTTATCATTATTTGGGCCAGTTTGGCTGGGAATTGGGCTTTTGAAACACTGGGTTCTCTGTTTTCTTTCCTTGGTTTGTTCTCCTTGGGCTTTGATGACTGGCCCACACTTTTTTTCCCCATATGTTTCGTATTAGTTTGCATTCCACCCGTGGTTGAGTTCACCTTCACTTTCTCTTTCCCTACCCCTACTAATCCCCACGTGCTGATTCTATTTCTCCTTGATTTGTTCCTTCAGAGATTCTTCCAAATCAGGCTCCTCCTCTGATGTGGCAACAACACCTAATCGGGATGACGTAACCGTCTTATTCTTCGAATCCCTTGATTGTTGAAAAGTATTCTCCAAATTGGCCTTTTTTTGAATGGCCTTCCTTTCTTTATGAGTGAACAATCTGACCATAAAGTACCCATTTTTTAGGTCCATCACATTCGTTCCACCCTTTGGACTCCAAAGGTTTTGTAGGCGCAGTTGCAGGTTATATATGGAGTCCAACATTCTTTCCTAGGATTCGGATCATTAGTGTTTTTCATGGATTCAGCCAGTTGACTCATCATCAGCTTCTCTGAGAATTGCAGTTTCAATTGATTGTCAAATCTCTCCTCCATGATATCGATCATCATCTTCCACTTCCACATCAACACGATAATTAATACACCTCATCATCTTCCATATATCGTCTCATCATGCATGTGTTGTATTAATTCCCAGGCTGCGGGATGGTCGGACGACCTCAAACCACATCCTTGAAAGTGGGCGTCCCTGGTTCCTATCATCATCAGGACACACCTCCATCGTATCCCCATGTACCACCAAGGCGCGACTATTGTCACCCGCCTCCTCATGTCAGTCTTTACCTTCTTAGTTGACTCGCTTCTCCGTAATTTTAATTGTAAAAAAATATTACAGTATATTCATGTAAATTAGTTTATTAACTTTTTCTTAAAGTTTTAATAACTCCTGGCAGGAAATCGACTAGTTGAATTATAAAGTAACAAATTAAATAATAGCTTAGATGGGTTGACACGATTACACGAAAAATTTATGAATTAGTGTTAGGGTTGAGCTTATGTATTAGGTCAACATCAGAAAGAAGTTGGCACGACCATGCACGTCGTCTACCCTTTTTTTCGTCCCTTTTCAATTAAGGTCTGACTAGTCCCACGGGGATAATCGAGAGCACCTTCCCCCAACACCTTAAAGTAGTCAGAGGACATAGTGTACGTCGTTGTTGCGACTCGAACTCGCGATCATCGTCTTAGTCAACGTCTTAAGCTTGAGTTGCTACCACTACACCACCCCGCTCGAGTGACACGTGTACGCATTTTATCACCCCTAAAGTTGCCCCTCACAAGTACTTTAAAAATCGCCTCTCAGTTGTACTTATAAGGTGTGATCGATGACATGTGTTCTGTTTGACCAAATGAATTTGCAACGACTTCAAAGCGTGTAACACTGCTACTTTCCTAAATGAAATTTTGCTCTCTATACTGCAAGAGTCAGCAAAAATCCTAGAGGATACGATGAAGCAAAATCAGCTTGCACTTGCAGCAGTGAAAGCTGAAACACAAGTAATTGCAGTGTATATCGAGATGTTCTTCTTCCTCCCCAAACCTCTTCTCTTACAGAGCTCTGGTCCAAACCAGTTGGAGAAGAAAAGGGAGTAATGGAGCAATTTTAACCACATCCACTCAGTCAACATTGAATGGTTCATTAACTGTCATTCAATGCTGAGTGGGTCAAGCAAATAACTACCCACATAGTAAATTCGAAAATGGTAAAAAGTTTTACCCATGGTTAGCCCACACACAATTAATGTACACACATGCACGTGTCTCGTGCTAAATGCTCGCGCGCATGGCTCACTTTGCACAGCATTTGTAATTTTCCTTCTACACACCAATTAGTGCAAGAGTATATATACTCTTTAAACTGGAAGTTTGTGACGGCCCCTTTCCTAATCTAGGGCACCGCCCGGCCTAATCCCGTAATTAAGCCCTAATCATGTCCACGCATGACTTAACTACGTATTAGTCAGTCTTGTCTTTACAACCTAAACACCTCTGTTCTCGTGTTCATGATAAGTAATACACTAGTCCTACCAGTTAATTAAAATTTAAAGTTAATTAATTAATTAATTTGTGGAAATCTTATTGATTATGCGGAAGCAATGAGTAACTTATGCGGAAGCCATTTATAAAATCCTAAGTGTGGAAAACCAGGAAATGACATTACATATATAAAGTCTTCGAAATGCAGTGCAACAACAAAATAGTTTAAGTCAAGTCGGGGAACTAACGCTCAACCCAATATACAACCCCAAATAGTATCTGAAAGACGCACTACAAGAAAAATGATATTTAGAAACGGAATTAGCAACGGAATTAAGTTCCGTTGCTAAGAAAAAAGTGGTTAGAGACGGAATTGAGACGGACTAATTCAGAGACGGAATAGAGAGAGATCAGAGACGAAAATAAAGACGGAAATAGAGACGGAATTAAATTCCGTCTCTAAATAATGGCGCCAACATTCCCACCAAAACTTTCTTTTTTTATAACCGTTCATCAAATCTCGAGATTCGTGTGTGCTTCGATCTAGGCCCCCCCCCAAAAAATCGATCGTCCAAATAAAAAAAACAAATATCTTTCTCTCAACTCTCTCTCTCTCTGTTTGCGCTCTGGTCTCTCTCTCTCACCACTAACCGCCTCTAATCGGCTCTATGCTCTCTCTTCGGTCACCGCTCACCGCTCTCTGCTCTCACCGGTCACCGTTCTCTGCTCTCACCGGTCACCGCTCTCTCATCGGTCATCTCCGCTCACCGCTCTCTCGCTCTCTCTCACTCTCACCGCTCTCTGCTTTCTCTCGCTCGCTCTCGTGCTCATCGCTTCTCGTTCGTCGAGGACGTTTCTCCTCTCTCACCGCTCTCGGACCGACGTTTCCCGCCTCTCTCTCTCTCTCACCGAAATCTCTCTCCCAAACCCTAAATATTTATCGTCGCTGCGATTGCGGCTGCGACGAGGTCGTCGGCTCTGCCGTCGCCGGCTGCCGGAGATTGGAGCCTCCGAAGCCCTAAGCCGTCGCCGACCTACGCCCCACCCTAAGCCGTCGCCAAACTAGCCAAGGTAACACCCTAAGCTGTTAGTCTTTTTTTTGTTTTTTATTTTTGAATGGGTGTTACAATTTGGATTGAATGATAGGTTTATTAGTTCAGATTTTGATACTATATAGGACTGATTGAGAAAACAAAAATGATAAAACTCAATTTGGATTGAATGATAGGTTTATTAGTTCAGATTTTGATACTATGTAGGAATAGGACTGATTGAAGGAAAAAAAAAACCATTTTTTGTTCATTGGGTTTCTATGTGATTACCATGTTTTTTTTTTTTTTCTCGAAGATTGGTCTTACATTATTAAATTGGTTTGATATGATTTGAAATGTAGACCGTTTAGCGGAGTTTGTTTGCAATGTGCACAATTTTAGATGTCATGTTAGAGATAGGTTCGAAAATTGTTTAGGGAGCTTTGGTTGTCATTAAGCAACATGCATTCATCGGTTTTCGAGCCGCCAATACCGTAAGCGCCGCAATGTGTTTTTAGTTCATTTTCGCGTGTTTTTTATTCTCATAATTCATTTATCTTGACAATTCGGAAAGAGTTTGGAGGCACGTATCGGAGGTGATGATTTGTGGGGGCGATTTGCACAACCACATGAGGTCGAATGAGTTTCATCAACGAAAAATTTATAAAAAAAAAAGGAAAATAGAGTAAAAAAGAACGAAACGAAAATATAAAAATGCATGATAGGGAAATATGATTGAAAAGGGGGTTGCTCTTGTGCCTTTCAATTCTCAGTTTTTTGTATCTCAGCTTGAAGAGAAGATAAATTTTTGTTTCCCATTGTGATTAGGATAACTCATTTGTGAGTCTCTGCCTGATTGCTTTGTCTTTAAACTTTTATAATAAAGACACTTGATGCCACTGGTATCCTGGAATCTGTGTGGTCTATCATTCATGAGTAGAACTTTCAATTTCACTTGCTTTTTTATGTGCTTCAATTTCAATCTCTGAATTGCCGATGCCATTATTTGTCCATCAAGAAATCATATATTCTAGATTTCAATTTCTTGAAGTACCTGAATTTTCTCAGTTTATATACGCTTCTGTTGTTTAGCTATATTTGAATAACTGAAGGATGGTAGTGATAGGCTGACATATTTTTTGATATATGCATTCGCTAGACAATTGTTGGAGCCCTTCAGCTAGGAATTAAGATATACGCGGGCACATCACAATGCGTTAAAAAATCGAAGAGTGATATCAGTATTTGTATCTGTTGGAACATGTGATCTGATTGAGCATTTATTCTATGCTTATGAGGTTATATGTTTCCTGAAATGCATATATATATTTTTTTTTGGCTGTGTGTTCTCGAAATTTAATTTTAGTGCAACAATGGGCACATAGCATGCTATTTATGCTGCGGCAAGGACGTTGAATGCATAAAAGCAAAGCTTTTTGTTCATGTAGTTAGGTAGGTTCTCAGATTCCCCCTTCTAATAAATTGTGTTAGTTGGACACACAAGTAGCCATGTACCGTCGGAAATTATGTGCGTTTTCTTGCCTGTGATTCTCCTATTGTATCATACTCTGTTTGGCATACAAGTTATGTTGTTCTAGTTGTCTTTGATCATTGGTAGGTAAAAATTAAATTGTGGATGGAACCCAAGGTCTTACACTTCATTTTGTGCGTTTTCTTGCATGTGATTCTCCTATTGTTGATGGCTATTGGTTTAGGAAAATTGTTCATGTTAAAAATAAAACATACCCTGTTTGGCATACTCTGTTTGGCATACAAGTTATGTTGTTCTAGTTGTCTTTTGCTTCCAATTAATATGGTGGTGGTTTGTGTACACTTGACAACAAGGGAAATAGAAATCTAAAACAAGATATTAATCCCCCATAATCTTATTATTAATATGGCTTTAATATTAATATATGTGGATATTATGATGGATTAATGTTCCAATTTCATGTTGCAATTCTGTTTCTGAATGTTCCAATTTTGGCGTTTAAGTATGTGTATCGTGCGTCGGCGCCTGCGCATCGGAGAGTGAAGGAGTCTCCGCTTAGTTCAGACGCCATTTTCAGACAGTGCAGACTTTGCTTCCTTTTCAATTCATTTTTTCAATTCATTTCTTTCTTTCTTTCTTTCTTTCTTTCTTGATTTCTTGGTTTGATTGGTGTATGTGAATTGGATATCAACAGACGGATTGTATGAATTTCGATGAATTGTTAAGTCTAATTGAGTAGAAATTGCATTTGTTCTTCATCAAGTTTTAATTACATTAATTAACGAATCAATTTGCCAAGGTGATTGATTCGATGTCTCCTCCAGTTACATTGAATGTGTTGAGAATTTGAGATTCATTGATGATTAATGAAAGTTCTGTTTCTCTGAAAAGAAAAATCAAGTAGAACATCTCTACGAATCTCTGTTACGTTCATGGAAGGTATTGTCATCGACAGATAAGGAATTCTTGGTCTTTTCCTTTCTCATGATCGGTGAGAGTCGGTCGGAAAATTTTCAAATTTGTGTCTCGATTGCTTTTGAAGACAAATTAGAGGATCGAGCAGATTGTTGTGTAGTTATTGCATTTGAAGGACATATTGTTGAACTGATGAAAAAAGATTCAAGAATAACGCGACAGCACAACAGAATGCACACGCCGACATCCCACCGTGTTTTGCACATCAAGATGCTTAAACTCGCATCACGAGGTGAATACGGATTGCGATGTGCGGGGATCCATATTCGTTGTCTTTGTTAACCGGTGTTATTCTCTCATTTCCCTAAATTGATTTGGACCTTATAAGTATTTTCTTTATTGCCACTTCGCGGAATAGAGAAGATGTATCACAATTGCATCGGTAGGACGTATTGCCCTACATAATTAACTATGGAATTGCTATCTGGTTCTAGCAATTATCTATCAAAGAGAACTCTGTTTTCTTACCATTTGTAATTTACATTATTTAATGTTCTTAATCTCTTTTGGTATTTACAGAGTCATGCAGTCTCTTCAACCTCTCGTATTGTTGTGCTTGTTGCGGTGAAAGAAAGTGATTATCGAGAATATAATGAAGGTTCTCTCTTTTTGAATCCACGCTTGATTTCTTTTGCATCTTTCCTTTACACCTTGGTGCTCTCATTTTGGGTGGTTGTTTGTGCTTCTCTGTTTGTTAATTGCTCATTCTTGGTTTTCTGTTTTAGTATGGATTATTAATCGGGTGGGTTTTGGTTCGGTTCAAAGTCACCGAAAGATTGGCCATTGTTTATGTCTTGGTAATATTCACATTTTCTCATGATTTTACGAGAGGCAAATGTATATTGTGTTTACAATAACTTTGTTTCATTTGGTGCATGTTATAATGGTATCGACTTGTATCTTTCATTTTAATTTCAGTTTGAGTCTACCTATATTTCCATTAGGTGTTTTTTTGGTCGAAAAGTTGGCATGTCATAATGCTCTTTCGGACCTAGGTAAGCATCACATCATTGTTTATCATGCTACGGAGTTTTAATGTTTAGTCTACTCGTACATTGGCGTAAGATTTCATTTCCTTGCTTTTGTTCTCCTCCATTTTAAATTATTTTGATCCCGATTTTGATTCGATTCTAGCTTAACATACATGGTTATAGCATATTGATTCTCTCTTAGTTGAAAGTTCAACATATGGATGTTAAAGTTTGGTATGTTTAGGGGCGAGGCACATTATAAGGAAAAAAAGATATATATTTTTCAAAGGTGAATTGATCTAATGTATGAATCCTTAGTGTGAAACTGATGAACTTTGAATTGCTAATGTACTATCATATATAAACTTCAAATATTCTTAAGTCTTGAAGACTAGATATAAAGCATATAAAACTTTGCATCTCATAGTATTGCCTCACTAGCTTGGTCTCAGGATTGCACAAAAACATTGCAAAAATATGTTGCCTGAAGGTTTGTTAAATCTCCTTCCTTATACATAGATGACTCTCTGTTCAAATAAATTACAAATATCATTATAAGTAATAACCAATGGAGCCTTTGGAGAATATTGAAGGAAAAAGAAGGATGTGATGGTTCTTAAAGTTGCTCTCTAAATCTTATGATCATAATGTCGTTATGCATTTATGATTCATTTTGAATCTTATGTCTTTGTCAGTTCTTCATAAGTTGTTTATATCATTGTATAATCTGATTTCTGTTGATTTCATGCTCTTGTTCATGCATTTAATTTTATACTAGTTTATTGTTCATGCATTTTCAAACAACCATATGATTCTTGAGTTGGTTCTCTAAATATGAGCTGATGTACATGATTCTTGTATGTTTGCTGATACATATATAATTATTGCAAAGCACGAATAAGTACTAATTCTCCATAGTGAACTGATGTGTTAGTCTTACATGTTTATTGATTATTAATATTGCTCTTAGTCAGGACGCCATTGTTGGTTTAAGATGGTTGGAAACTTTTGTTATGTTTGATGGTTTTTTTTTTCTTAATTTCAGGCTATTGGACATTGAATAAACAGTTCATTACTTTTATTGGTATGCATTTGGTCTCTAAGCTTTTATTGGTATTATGTTAGGTTTCATGGCGGGCAGTGATCACCCCCCACTTCGAGGGCGCACATTACCTCATTGTAAAGCTGCACCTGACTTGATATATGGTTGTGTTCCCCCTCTTTTGCTATCCCTTTTGAGTTAACTGAGTAGCTATGTACATGATCTATTTACTTATCTATGATGTTGAATTTCATGTAAATGTGTTGTCCTGGCACTGTTGTTATAGATTGTATAAGGCATTTTTGTGCATATTTAGAGGATTGGAAGTTTTTTTTGGTGGTTGTTGAACAATAGGATTGGTGGTTTTTGTGCATACTTAGAGATTTGGAACATTTATTAAACTTGACAAGCTTTCGTGGATATATAAATATTTTTCAATGTCGAATTGTACATTTTTTTCTCTCATTTGAATATTTGTTGTTGATATATATTGTCAATGTATGTATGTCAAATTCTGCTTTTTTGGGGGATGTTAGCACCCCAAGGAGTTGTTGAGAGGGTGCAGGCGATGGAGTAGGTCTATGGTTGTATTTTCAGGTTTAGAGGTTATGGAGAACCAATTGGATTGAGCTTAGGTTTGAAAACTAAACAAAGCGGAATTGAGACGGATTAGCAACGGAATTCAGAGATTATGTTGCTATTCCGTCTCTAATTTTCGAGGAATAGACGCGCCTAACTGGGCAAAACTAGACTTTGATACTAAATAGGAACGGATTAGAGATGGAATGCATGAATCAGCAACGGATCAGAGACGGAATTATTGTATTCCGTCTCTGATCCGTTGCTAATCAGAGACGGATCAGAGACGGAATACAATAATTTCGTCTCTGATCCGTTGCTAATGACGGAATACAATAATTCGTCTCGATCCGTTGCTAATCAGAGACGGATCAGAGACGGAATTTTGCATTCCGTCTTTGATCCGTCTCTGATTAGCAACGGATCAAAGACGGAATGCAATTACAATTGTACCCTTTAGAAGAATTTGCATTTTTGTTCCGTCTTTGTTCCGTTTCTAAATTCGTCTCTAATCCGTCTCTAATCAGAAACGGAAACACATTTTCGTTGCTGACTGAATCAGCGACGACGATTTTAGAGACGGAATAGATTCCGTCTCTGTTCCGTTGCAGAATTGAATTAGAAACGAAATTTATGCTAATCAGATACGCAAATTTTCGTTTCTGATTTGTTGTTTTTTTGTAGTGACGTATATAACATATACAATCAAAATATCAAAATAAGACCTACAATCGATGCAGTGATGCGTCGCGGGCTCAAGAATAATCGTCGATCTTCTCCTTCCCCGGTCTGCTACTGCTGACGGACCTACACCCACCGTCACAAACTAGACGGTGAGTATAGTGATATTTAAGTACTAACTGGAGAATTTCATGTCACATTTCCAATTAAACAAATGGTATTTAAAAGCATAAAGGAGCGAAATAAATTGCTGAAACAAGTAATGCAAGTAAATACCACAGTTAAAGATGTAGAGACAGACACAGGCTAAGTCGAGATGATCTACGTCCGGTAGGCGGTGAGACCTATCACCTACCTTTTTCCACTACGATATATAGCTGCTCAACATATCTCACATAAATAGCGGAGCTGCGCACTACGCTTTACAACATCAATCTCATACTTGCCGACCACCCCGAGTCCCATACCTCGTGTGCCGCGCAAGTGTAGTGGTGAGTGCCGGAACCGCGGTAAACCTATGTCCCCGTGAACCGCGCATCTCTCGTGCAATGGACACTAGATAATCCCTACCTTCGTTTCAAAAACAAATAATTCCAAAATTCTAGAATTCCAAGACAAGTTAAGCTGCAAAGCCCAAAGGAAATCGAATACAAGGCTATTTAAATCCAAAGTAGTCCATTAGCATGATTTTCATCAATTTTATTCAAGAACGACATCAAGTGTAGGAATTAGAGGCAATGAAACAATTCACAAGGCATCGTGTCACAATATTCATCTATGAATAGATACAAGAACAACATGATGTGAGATGACAAGTAGTAATGTCTACCAATAGACCAATAAAGCAATAAGAGAATGAAATGAAATATAAAATTCTCACAGTTGTACTTACAATCACACGCTTGTCCTAGTCTAGCCGATTCCTCGATGAATCGAAGTGCGTGCCCAAACGCCTGAGTTCCCCGTAATTCCCTAACATTCAATAATGTCTCACTTAGGCCAAATCGAAGTCGAAACAAATTTCGAAACACTTTTCTTATTTATTTTCGGCCATTCGGTCCATTTCGCGTTTTTCGAGGTAAAACCCCCGTATAACGTCTCGACCGACTTCCGAATTCTTCACTTTTTATGAAAATCTCGAATTTCTATTGATTTGGGTCACAAATATATTTTTTCCATATTTTTCTCTATTTTTTGGGATTTATTTATTAAAAATCAGTTTAATTAATTTAACTAATTAATATATATATATATATATATATTATTTTATTTTATTTTAGTGGGTCGGGTCAACCCGACCCGATCCAGCCGGATCCGGGTCGGTATGACCCGATCCCGCCGGGTCAGGGTCCGGCCCGGCCCGGCCCCCGGGTTCGGTTTAGGTCTTCTTCCCCGATCGAACCTCTGGTTCGATCGCGAAGTTTTTTTTTTTTTCGTTCTTCTCTCCTCCGGTGATGGCACCCCTGCCATCACCACCGCGGCCATGAGGTTCGGCCATGGAGGCCGAACCCCCACTCTCGGCTACCCAAACAACAACAACAGTAACGACTCACCTCAATTGTGATCTCTTCACTCTCCTTCCCGGCGCATCACTTCTTCTCCTCCTCATCTCCTCTTCTTCTTCCTCGCTCTCGGCCTCCCGGTTCTCTGTGTGTGTGTGAACAGTGTGTGCGTGAGTGTGTGTGTGTGTGATATAAGTGGGTAGGTGGGGTGGTGACACCTGGTGGGAAATTGAGACAGGTGTGTGTTTGATTTTGCCACTTGTGCTGGTGTTAGGTGTGTTGACACCTAATTGTGACACAGCTAAGACACTCGCCCGTGTTTCCGAGCGTTTCGACCCCCGGTTTTGCATCCGAATCGTGATATCCGCGTACCGCCGCGTCGCTAGTCACTCAATATATATTCCATATTATTTACTTGACTATATAGGCTTACAAGTAATTCCTTATTTCATATTAGTATTAAATAAGACTTACCAAAATGCTAACTACCCGGTTCCCCCGGCTCGCACGCTACTCGAGGCGTGTCCCCCGCTCTCGTCTCGACGCCTACAACCGTACAAAATGACTTAGTAAGTCTACACAATACATAACACTAGGCATACATCAATACAAAAAAATACCATATACCTCGGCCACGTGCCTCGGTCGGTGTACGTATCACAGTGTAGGTCACACGTCAAGGGTCGGTGATCCTGATTAAGGAATTAAAACGGGGTTAGAGTTTTGGGGTCGTGACAAAGTTTCTAACCAATGTAGGACTAAACACTTTTTTTGAAAATGTACATGTTCAACTGCATTTGATCTAGTCAGGAAATTTGTTGCAATGTTATTGAGCTTTGTGGGTGATAATTGTTGCTGAAGACGCTTCTGGTGGGTTTTCACTTGGGAGTTGTGTCCTTATTATGAGTGCTCAACTTAAGACTATATGAAATAACTGTATAAAACTTTGATTTTTTATAAAAAGGGTTGATTATTTATAGAACTTGTTTTAAGAATGTGACTTGAGAATTAATTAACCATTCTTACAGGTAACTTTGCTTAAAAGCTTCAAAAATTTGTTGGGTTTGAATTAAAAGATTCATTTTAATGATGAATTAAGCAAATGCAAATCATGATAACCAATAAAAAACACACACACACATATATATATAGGATTTGTTACATACATTTGCTACACAATGGTGTAGATTCCCTTAAACTTTTATTGTAATCAATTATATATTAATTTTAGCCTTACTATATCATGTCTTAGTGTAATATATAGTCGTGTGCGTTTTAAAATGAGTCGAGTAACCAATTTGGTGGCCCAATGGTTTGGTATGCGATTTGCAAATAAGAGGTCTTGGGTTCAAAGTACCTTGGTGGGTGCAAAAGTTGTTTCTTTCCTATAAAAAAAATAGTCAAGTGATTTATTCGGACAATTTGATTATTCCAGATTAGCCCCGAGTCGCGCATTCTATAGGTGGGGGGAGCTTCCAATGATAATGTTTTTATTCTCAATACTCGAATTTGAGTCACTAGTTAAGAAACAACAACTCACTTTCAATCGTGTCAACCAACCGTTGGTAGTTGGAGCATTTCATTAGCCTATAAAATAGCTTACATATATCCATAAAAAATAACTAAATAATGAAGGCGAAATTATTGATGAAAAACAAAGATTTCAAGTTCAATAATAATGATACTTACCCAACCATAAAAATATACTTCAGGTCACAAATATAAGTCGTTTAAAGTAAAGACACAAAAATTAAAACAGCCTTAATTATAAATGTAATTTACATATACGTCATTTGACATTAAATGAATTGAAGAATTGAAGAATCATAAATATTTGAATTGTATAAGGGTATAATTGGTAAAAAAACAATAAATATATTCTTAAATTTTTAAAATGACTTATGATTTTGACTATAAATTTTTTGCTAAAAAAATTTATATTTTTGTCCACCGAAGGGAGTAATAATTAATCACTTTTAAAGGGATTCATCCTAGGAGAACCGTAAAAGACAAGTGTGTTTGTACTCCACTAAGACTAAAAATGGAATATACCAAAATTTTAGTAGTCACATATGCATGTGAGCACGATGGCCTACCAAGCTCACTTAATTACGCCATATGGGTTCGTTGAGTTCCACCAAAGTTTTGTAGGTCTACTATATTAGATTCATCATGAATCCTTTGAACTTTACAGGGGTGTATTCAATTGAGATTTTAACGAACTTTTGGTTACTTTTAATTACTAAAAAAGTTTAGGTGTATTCAATTGAAACTTTTAGAGAGTTTATGAAAGTAAGGTGTATTCAATGTGAACTTTTATAGACTTTTTAAAAGTCTATAAAAGTTTTGAGGTATTCAATTTAAACTTTTAGAGAGTTTATAAAAGTAAGGTGTATTTAATTTTTTGGTGACTTTTGTGGTTTGGTTACAAATCTTGACTTTTATAGACTTTTTGTATAAAAATACACATAAAGAAATCTTCAACTTCTCTTCACCACAACCCGGAAACTTTTAGAGACTTTTAATTTTTGTTGGTTCCTTTATTCAATAAGGACTTCATTGTTCACAAGGTATTTTCTTATTAATTGTTTTTATCAACTTCTCTAACCACTCTACAACTAATGGATTTCATTGCTCACTCATTATACTCTAATGTCTATGTTAATGAAAATGAAAATGATGTCATTATTAACAATATCTCATTCTTGCATCATTGTACATTTTTTATAAGATTTTTTACGAAGAAGTTTCGTTTATTAAGTGTATAATTATAATCTCAAAAAGTGTAATATTATTATTTTTGGAGAAGATAATCGTATTTTTTTTTTCAAATGCAAGAAGTGCTTTTTAAGAAATTTAAACTATCATTCTTAAGGAAAAAATATAAGTTTATTTTTTATGTAAGTAAAAAAAAAGTGTAAAATTTTTACACAATGATCTTATTTGATTTTTTTTTTGCCACTAAAAGATGATTCATTTACCTATTTGTTTTATTGATATTTATTTACTTATTTGTTATGTTACTATCTTGATAGTAATTCATTAATATGTATATATGATTTTTTTTATTAAAATACAAAATACTTTTTAAAAAATCAGTAATAGTTCTTAAGAAAAAGAAATGTAAGTATTCATCTATTTTTTATAATAAAGTGTAAAATATTGTTTCAATATAAAAATCACAAAGATTTACTAGTTTCAATCAAAATCATGTTTAAAAAGTTCACAAAAGTCACTAAAAATCTTAAATGTTAATAAAAGTCATCAAAATGAAGTTTACATAAAAGTTTATCAAAGTCATTAAAAGTCTACGAAAATCTACAAACTTCATAAAAGTCATCCACTTATAAAAGTAACAAAAAATCTATTAAAATCTCAATTGAATACACCCCTATTAGTAAGATTAAATTGCTCTTTATGAACTTACAATTAATAATACAAAAATGTCTCTTAATTAAGGCGAGGGTTACTCCTCATCATCTTGTAATACAAAAAAAGTAGTACTACTAAATGATTTGGAATATTAATCATGATCATCTTGTGATACAAAAAAAAATGCTTCTTATTTGTGTATTGATTTTTTTTCAATTTTAACCCAAATCAAGTTAGTCAATGATAATATTAATCACTTTTTTTTACAATATCTATCATTAATGAAGTCATTTATGGGAGGGTAACGTACGCAGTCTCCTTATGAAAAGCTTATAACAAATCAATCATTTTCTTAATTTTTGTGCATAAGCCAAGATGCAACAACTATTTGAAACGGAGGGAACATAATTAAACTTACACGTACTCGACGGAGCCATTGCTCAAACAATACCTAAAGAATATCCACAACTTATTGTTTTGTGAGCAATTTCTCTAGGGTTTGCATGTTAATTATGTATGTTGAGAGTAGGGGTGGGCAAACCGCGGTTTTGTAATGAAAACTACCAAACCGCGACCAAACCGAGGGTTTACGGTTTAATCATTTTGCAAACCACCACCAAGCCGCGAACCCTCAAAACCACAATCAAACCGGCCGCGATTTACGCGGTTTGGTCGATTTGGTTTTGTGATTTTCCTGCGACACGTTTAAAAAATAAAAAAATAAAAAATGTCGCACATTCCATACATGTCCATTAACAAAACATATAGATGTATATACATGACCACCAAAAACACAATGAAACACATTAACTCAATCAAAATTATGAGTCTTACTTCATTTTCAAATTTAAGACAACATTAAAAAGCTTCAACTCAATTCCAAGTTTGGGGGTGGTTTTGTGGTCCAGTGAACCGCGGTTTTTCATAGATGAAAATTAACCACCACCAAACCACGAAATTGTAGTTTTCAAGTTTTCTAAACCATTCCCAGACCGTAATTTTAAAAAATCACACCAGATCAAGCGATTTGGACGGTTTGGGCAGTTTTATGGAAACCACTGTCCACCCCTAGTTGAGAGTGTTTTTCAAGTTAGTCAATTACATCGAGTTGCTCGAGTTAAAGTTGCTACTAGCTAGGCTATTACTAAGATTGAGTTTCTAAGTTTGTACAAGTGCAATAACAAATGAGGGCCACTATGGGCACCCCACCAATTAATGAAGGGACCTATTTTTTGTCATTCTCCCCTCTAAATTACACTTTGATGTAAATGACTCTATTGCCCCTTCATATAAACTATCTCCAATCTCACAACCCATTTTCAAACAAATTTTGGGGCACTCCACTACATTGGTCTCCCATCTCTAACCTAAAGCCACGTATTTATTTGTCGGGCGTGTATCGATTCTTACGTCTTCACATCATCCGATAGCGAGGTAACACTGTTCTACAACCATATGAAGATTTGAATGAACTGTTTTTTTGTTCAAAACAGTGAAATTGATGATTTGGTTTGTCAATGTAGGGTTTGGTAAATTCGACCATTCTGAACTTGTTTCCACTATAAAATGGACGAATGTACTGCAATGGTGCAAGAGGAGGTACAAGAAGAGGTATTTGTTGAAATTAATTGCGTTTTTTTTTTTCGGTTTTTCATCTTTTCAGTCGAAGTTGCACGGGCGCGATTGTTTCGGCCTCGCAGTACCGAGACTTATAGATAAGTCTCAGTCAAAATCCACCGAGACTTATGCGTAGTTCACGCTCATGTTGTGACCGAAACAAATTATATAGTCTCGATATAAAACGACCGAGACTATTTCGTAAGTCTCGATTGCCATTGAACGAAAATTTGTTTATAGTCGCAGACCTGTACTACCGAAAAATTGGTTTTTTGGGTTTTTTGGTGAATTTGTTGTGCATTTTGGTTGAGTCGTAATGTTACAATGTATGTATTGCAGGTAATGCCGGTTTCAACTTTATTTCCAGACTACAAGGATGCGTTTACTCCTTGTAGGCCATTCCCATCTAGAGAATCGGCTATTTCATGGCTTCAAATGATTGGTCGTGAGAACAAGTTTGTGTTAGTAACGAAGCACTCTGATACCGAAGGGATTAAGCGTAGGGGAAGAGTCAAACTTGCGTGTGAGAGGTCCGGTACATATAGGGAAATGTCACAAAGAGTAGGGAAAGGTAAAGCGGCAAAACTTGCTTTGACACCAAGAACTGAAGAAGAAGAGGAAACGGGGAGGACTCGAACTGGTACAAAGAAATGTGGATGCCCTTTCCTTATTAACATCAAGGAAAATGTTGATTCTTTGTGGTATGTCACTGTCATCTGTAGGAGGCACAAGCACGATCCCGCCAAAAACTTGGACGACCACTCATTTCCAGGAAGATTGAATAAGGGTGAGCAGGTGGTTGTGGTGCAGATGACTAAAGGTAATGTGAAGCCAAGAGATATCCTCAATACGTTGAAGCAAAGAGATGTTAAAAACGTATCGACAATGCGGACAATATATAATGCACGACAAAAATTCTGAATTGAGGATGCGGGTGGGAGGACTCAAATGCAACAACTATTGCACATATTGGAGAAGAATAAGTGGATGTCGTGGCATAGGAAGCATCCCGATACGAATATCGTCACTGATTTATTTTGGTCACATCCTGATTCAATCAAGTTGCTACGGTGTTTCTCATCCGTTCTTTTGATGGATTGCACTTACAAAACAAATAGGTATCGAATGTCGTTATTGGAGATTGTTGGCATCACTTCAACGCATTTGACGTTCTCAGTTGGGTTTGCTTTCATATCATCGGAGACTCATGCAAATTATGTTTGGGCACTTGAGATCTTGATATCCATATTGGATGGGTGGCCTAAACCTGACGTGTTTGTTACGGATCGGGAGTTAGGCCTTATTAGTGTCATCGAATAAGTATTTCCATCATCGTCTCACCTTCTTTGCTCTTGGCACATCAACAAAGTAGTATTGGCCAAGACTAAGAAGATGTTTGGGGATAACGAAGGCTTCGCTCGTTTCATGGATAGGTGGACGAGTGCGTTGTATGCTAAGTCGGAGGCCTTATTAGAACTTAGGATGAATGAATTGCGTTGTGAGTTTGGTCATGTGAAGGGTCTTACTGATTACTTGGATAACACATGGGTGAAGATCTACAAGGAGAAATTTGTACCGGCATGGACAGATCGAATTATGCACTTTGGGGAAACAACGATACAGAGGGTCTGCGCATTCCACTCTGAAGCTACATCTTGGCAACAGTCAGGCAAGATTTGAGACTTTGTGGAGAATGGTTGATGGTCTTCTTAGGATCCAACATAACAACATCAAGGCATCATTTGAGCTCAGTATAAATGTGGTGCAACATGAATATTTTGATGGGTTTTATCGCCGATTGCTTGGTTATGTCTCTCAAATGGCGCTTAAGTTAATTAGAGATGAATTGGAACGTATAGAGGATGTTGGACATGACTCTACTCGTTGTGGTTGTGAGATACGTACCACGCATGGTCTTCCTTGTGCACACGAGCTAAACTTTCATAAATTTGCTGGTTCACCTTTGGCGGGAAGTGCTTGGAACGAGTTACGAGAAGGTCAAGACTGTTGTGCATTGTCCGGATAATCATGGTGGTGCCTCTTTTGACGAATGGTTGACACTAATATCAACGACCTTTAATGTCATTCTAGTAAACCTCTCGCATGGTAGTTGCTCGACATTTCTTCCTCTACGTAATGTCCCACCGTCATCGTTACATAGTCGAATTATCATTGCCATGATTAATGATAGGAATATCCATTGGGTTAGGGTAAGTTTGTACAATTTTTGTGAATTGTGTTTTTTCATCTTTTGATCATATGATAATAGATTTTTGTTCTACTTTGAATTTGACAGGTGAAGTTGATTGTGAATGCACCGCTGTCATCATTATATCCATCGTGGGAAAGGTATGCGATGAGAAGTGCGCTAAAGGTTGGCGTGATGGATTCGTAATTCGAGAAATCGTGTCAGTTGTAACTTCTAAAGAAGGCACGCTTTCCGTAGTAGATTTAGCTTCGTCTTAGTTATAAATAATCGTGTTTAACGTTTAAAGTTTTGATATGTAGACTTCAATGTGTCTAGAATCTTTGTGTTCAATAAATATGTATCAAAGTTAGAATTTTTTGCACGATTTCCAGCAATCTTTCCCTTTCCCTTCACATCTACATTCTCTTTCTCTTTCCTATAAGATGCAGTCGAGGGTCTCCGGCCGCCTCGCCCACGGTTACCCCTCGACACCTCAACACCAACCTCCTCCCTAGTCACCGGGGTTTTCGAACGAGCCATACCTGATAAGACTACAACATGTAAGCGCCTGGAGCAGAAACAGAAGTACAATTCAAAAAAATAAGAACAAAATCTTCCATTTCTATAGTCTCGGTCAAGCAGGTTTGACAAAACAATTAGAATTTCGGTGACGCGTGACCGAGATAACATAATTAGTCTCGGTAATGGACAACCAAGAAAACAATTTCATTCTTGGTTGTACATCACCAAAATGAAATCACATATACACTCTGAATTACTCTAGTGATGTGGTGACCGAGAGCAATTGCAGCGTTACGCTACCTAAAACAATAACACATAAGAATAATCTCGGCTAACAATGGCCGAGTTTAAGCTCGGCTACTAATGTGTATGAGGGTTCCCACACAATTGCCCTATGTCTCGGCCATGTTTGGCCGAGACTGTATAAACTATTTCTGGCCTGTGTGGCCGAGAACCACGAGTTTGCAAATAACAATCCATTGAATACAAACTACACAAAAATAACAAATATTGTACCAAATGCAACTTAATTAGACTATCAACGTACCTTCAATCGATCGAATTAACGCCTTGTGTGCGAGATCGAAAACCTAAAATCGAGCCCTAATGTGGAGACGAAATTCAACAAATCGGTGAGCCTCCAAACTCGAACAACACAGCAACAAGCGCCTACGACGGAGGAGAGAAACGAAGACAAATGCGGGGTTCGAAGGTTGCTTGCAATGGATCGAGCAAAAATTAACGGTTCGAAGAACGTCCTTCGTTTCAACAAGAGCACGGGGGTGGGGTGTTGGGGTGCCTCTATTTTGAATGAGGGGTATTTTGGGGATTTCGACTTCATATTTTGGGTGCCCTTGGTAAATGCCTTTGTGCCCTCAACAAGAGGGTGCCTTTACTAATTAGTGGGGTGCCCATAGTGGCCCTCTAACAAATTGGAAAAATATAACATCTTGTCACAAAACAAAACCTATAATTGAACTTAAGAAAATACTATAATGACAACAACAACAATGTCACACTACAAGACACATTGGCTCACAAGAACCTTTCATGCGTCATCGACCTGCGTGTTATGCATCAAGATTTATGTATACCTGCATCTCAAGACACACATGTATGACTCTTGTGAGCCAATATATCTTGTAGTATGACATGTTGTTGTTATTCTAGCACTTTTTCATCGTCTTTTTCGTCCTTCAGTCGATCCACCTCAGGTATATCAAAAATTTGTAAAAACAAATGTTATGTGGGTCTCCAATTTGTGTGAAATCTTGTGTTTTTTTTTGTTTGATTTTTCATTATAATATGGTCTCAATACATGGTTGGTGTTTTCGGTCGTTTATTCTTTGATCTCATTGGGCTGAAATTGGTGGGTTTCGTCGCCATGTTCGGTCCTGAAGGGAAGAACACGATCAACATGTTCGGCCTTTTCAGCAGAACATGATTGCTATGTTCAGCCTTTGAGTCTGAACATGGTGACGAATGTTCATCCTTTGTGACCGAACATAATTGCTATGTTCGATCTTTGCGCCTGGACATGATCGATATGTTCGACCTTTGTGCCTGAACATGATCAATATGTTCGGCCTTTATGGGGACAACAACTAATGATGATCATGCTCACACAAGCGAGGGAGGAGAGGATCGAGTGAAGCATGTAGACGGAAGGGAAGAACAAGAGATGTACACCAATCAAGTATGCGGCCGGATTAATCAAGTTGAAGATGATCCAAATAAACCATTTCTTGGCGGACCTTCAAACCGTACAATGCTTCTAAGTTTTAAGCACCATGTTGCTCACGCAATTTGGAAGGGCAAGGTAAGTGCTTTGTTAACTATTTAATTACTCGTGTACTACTTGATAAAAAAAAATTGCTTACCTCCAAAAGAAGATTTTTCCTTCAAAAGAAGATTTTTGATAAAACTTTCTCATTCCTTTCTTGTAGCTTCGAGGTTTGTTGAAGTGTATTAACCATGGAAGGAAGTTACAGTCGTGGGATTTGAATTATCCTAACCCAGCTGAGTTCCATAATGTAATGGCCCAGTTTTAATTACGTCGTTAAATGACGTATTTTCAAATGTGTACGCCAGCTAAGCATCTCGTGGACCCCACCGCTAGGATCGGGCACGCCTGAGATAGGTAAATAGTTAGTTGTATGTGTTATTTGCCTAATTTGCGATGTTTATGCTTAATTATGTTGAATTGTGTCGCAATGTGTGCATTTATATTGTTATTGTTCGTGTGAGATAGTGTGACGGGTATTCGCCTCGATTAGCGTGTAGACGCGGGTACCAAGTAGGTGAATGACAGTACACTAGGTTGGAAAATAATGCACACATGATAAATGAATAAAATGCATTAAATAATTAATATAAAACGCCGTTTAGACCTTTAATGGCATGAATGTACGCGAACGACGATACGCGTCGAGGGGGATTTAGTGTATGGGATTGAAGGAAGATAAGATCAAGTGACAAAATCACCAATCTAAGTCACCTTAGATGGGCTTTTTGACCTTATTTCAACCATCCAAGTGGTCCTTGGGATCTACACACACATTAGATGACAAAAAGATTATAAAAGTCAAAAAAATATATCATTTCACCACCTTTTCTCTTTCCTCTCTCATTTTGGACGAAAATTTATGGGATTTTGATGAATTTCAAGTGAAGATTTGGAGGTTCATACGACAAGCAATCGACAATCCAAGGTGAGATTCACGTTCTCCTCGTCGTTCTTTACGTTTCGAGTATAGAATTTCGGGTTTTGACGCGGATTTTGGATATGCGAGTTAGCTCGCTGGTTTGGGGGTTTTTTTGCTATGATTCTTAAGTTGGATGGGAGCAATTATCATGGTATTAGATATTGTGGGTGGTGGTGTTGAAGTTGTGGGGTTTTTTTGGGGTGTCGCCGAGTTTTATCGGGGTTTCGTTGAGTTTTATCGGGGTTTTGGTTTGGAATTTTGGACGAGTTTTAACGTGGTTTGAATGTATCCTATGGTAGTTTTAGTGAACCATAAGGGATTGGATTGAGCTCGGGACGCAAAGTTGGTGCCGGGGTTCCAAAAAAACCTCGGGGATCACCCTGTAGGAAGGGCGCCGCGAGCGGCGCCGTGAGAGTGCGACGCCGCTTCGCTTGAAAAAAAAACACTTTTTTCAAATCTAGGTTTCGATTCAGCCAATTTGGGGCCTATCCCGGGGATCGATACCGGGTATAATATGAACTAATATGTTGGATTTGATACTCTAATGTGAATTTGGGAAATCGATAAATTAACGAATATTAGGTACTTAGATTTGATCTACGGGTGTTGGGGCACGTATTTGGAGGCGTAGAAATCACTTTTGTATTAGTGGAGCGCGGTTTGAGGTGTGTAGTAACCCAATTGAAATTCTCTCGAGTATTTATTTATTTATTTATTTATTTGCCTTCCATTCAGTTATTTCATTATTCCTTTTTGGTATGGTTTATATGGACACTTTGGTTAAGTGCGCTCCCACTGGGCCATTCTGTGTGTATGTCCACTAGACCATAGCACGTGTTACCCAGGGTCTCGATGAATAGTTCGACCCGATGATCTTTTCGGTGCACGTGTCAATGCGCCGCAGGACCATACCGGCCATCGAAATGACCCGGAGGCTGGCCATGCTGGAGTGTGACTCGCCGGCAATGCTCACGGGAGAGTCCGGAGTATGGTGCTAGTCTGACTTAGGTTGTAGACACACATTTTAAGCTTTTATATTATGTATTCATGCGATGAGCACAGTTGACTGTTTTAATTTTCCGCATGTTTATTTAATAGCTTTATTCAAATTCTTGTATTTTATTTCTATAAATGCTTATTGAATTTCCTTGGGATTACTCATTCGGACTCGCCATCTGTTTTGTTGTGATGGCTTGAGTGCCGACCCCGGTACGAGTCGAGGCAAGGAAAAGCTTGAGGACTACATGTAACAGACTACAGCCTCTCTCGTACGTTTGTATATATTTATATTTACTTTTGGGATGCGGGATACATTGTAAGCTACCCATGACTTGTATTGGCTTATTTTGAGGATTTTAGCCAACTTTTGGATTATGATGTTTATATTATGGGTTTTCCACATTAGGTTGATGCTCATAAGACTTGAATTTATTTGTTTACTGCTTGATCGAGTATAATAAGTCTTCCACTATAATTTGATTGTTAAAAAATTATCTTAACAGGTGAATTGAGTCCAATGAGCTAACTTCTAACTTTTCATATTGTAAGTTGGTCAAGTATTGGGTGTTGAATGAAGTTGTGTAGGTTAATGGCACGTGGGACATAGCTAGGCCTGACGTGGCAGGGTTGTGGGCCCGCGTTGGCACCCGTGGCGGGCCTCAGGATTTGGGGCCGCTACACATAACTTCATGCATAGGTCGGATTTGCTACCTTTGATGTCATGTTCATACGACTTTGTCGATTGTAAGTTGATTTCAACGTTCGTAGAGATGTGGCAACCTGAGACCAATACATTCCACCTTCCATTTGGTGAGATGGTCATCACTCTTGATGACTTAATGATACTCCTACGACTCCCAATGGATAGCAAAGCAATGGTGGTGGGTCCGGAGGGGTTTATTGAATTTCTTCTTGGTGTAGTTTATGTTAGAGATCTTTTTATGTTATTGTTCCTATGAATTTAGTTGTTAAGGAAGTCCATGACAATTTATGTTATTATTGGGATTTGTGTTTCTAACATAACAATTCTCTAGTTCATATAATTATTTGATTATTTTTGTTTCTCTCTGAAGCATAGGTTCATGTTTGCAGCTTATGCGTTTCAATAATTTTGTTCCTCGAAAGGTCTTTTCTATGCGCTCAATATAATACACAGAGAAATATGAACAAAATAAATTTCTTGTAACATTGTGAAAATGAAAACATAAGTCACGTACTGTTTTTTGATAAAATAAATCATGCACGGTAATTTAACTTCAAAGTTCATATTAAGACTTTTGTTATAGAAGTAAGAAGATTTGTTTTCTTTTCTTTTTTTTTTTAATTTGAAGTGAGAAGTTCAAGTTCTTTTATTTTTTTACTTTTGCCCTTTTATCAAATCCCCAATTAATTTGGGACTGAGGCTATGTTGTTGTTGTTGTTGTTGTTGTTGTTGTTGTTGTTGTTGTTGTTGCCCTTCTATCAAAAATAAATATAAATGTGTGCTTGTACATGTGCGGTAACAGCTTAGATCCCCTGTACTTCCCAGATGTCTCACATGCAAGGAAAACCCTTCCCCGACGCCCATTACCATCTTTATTAGAATGTTTGATAACAAAAACAAATATATTTTCCTTTAACTTTTTGAGCCTAATGTACTAGCCCATCCCTCGTCTTGAATGGATCTTCATGAGTGAACACGCCACTGTAGTCTACTTTGATGGGAATGCATGCCTTTGTATCCTGAAAAGAAACAACAAAGATTTGTTCCATAAAATTTCAATTGCTCTCGATCTATTACTATTCGATGGAGCTGACTGCACATAAGCACGATGTTCGGTCATGCAAGCCGAACATAAGTCTTATGTTCGATTTTGGTGGTCGAACAAAATTCATATGTTTAATTTGGGCGGCCGAACAGATTGGGCATATGAACAATTATCATGATCATGTTCGGTCATTGTTACCAAACATCTAGATGATGGTCGGCTACAGACACCGAACATAGGTCTCATGTTTGACATTGTTAAACTGAACATATTACTCGTGCTCGACCACACAGGGCCGAACACGACCCCAACAAATAGGTAATTAGAGTACCATTTATAGAGTTTTTTTGCTTTAAAACTTACATCATTTGATTGACATTCGATCCTAACATTCGATTCTGAATCCATGTTACATAAAAATCATGAACTTGAATATGCTCCAAACAAAATATTAAAAAGATCATTAGTGAATCCAAAACAAGATAGTTTTGATGTACACCATTGAAAAGAATAACTAAGAGAATGATCAACACATCGTGAATGCGATGTACTTATTCTTTTTACTCAAAACTTTGTCTTGGATGTTATCAAACTAACATCAAACTTAAGTGTTTGATGAAGATTGTGTTTTTTGTTGAAGATTATGTGTATTGTTGAAAGTGTGTGTGTGTGTGTGTGTGTGTGTGTGTGTGTGTGTGTGTGTGTGTGTGTGTGTGTGTGTGAAAATTGGGGTAGTTAAGACATTTCACACAAAGTTAACAAACTCTAAATGTGCATGTCAAAATTGGTGTGTGTAAGGGCATTAGAAGTATATTTGGTTGGGATGACTAAAAGGTTAATCCTAGGATTAATTTTTAGTCCAATGTTTGCTTAAGCGAACTAGGTAGTGAAACGGATTACATAGTCTTGTATCCATGGGACTAAATAAAGTGAACCTCAACCTACTCAATAGCTAATCCAACCTAATGAAAATGTTTTTTCCCATTTTGCCCTCACTTGTTTTAAAAGACTTCACACTATATACTTCATCAACGTTTTCGGCATCCCCACCTCAAAATCGAAATCGATCTCTCCTCAAAATTGAAAACGTTAAGCATCTCCTCCTCTCCCGTTTGGCTCTATCTCATCCCTTTCCTTTATGATCATGCAGCTATGACTGCATTTTTGTTGATTTCCTAACTCTTCGACAGAAAGCACGAATGCTTACAACGTGATGCGATGAGTTAGGCGGTTTAGCATCAATTCTTGATTATTGAACTCTTTTTTAAAGGTTTGAGATCGCGAGTGAGGTGAGTTCGATTGTGTTGGGGTATTTACATGGAGAGGGGTTATGGCGGCCCCTGCCACCCCGGGGTGACGTGTCTCCATGTACTCCTTGCCGGCTGGCCCAACTACACGTGTCCGACACCTACCCGTCCTCTTTATGTCTCGTAAATCGTGTCCACAAGTGTATTATCTGATAAATTAGTAAATTATCCTTATGTTCTTTGTCCATTCTCGGTGGGAATCTAACTGTTTCAACTGTTACCTAGTTGGCAATTTATTGAGATCTTAACCATACTAATGGGGTGTATTTTAAAGGTTAACATATTCAGTGGAAGTCTTATTTAATACCATTTAAATAAGGTAATTTAGCATGATAAAAATTGTTCAAAGGCAAAACCTACTGTGGAAATCCCTGGAAAGTACTTTGTATATAAGCGACATCACCACAACGGGTATATATACATGTACGGTGTTATCTCAAGTCTCCCAATACCCAAATATATAAAAATATCAAAAATAAACACATACAAGTAGGTCCTCGATAATGGGCAATCAGATGTAGTCGCCTAAGATCCCCTTGCCCCTACTAGTACTAGGATCTGCACTCAATCATTACAAAAAGACAGATGACGAGTACAGTAAGTAAAATCTCAAAGAACTCCTCTGAGCATTCATATAATAAAGTAAAGGAAATACAATGAATGTTGTCAAGTAAACATGCGGAAATATAAAACAGACAACTGTAAATGGCTCATCACATGAATAAACAACGGACAAGCTAACAAATGTGTGTGCTCGCTACTAGACTGTACTTCGGGTCACCAAGTTCCCACCAGTGGTCGCGTCCAACTGGCCCGACACTTGGTCCCTCGCGACGTTGGCCAAATCCGCTGAGTCACCGACACTTGCACCAAGGCAAGCCCAGGTCGCCATTCACTGAGGGTCGGGTCGCACGTGCTACAGTCCAGTGCATCATGAACACACAACAAGGAAATTCGGGGGAGTAACCTCAACCCATGTCCAAATAACCGAATAGAATAATGAACAGCAAGGAATGATAGAAACAACAAGTAAGCAGAATAAATACTCAGAGTCTTTTAGTTGGGTTTTACAAACCTCACACCGCTCTCCGACCTCCCCGAGCTCTCGGATCCGACCCGACAGGCTTCCCCAACATCAAGCTACAGTCCACTAAGTCCCTGAAGTCCAATTTTAATAAGTTTAAGTTGTTTATAAGTGTTTAGACAGGTATTAAGTTGAAAATAATCAAAACAACCCTTAACTTCATAGTTCATCCATCATTAGCGCGCTAATTTGGTCTACCTAACGCGCTAGTTTTGAATTAACGCGCTAAGGGGGTGTACCTAGCGCGCTAGATGGAATTAGCGCGCTAGGAATTTTAACTAGCACGCTATTGTTCTCGAAGAACAGTTGCACACTCATGACAGTTAGTGCGCTAATAATTCCAATTAGCGCGCTAATTGCCTTCTGGGACAAAATTCTCAATTCGAGAATTCTGTCCTAGCCCTCTCAATTAGCTATTCTAATTGGTTTTTCACCCTCTCCTCATCAAAATAACTTCAATCCATAATTTATAACACTCCAGAAACCTCAAAATTTCCACAATCATGCATTTACCACCATTTCCATTAACAACCAATTTCATCAAATCTAACTAAACCAGTGATAAATTCTCCTTATACACGGTCTAATAACATGAAATGTTTCACATTTACACAACAAACCATAGACTAAATCATCAACTCGAATCTCACTAAACATACCCAAAAATGAGTTAATTTGCAAGCTTAGAAGGTGGAGAAGATAATTACATATGTTAGATCACTTGGTTTGATGCCTAAGTTGTTGAATTCCCAGCTGGAAGTCTCTTATCCCTCCTCAGATTCTTCTCTTGTTTTGAATGAGAAATTGGTAAGTAGTTGAATCAAACTTTCCACTAACTTGGTTTATATATATATATATATATATATATGTTGGGTTGGAATTCGGAGTGCGTACGTATCCCGAGACATATCTTGTGGTTCACAAGTATGTTGTCCCATACCTCATGGTGACTCCAATAACACACTCATCATCTAGTACCACTCACTATGTTAATCTAGATGTCCATCTCATGGCCCCTTTTATTTAATGTAAACTATAGGCTTCCATTTATTCTATTAATGTCACATTACATTAAGCTTTATCCCACCATATGGCTAGTGTTTTATTTATCAAATTAAACCACCTCACGGTCATACTAACCCTCGGCTACCCGTACCCGGTGCCCCGCGGCTTGACACGCATTTCGAGGTGCGCCATAGCCTATTGTTCAAGTTCATTTAATTAGCCTATGGTTACATTAATTATGTCAATTTGATAACCTAGACATGTTTATATAAGTTTATTGAGTTTTCTCTAGTGCACCCGCATCTCGCCTCTTGATACTCGCGTTAGCATGCACTTTGAGGCAGCTACCCGTCACACAACCTCGCACGCTATCGTGATTTAACATACACACATGCGATGTATTTAACCAATAATTGAATAAATTGTACCGCAATTAAGCCATCCAACACACAATTTAATCAATGTACCTAGGTCGACGTGTGTCCTAGCCTACCCGCGACGTCCACGTGGATATGAGCTGGCGTCCATGTCTGCAATTACGAGATAATTAACGACATTAATAAAATGGGTCGTTACAGGGGTAGAAACGCCATTTGGACTACACCACTTAAACTCCAATCAACCCAACCGAACAAGTCACCATATTTGGATTACCCTTAATCCATAGCCAACTAATCTAATGCAACTTAGTCCAACTCTATCAAGACAAGCTTATTAACCCAACCGAACACACCGCTATGGTTGTGTGTTTAGCAAGCCCTAAAATAAAAACCAACAAAGATTTGGTGGAACACTCGCATCTAGAACACAATTAGGTGCATCACTTGAGATTGTTAAAAGTTGTGTTGCTTTTTGCTGTTACCATATCTTCTCATCACCTTTTACGTCTACGTGTCAACCTACCAGATCGTCCAGATAACAATCCTGGGCACACGTCTAGAAAACCCCTTTTTCTTTTTCTTTTTCTTTTAGTAAGTAATACCTCTTTTTCATCCTCATTAGAAAATTCAGAAAAAAAAAATAATATTAACAGCAAAGTACACAAAAACCAACTTCAATATAAACTCAGTATCCAAGATATTTTCCTTACCCTTGTTCATATCCCTCTCAAATCCAATTATAGTATTTATATACACTCATATGGTAAATGACTTGGTCCCTTAAATAAAGTGTCGAGTTCAAATTTCGTGAATGAAAAAAATTGGATTGGGATGACCGCCCCCATATAAGGCCTGATAGTGCCCAAACATAGATTTGTCGGTGTGGTTACCGTAGGATACCACGTGATAAACCAAAAATAAAAAATAAAAAATCATAATCATTTCAAACCTTAATAGAATTACATGTTAGTACCCTAGACTCGTTTAGTAACTATTAAATAAATTGCGAAAATAATTCTACCATCCAATATTTAAGTGACACAAAACAAAACCGATTTCATATGTGGAGCGGTCAAGAGATTAGTTTATAAAGCTGTTTCGAAGTTTGATAAATCAGATTCAGGTATCTCTAGCGGGTACCCTTACAGGTATCGTGTAGGATTACCATCCATTCTGTGCGTACCAAGGTTAAAGTAGTACAATCTTGATGTTCATCCAACGAATATAAACACAACGTGAGCTTTCTGAGTGTCTTATTGTCTTATCAAGAAATTAGTAAAAAAATGTATATTTTTAACTATTGTACTGAGCCAATTAAGTATCTCTTCTTCACTCTTGCATTCTGGGTAGCCTCTAGAGCCCTCAAACCACATGACAAAAGATTCAGCTTTGGCTTTCTTTTGCTTTTGTTGATTTTTGTTTTGATCTTCATTTGACCTTTTTTTTTTTTTTTATTTCTGGGTTTTTGTTTTTGATTCACTTTGTCATTGAATTTCTGACAGTTATTTGTGTTTATGCTACAAATCTCTGCTTCTTTGTGGTTGCACTATTGAATCCTTCAAAGGGTACAAATCCCATCTCAAGATTTTGAAGGTTCAAGAGTTCTCTGGGCTTCTAGACTGATTTGAGAAGTGGGTTTGATGTTGCAAGCTTAAAGGAGGTCAGTATGGCTTGATTGATGTTGGTTTCAATTTTTTATTTTATTTTTGTTCTTGTTGTTTGTTTCCTTAATTGTTTCTTTCATTACCTTTTTTTTTGTGTTCTTTTGTTGTAAATTGGTTTGGATTTGAAGATTGATTAGTAGTTGTTGGTTGAATTGTTTATTCTGTTATTCATCATAGTTTCTGAAAAAGGGCCTATCTTGGATTTGTAATTGTGATGTTGTGCAAGTGGGGTTTTGGCATTCTTGTTCATTTGGTTGATCTGGTGCTGTATTTTTTGTGCTAATCTCACACGGTAGCTTTTGGGATCTAGTTTTTGCTTTGTTTGGGTTCTTTGTTATCTTTCCCCATCTTTTGCTGGTGCTAAAATTGGTACAAACTATGTTTTCTTTTGAAAACTGTGTTCTTTTCTTTCCCTTTTTTCCTCCATGTTGAGTGTTAATTACATGTTTTAATTCTCTGTTTAGTCTTAAATTGCCTTGTAGTTAGTGGGTATTTCGGTTTTTGTTGGAAATCATTTGGGCGATTAGTGTGTGAGATTTTGAATTGTTGTCATGATGTATTTTGTTTTGGCAGGAATTTTGGTTGATCAATTGAGTTTTCTTTCTGGTGAATTTTCGAGATTATGGGCCGAGGTAGAGGGAAGGGAAAGAAGGCGACTGTTGTTCCGAGCAATGAGGATCCTGGAAGTGGTGGGGAAGAATCTCTTCCTGCATACAAGAGGAGGGGAAGACCACAGAAGCCTATGAAAGACGATGCGGATGAAGAAGAGACTGAGAAGACGGATGAGATTGAAGAAGAGAATGGAAAACCTGCTGACACTAACAACGGGACTAAAGTTCCTGCTGCGGTGGAAAATGGAAGGAAGAGAAAGAAAAACTTGCAGGTCAAAGATAACTTGGATTCAGTGAAAGAAGAGAATGGGGTATCAATTCGATCAAGCAGCTGCAGCATCAAATCCAATGGGTTTCGGCAAAATGGAAGTAGGCGAAAGAGCACGCCTCGACGGGCAGCTGAAGCTATTGTTGAATGCAAGCTTTGAATGGTTTAGGCAAAAGGTTTCTTCCCTTCTTTACACTGCCTGATAGTTTGCTGGCTAAGGAGCAAGCTGATGTTGCTTCATCTTCAATTTAACGTTTGATTTTCCACGTCGGGTTTGTGAACAATTTTATCAAGGAGCTGTGGAGAAAGTTATGATGTTTTGTAGTCTCCCATTGAATAATTTTGACTACTTCCATATTATATGTATTTCTCAAGCATTTGATATCCAAAGCCTTTCTTTTTTTAATTTTCTGTTGCTCTTATACATTTTTGCTGCTAAATATTTTTATTGCCGTGTCACTTCAACTTTTGGTGTTAGGGAATTATTAATGCTTCTTAAATTTTATGTATCTGTGCTAGCAGTGCCCCTGCCGTGCTTTGACATCACCACACCTCAGCCCTCCGCATCCATGAAATAACTTGCTGAATATCACCAAACCCATCTTGTTTAGTCCTCATGGTAAGCATATCATATGACCTAGTTATTGCTTGTGTTTTTCAGATCTACATTTTCTCAATACATTTTTCTCTGTGTAAATTTATTAGTCACTCCCAGCCTCCTTTTCATACTTTACGAGCAATGTACCTTTGCTATTTTTCCTCATTTTCCTGTATACATATAACTAACAATCTGCTGATCTGCGCATGATTTTCTTGCAATAAAATGAACAACTTAAATTCAAGGAGAAGTCCTTGTCTAATTAATCTGATACTCTCTGGAGCTCTTAATTAAAGAGGGAACCATGCTGGGAAGAAATTTTTTCACGAGTCGTGACCATTGGTAATCATATTCTGAGTGCTGTGGAGCATGTCAAACCTGTTCATATGTGTGTATTTTTTTCTTTTTTTTTTTGGGTTTGTTTGGCCATTACTGACTGAGTGAGAACGACTTTACAACTCTTCAATATCCCCGGACTATGCAAATTTATTAGATGGATGTTGAATGAAGATTTCTTTTAGAAGGTGAATCACTGAATTGAGACTTAGATTGTTCTTTTATTATATCTTTCCTTTAATAGGGATCACTATATATGATTCTAGTCAATATTCAATTTGAGATGGTGAGCTACGTCTGCTCCAGATGATGCCAGACATTGTTCCGTTAACTAGGATTAACTCATGTATTGAAAAAAAAAAAAAAAAAAAAAAAAAAAAAAAAAAATATTAGGTTGATATATCCACTACGAGAGAACTTGTTAAGTTCAGGGAACCCTCACGAATGAAAGTTAGGCTCTTTTATCGATTTACTCTATCATTGTATTTGTTCTCGTTATAATTCAGAAAGGAAATATGATTTGCTGTTGCAGCCAATTCATGTAGCCTTGACATGTGCCGTGTCTTTGTTTCACAGCATTTCTGCTGTTCCATTAATAGTTCTGCAGCCTGATAAAATATGATTGATATATTAGGAGAGAATGATCTACATATATTGGCGTCATTGTCTATTTTGAATGTCAGATTTCCATTTCTCAGGCTCTTCCCTGTAAATTGCTTTGCGTTGCACCGTCCCACTTTGTATTGGTTCAATCAACAATTCAACAGTCATCAGCTTTCATGGACAAAACACTTAACTTTCTTTATCAATTGAAGTTGGCAATATGCTTTTACTTAAACTTCAGTGAGTTGTATCCTATCTAGTTTTGATACTTGTCCATGTTTGCATCTCTTCCAGTTGCAGCTATTTGATGCATGACTTTTTCTCCATGATGGCTGCTTAACAAGCTTTTACGTGGCTGATTAAGAATTGGAGAATCTTTGTTTTCTGTGCATTTGATCAAATGTCTAATTTTGGTTCTAGCTATCGATTGCTTATTCTGAACTAATTTGTGCAAATCGATAATTTTCTTATCAATGGGATACTAACTGGAGCTTTGGCATAGGGATGTCCAATTTTTGAAGATAAGCTTTTCAGGTGTTTTGGCTGAAATCTTGTTCATTTTTCCTGTCATTAATTTTATACTGCACAATTTTATATTGCAGACCCTGATTTCTTACCTTTTTTTTCCTCTCTTTTGAAATGGGAATCGATTGAACAATGATGAACCTAAAACAGCTTGAATCATGAAGCTAAGTTCTTGGAAAATAAGATTTTAGTCATGTTAGGAGTCAGACTTCTATTAGATATTTGATTTGCAGACTATACTTGTCCTTGGTGCATAATGCAAAACCACCTATTAGATATTGATCCATCTGTACGAGTAACGAATTGATGATTCTCATGTATGATGCTGAGAAGGGACTCTTAATGATGTAGGATAAGATGCTAGAGTGGAAGAGATAAATCTAAGTATTTGATCATTTATCCAGTTATAGAGGTTGTAGATTGTTTTTATTAATGATGCACCTTTGGAAAGACTAATCAACAGAATGAAAATTCAGATTTAGACTCGGCGAATATTCAGATTTCAACTCAATTTGATCTTTTCCTAAATAAATTACTCAATTGGTTTTGTCCTTGCAAAAAGAATGTGCTAATCAAAAGAATGAAAATTATTGGTTTTATGATGTATCTGAAGTGATAGGACTGATGGGTTAGTGAAAAGAATGTGAATTATTGAAGTTGATAAAGAAGTCACCGTTGGTTGAACCTAATGACCTAGCTATTGGCACATAATCTTGACTTTTTTAGAAAAGAAGGAGAAAAGGAGATTAATGGAACATAAACTTCAACTAACCTATGCTTTTTCTGCCTTCCTTTCTGCACAGACTGGAGATTAATGTACCAAATTACCAATGAGTTCAATGAATTGTGGATTGCTCGAATATGACGCTTTAGGTGAAGCCAAACTGTCACCGAATCTAATAACCAACGTTTACATCGTGGCATAGAGCTAAGGAATAAAATTTTGAATAGTTCTCTTCAAGTTCTACTATTCTCCTTTAGGTGCATAGCTTTCAAAATTCCTTCAACATTTAGGTGTGCTGTAAATATGGTCTACCGGATGGCTACTGTTTAGTTAAGGAAGTCTGCTGTGAAGTTTTATGTTCAATCTGATAACTTTTAGTCTCTAAATAGAAGTGCCGCTTACAGAATAATGGGATCTTGATCTGTTTTTAATGGATTTTTTTGTTTAATAATTTAGTCTAGCATGTTATATTTTCACCACTTTTATAATACTACTTACTATCGCTACTCAAAAGATGGGCGAAGTTAGTGTAAACTTCTGAAGTCAAACTGTAATAGGATGTGTGAAAGTTACTTCAGTAGCAGAAATCAAGCAATAAGATTTGTGAAGAATGGAGAAAAGACTTTCAGCGCTATGAATTGTCCGTAAGATTAACTAATTTTCTTTTTTGGTGATCGGAAATTGTTGATGCTTCGCGTCAGTTGGGCATACAAGGTGTCCGCTGTTTGCGAAGTTTTTTCTCTGATTTCTTGTTGTTTTTTTAAAAGAACTTAGCCATTGTTAATTGATAACTCCAACCACATGCTCTTTTGAGTCGCTGTCATATATACATTCACAATATATTGTAGTGACGGGAAGATTTGGAGGTCAATGATTAACCAAAGCTTAGTTCCGGCAGCACCTTTATATTGGTGGAAAGGAAAATTTTGTAGAATTTACAGATTGATAGATTAATGGCATGGCTGACATTATTTTGAATCATAATGAGCATTCAATTATTACTTGTCTTGTATTTTGATTGTGGATTTCTGACTAACAATAGAGTGAATTTATAATTGTCTTGCAAGTACACTCCCATTATGATTAATCATTCCAGTGTGAGTTGGCCATGGTTTTCAGAATTTGTTGGGACGAACTCCAAGGGTTGTTGCAGTTATACACCACTATGTATGCTTGTCTGTTCAACCTGTGGAGACTGCGTTTTTTGAATTGTTTTCTTCTGTGTAAAGAAAAGCTTGTTAGCTGCATTCCGTGGAGAGGAAGGTCTATTTTCATGGAAAATGATACTGCTAAAACCATCCGAGTTATCAAGGTGATTTTTCATTAGCTTATCATGAAAAAGATGTCTAGCTCTTCTCATTAAGACTAGAATTGGTAATTTGTCTTTATTTCTTATTCTTGTGTCTTTTGTAAATATAAATTTCTTCCTTTAGCAGATATCTTCTTCTCCTACAACTTGTGTCCATTTAATAAATAGATGGTTTTGTCTTTTGAGTTTTTGCAAATTTATTTTGCTGAGCTTCATGGAACTGTTATGATGGAAAAGATTTTTACTACACATGAAAGCTTGTGTGACTCAATTCATGCATCTAGTGTCAGTGTCACTGTCGAAGCTTGAGCGTATAGGCACATTTCTTCAGTTGGTGCATGCATTCAGAAATTTATGTGATGTTTCTTTGACCATGTAGCCGACCCCAACTAATTTAGGATTATGGCTATGTTGTTGTTGTTCTTGGACCTTGTATATGTTCTATTAAGAGTTAACGCATTTTTTCGTGTTTTAATTGTTTTTAGATTCTAAAACACTTGTATTGAAATTTGAAACCATATGTGGACATGGCAGCGTTAGAGGGGTTTTTTGTGTCAACAGAAGGGTGTTTTCTTTATTTTGCGCCTCTGAATTTGTCTTCATAGGTTTCACTTACCTACTGAGAAATCATACCATGAGGCATGAAGTCAGAAAACTTGTGACTCAACATTTAAAAATTGTGGGACTTGTAAGACTATTCTAGTGGTCTGGTATTGGTAATAGTTACAGATATATTACTTTTTTTTGAGCCAGAAAAATTACTTTTTAGTAACAAACATGTATATATTCTGAGATCCATTGATTGCCATTCTTGTATGCGTATAGCATTGTCGGGTATGCAAAGCATTTCTGATTTTTCTTCTGTTTAAGTCTCACACAGAATCCAGTAAGTAATTGTTTGAACCATGTCAGATACAAATTCTTTTCTTACAGGCAAGCTATGGCTTGAATCAATGATCTCACCGTTAGCTTCTCACTTGTGAAACGGTCGAGCCATGGTTCAACTTCTTCTTGTACTTATATTATTTACCTTTCGCTGTCTTGAATCAGTAAAGTCATCTTACTGAATTCTGACTGCTCGAGACCTTTGGTTCATTATACTCTAAATAGGTAAGTACGGCGGTGAAGCCTTCGCATCCTTTATTAAGAAAATCTAACATTGTTATCAGTACCTTTGGCAGCATATATTGAAACTGGTTTTTATTTTTTATTTTTCTGCCAGTATCACATTTAGTGGTGCGAAGGAAGCAAAGAGCATGGATTCACTTCGAAAGAAAAATATTTGGGCTCCCTAAAGGTATGATCGAAAATCATTTCTTTTTATGGCTGTTTTTCTTGTAAAAGAGGGGAAAAAAGATTGTCACTAAGAGAAGCATTTCTTGAGTTGTGTGAAAAGCGTCGATAAGCTGCTCTTGTGCTCTAGAAGTAGTTTTTTTTTGGTATATATAGTCGTCGTTCTTTGCCCATCAATTAGGTAAATTAAAATCTGAATCAGCCATTCGACGTAAATGTGCTAAAGCAAACCTCAACTTTCCTGCAATTCTGCTACTTTTTCACCTCTTCATTCATAAAATTCTTACATATTTTTGTCGTATGATGATCTCCATTATGCGATTCATGTGATTTACTTTGAATTTACAAATTTTTCTCCACGTCCGAAGACAATCTTGACAAGGAGAATATCATTTATTGAATTCAATTCATCGTCTTCGCATTCTCTTTTATCATCATTTCTTTGTATTCTCTTTCTTTTCTTTGGCTTTTGCCTTGTTCATACTAACCTTTTGATGTCATTTCTTTTTTATACTAATGACACTGATAACTTTGTAGATTGTTGGTGCTGCGACGAGTAAATAATTTGATCGGGTCGGCAATAGGGTGTGACTGAAAGACAGGGGTGCAGTATTTCTAACGATTGATTCTACGTTGATTTTGAAATGGGAACTATTAATTACTTCTGCTATAAAACAAACTCTGATTTTCTCTTCAAATGTTCAAGCAATAATTATTCCTTGAATTAATGTCCTAATTCATTCAATAGTTTCACACAACATTTTCTGTTTTCAACAGCTTGTTATGCTATATTTTACATCTGAGACATGTTTGCAAGTCTTTTCATGTATGTCTAAGGAACCTTAACAACTGTATACCCTATCATCAACCCTTGATTTTATGTTTCACGAGCCGAGACCATTAAAATTAGTCTGAATCACATTGAGTTTACTAGTTTGTCACAATTTTACAATTTTTGAATCCGTTGCGTACCTCCACTGCCGCTACAGCATTTTCCCTTGGTTTCTAAGTAACCCTAAAGTTCTATCAAAGTTCTCTATGCTAAAGAGGAAAACAAAAAAGCATAAACATCATTCTCTAATTGAATAATACTTGTCAATAGGAATATAATATTTTGTGCAATATAAACCATCATTGTTACATAGTACTTTTGTTTCTTATCCAATTTATATAGTCCACCACACTACACATATTTTATCATATTTTCCTTCACTTCTATTTCAACTAAGTACAGCCGCAAATCTTTGTTTTCCCTATTTTAATTCCAACATTTCCTCATCACCCCTCTTTGACTCCTTAAAAATTGCAAGCCAAGACCAAATCCTCATTATTTTATCTAATCTAGCCTTCTCATCAAAGCCTCCACTACCTTAACATGTTTAATTAGTGTCGGGTCCACCAAATAATCTTAATTAGTGGTGGTTGCAAGCTAGCAGTTAGTCAAAGTTGCTCTGACCATACTTTTCTTCTTCCTATCAAAAGTGCTTTCTTTATTCCCAACATAGTAAAGAACACCCATTTGTGGTACTCCTATGAGAGAGAGAGAGAGAGAGAGAGAGAGAAAAAAGAGAAAAAAGAAAAAAAGTGTCTTAAGTACACCTGCTTGGATTTAGTGAAGGTGACACACTTATGTTACACATATTTGTGACACGGGCGTAGCGATCCGTTGGATACACATTGAGATATACGTGCTCACCTTAGATCATAATCCAACGGCCTCGAATAATTACTTGGAGTAATATGTATGTATTTGAAAGTATGTCACCAATTCCTTATTGTTTAACAGTTACAGTTTCCACGAAATCCAAAAAGCCATTAAAAGAATGAGAAAGCCTACCCCTTCTTGAAGTACTAACATGTTCATGGCCCCAAAGGAAAAAGTGTAGATTTCATGTGGATTTCAATGTTTTTAAAGGAGTGATACCACCATTTTGATCTTATTACATAAGTTTTTCCCTTTCTCAATTGATAACAATCACTCCAAGTACTGCTAGCTCTTGGATTAACTTTTTGTACAAGAACCACAAAAAAAGAGTGGTTTCCTAATATATAACCTTCTCTCCTAAAGCTCAAACTTATCCCACAAGAGAGAGGCCTCCATTTTTTAAAGGAAAATAATTTTTTGACATTCTTTTGGTACATATATTTTATGGAATCTTTCTACTCCGCTCGACTCAATATACAAGATGATCGATGTGTATTGCTCATTTACTATACAATATATATTACATTTGAACTTCGATCCTGCAAACCTCTAGATTATAACGCTTTCAAACTTGGAATAGAATGGAATAAAGTTGAAGCCTTTTTTACGTTGTTTTAACTAAAATGAACTTAGACTTATAATTTTGATTGAATTCGTGTGTTTTATTATGTTTTTGGGTGGATGGTCATATATGGGCATATATATTTTGTTGTATGTTTAGTTCATGAACATGTATGGACTGGTATGGACTGTGTAGCAATTTTTTTTTTTCTTTTTTTGAAAATGTGTCGCAGGAAAATTGCAAAATCAGACCAACCAAACTGCGGTCGGTTTAGTTGCGGTTTTGAGGATTCGCAGTTTGGTGGTGGTTTACAAAACGGTCAAACCGTGAATTCCCGATTTGCTGGCGGTGGTATGAAAGTTTTCACTACTAAACCGCGGTTTGCCCACCCCTAAATTAATAATACAAACACATATTTTAGCTTACAGGATGCATTCAAATTAAGATGTCTCAATGCATAATTCAAGGTAATTAACTTTTAAAATATTGTAATTTTTTCTTGATCTACTCTTGGAGTGTTTGCTGCACGGAGTCACAGTACTGTGACAAACTGAGTTGCATGGACCCACTAAGCAGGATTGATAGGGTGCATGGAAGACTCAGCACAAAAAGTTCAGATCTATTAATAGAGATGAAAGAAAAAAATACTAATAATCTGCTAGCTTATAGCCATATTTAGGAAAGTTGAACAGGAAAAATAAAGCTTTAGCAAGTGACACAAACCCTAGTGCCAACAGAAACAATAATGCAAGTGCATGCTCATACTGTCAGCTCCACACAAACACACGCGCAAAAAATATAAAGATTGGGTGACATATATACTTTTGATAGGTGCATTTGTCACTTGTTTAGTTCTTTTATTTATGCACCGAGATTTGTGCACACGCATTTCAATGTATATCTACAAAATCCCAACATCGTTGTTATTAGAACACTCTCACATTCTGCTGATACACTCACTTAAGAAGAGAGTGTGAAGTCTACAACACGAGACTATTTTTGACGACAACAAGGATCATATATAACAACGACGACGACAACATAGTCTCAGTCTCAAATTAATTAGAGTTGGATATATGGATCAAACTCTTTCATTGTTCTCGATTTATACTACAAAATTTATGAATTAAAATTAATCGTGCAAAAGACTTCATGAACATTTTTGTAATAGGGAAGAGTACTTGAACCCTAAATCTAAAAGTTGGGGTCTCTCCTTGGTATCAATACCACTAGAATAATTACTTGACAATTAAGTCCATGTTAGAGATGCGTGGACCAAGATTTAGTCATAAATTAACCAGATAAGTATATATATATATATATATATATGACTTCATAGTGAAGGATATAATTAAAGCTGAGGCCTTTTAAAGTAAAACTCTACACTTATGAGCCAAATTATAAGTGGTTAATTAAGTTATGAACAATATCAAGTACCATATAGTGAGTTTCATGGACTCGCAAAAATCGCACGAGCAGGCCCCAATAAGGTATTAGAATTGATCGACGATTCGATTTGGGACAAGACATGTTTGTCGGTGGTTGCAAGTTCCTCGACTAGTTCTCCCTCGAGATGATAACAATGCCCTCGAATTATGGAAGTCGATCGAGGTGGAGCGGATGGTTCGGTGAAGCAAAACACCTTGAAAGGATTTATACTCAAAGGTAGAGTATTGATGAAGATATGCAGACCAAAAGTTAGTCTCTCACATGTATGATGTATTAGATAAGTGTGATTATTCATAATAAAATATATAAGTGCGGATCTTATGCCAAATAGTATCAAAGCCCTTTCAAGTAAACCCCTCACCTCCAATAAGTTGAAGTTGAAGCGTTAAGTTGAGGACAATATCGATTATAACTCAATTTTATAGTTGGTGTTAAAAATGTATAGATTTACACTGAGTGAGAGAGATGAAGAGTGAGATGAGAGAGAGAGAGAGAGAGGGGGAAGTGGTACTGGAAGAAGAGCTGTCATGGGCCAACTAGGCAGGTGTCGGCTTTTCACTGAAACGCCCATCAACTCCACCAAAAGGACCGGAGAGCTGTAAACAGCGTTACTGGCTTCGTCTTCTCAATCCCACTAGTCTTTTAGAGGTACCCAACTACCCTATCTATACTCCTATACTCCTAGACCAGCTGCCTATATTCATTACTGTCTCTATCCATCAATCAGAGAACCAACACACACACACAGAGACACTCTCCACATGATGCCGACCCACAAAGATGCCATAAACAGCAGAGCCTAGACAACCCCCTCACCCTCACAAAAATGAGCAATGGCACTGGTGGTGGTGGTGGTGGTGGTGCTGCTGCTGCTGATTCCTCAATCAACGGCTTGAAATTCGGCAAGAAAATCTACTTTGAAGATGTGGGTATTGGAGTTTCAGCCAAATCCGGTGGTGGGTCATCCTCATCCTCGCCGGCGCCGCCTTCTGCCGATGTGGTTTCCGGGGGCTCCTCTGCTCCGCCGCCGAGGAGGGGCAGAGGGGTTTTGCAAGGAGGGCAGCCCCCAAGGTGTCAGGTTGAAGGGTGCAGAGTGGATCTTAGTGATGCCAAGGCTTATTATTCCAGGCACAAGGTTTGTGGTATGCACTCCAAGTCCCCCAAAGTTGTGGCTGCTGGTCAGGAGCAGAGGTTTTGTCAGCAGTGCAGCAGGTGAGCTTTCATTTTTTAGTTGTTTCAGTTTCTGGGTAGTTCAGATTTTGGGGTGTTATGCTGTGATTCATAGTTTTTTTTTTTTTTTTTTTTTTTTTTGATTTTTTTGATTCACTTATGTTCAATCTGTGCTATGGGTTCACCCCTTTTGGTGATGAGTCGTGATGATGATGATGATGACGATGGTTGTTAGATTTGTTTATGGATTCAATGATATTGGTTACTTTTCTGATTAGTTGTGGCTGTAAATGTGGTGAGATTTGATTATGGGGATGATAAATGCTGAGTAATGAAGCATTGGTTTTAGAGGGCTTTAGTTTACTATGTGTGATCTCTATTGTTGTTGGTAGAAATGCTTGGTTTATGTAGTTTTTATGTTCATTAAAGTTTCGTAGTTCAATTTAGTTAAATGGGTTTTGGTGCCTGCCCTTTTTAGAACCCTAGCTTGTTTGGTTGTTTTGTTTTTTTGTAGTTTTGTTTTTTGTCTGTTCTTTATGTTAGCTATTAATAATAGTTTGGTGGTTCTTGTTTTACTACATGAGTATGGTCCCATGTGTCTGGGGGTCTAGGCTTAGTGAAAGAGCATATTTTTTCTATGGTGGGCTTCATTCGCTCCACCTTGCACTGCATTGCAATAGAACCACTGGGTCACTTTATTGCAGCATTGTAGCTGAAGGCTGGGGCATCAGACATGGAAACACATCTTTAAGTTTATGGATAATATGTTTAATACATTCCTTGGCAAGCAATCAAATTTCCTTTTAACATAAGTTCTTTGTAATGCTTTGAACAAACAAGAAATATTTGCTGCGAAATGGTCAGGAAAGACACAAAGACAAATTTTAGAAGTAGAAATTAAAAGAAAAACTTAGGGATGATATATTTGCGCCGATCCCCTTAAAGTTCCAGGAGATTTTTTTTTTTTTTTTGTGGTAGTCTTCCAATTGTGCTGTGACATCATGTAGTTGTGAATTGCGATATATCTGGTATTTTTCAGCAACTTAAATTTCATCCCCACTTTTGTTGAAAAAACCCCTTATACACTGTTATGGCGCTAATAGTCTTCAACTAGAGTCTTTGTTCATTCTTAACCAACAAGTCAAGAAGAAGAAGAAGAAGAAGAAGCCTCAATCCCAAATTTGTTCATTCTTAACCAATCTGTAATATTGTGATGCCTTCGAATATGCATATGAAGCTGTTCCTTCTCCTGTGGTCTCTTGTCTTATTTGTTTGTGCTTTGGCTGGTCTCTCTATATTCGACCAATGTGGAAATTTGTTTCATAGTTTTGCAATTGATGAATGAGAAAAGAGGAAGAAGAATGACTATTTTAGACAATCTATATTTTGTTTTATTGTTTTTGCAACTTAGGAAGGAGGATAGGAAATTAGGACTTCGATATTTACTTTGCTTTGTGAAAATATAGAATATATTCAGATAAGAGTATTCCATGTGGGAAGTTGCTGTAAATGTTTCTTTAACATATATCTTTTTAAGAGTTTTAACATTAATGTTAAATCTATTCATAGATATTGTAAAATATAATTAGACAAATTTCATGGTGGGGTTTTACTTTATGAATTATGACATTCAATACTCAATTCAGTTGTGTATATGATTGATTCTTCTGTCCCTATCTTATCTTTTTCCCCTTTCATTTTCTTAGGTTGACATATAACTGTGGCTTTGTTGTTATTGTGGTGATGGTTGACATGTAATTGGAAGTTGAAAAGTTTTTAGAACAGTTGGAAAATATTTACGAGACCAATAAAGAACTTAAACACTGTTTGATAGTATACTCGTGTAATATGATACTATTACTTTCTCTTATTAGAAAGTCATGGGATTTGGACTCTCGACCACAAGGATTAAACCCCAGATATGTAGCATTACTCGTATAATCTTAATCTTATACCTTCACAAGTGGCCATTGAATGAAAGAACTAAGTTTATATGCTTTCTTTTTGAGTTTGCCTTATTCTGTTGAAGTTTCTGATTATCCTTGATTTTTTTGAGTGTTTGAATTTTTCTCTACCTATTTCTGGAGAAAATGAAATCACAATGACAACAACAAAGCCTCAATCCCAAATTAGTTGGGGTTTGCTTTGTAAATGGAATTAATTTTAAAATTTGATACACTTCGGCGAAGTTGGAATTATGACATTCGTAATTTTTTTGTAATTGCATGTAATCTGTGATTTGACTGTTGTAGACCTTTTTGAATTAATTTAGTTTTCATTCCTTGTTGAGGAATAAAAAAAAGGGTTAGAATGTCACTCTATTTACAAGTTTGCAAAAGAGGAGGGTGATACAAGTCTAGAGATGTAGTCTCTTCTTCTTTCTTATCTTTAGATGCCAGGCAAGTCATTTTTGTTGTAGATTCTTATGTAAAGTACTTCCCGAGGCTAGAAGGAAACTTAGAATTCGAGAGACCCGTTGCTATTTTGTTTTAGTAAACTACCAAAGAAAGGCGAATTGCACTTTATGTACGAGTTGCCTAATGTTGGTTAAATTGAAAAATAAAAATAAAAATGAAATAATGAAGAGAAGATAAAACATAGGTAAAGATAAATGAGATATATTAATCAGCCATTGTGTAGTGTGTATTTTTTTCTTCAATACTCAATTTACATACACAAAGACAGGCTAATGGCTTACAGAACTTGATCAACCCAATAAACTAGGAAAACCAGAGAATTAGTATAACCACATTAAAAATATGAAAAACATGCTTAAATATTTAAATTTGGATCATTCTTCAACATTCAAAGAGTAGAATGTTTAAAATCTGTTGATCTACATTTTAGTTACCCAATCCTTTGATGTGATTTTATATAAAGAAGTATCTATTATTGTTTTTATACTGTTATCTTTTAACGGATCTGGAACTAAACTCAATTGGCGACATGAGAAAGTTAGGTGGAAACTAGATGAAAACTTGGGAATTGATAGATCCTTCACTATTTCGTTAGAATAAGCTATCGAAGTAGAGCACCACACATTATCTTTAAGTATTATAAAAGAGGATGATTATAGAAATCCAGAGGTGTAGATTTTCACCCAATTTCTTTGAACAGCAGAAGAAAACTTTTTTTATTATGTTTGCATCTGGTATCATTCTATGCATCCAAAAAACAAACAATTGGCAATGTGAGATGATAGAGTGGTCATTAAAATCATGAGATCCTCAGTTTTATTCTTCTGAATCACTGACTGAACTTGTATCTCAACCGTTCTAATTACTAGGTTCAATGTTTGTTCTCCAATGCATTCTTTTCCCTGGATACATCAGTTTCTGTCGGTGTAGAACCCTTAAACTAGATAGATTCCACTTAACATGGACATATAAACACTCATTGGCTGTATTGTTTATTAGGTCTTAATTCAAGACATCGTGTTGCCTGGTTTGAGAGATCATGAAGGTGTTGGAATTAGAAAAACTAAATGAACCAGTCAGTCGTTAGTAAGGATCGCAAGGCGTTAAGGCGATCCCAAGGCGATTTCCCTGACTTAGCCGAGACGGCGCCTAGGCAATGCCTAGGCGAACAAAATAATATTTATTTAAAGGTCCTCAGATAAATATTTATTATTTATAGATCCTTAAATAACACTAGTTATCTATTAGCCAGTGTGATTATTATTTAATATATACTTCAAAAATACTAATAAGTCTTTAGGTCCTTATGTAACATTAATTGTGTCAAGATTTTGTTATTAGGTAGGTATTTTATTATCAAACTTAATTGGAAAAAGCCCCTTCAATTTTTTAAAAATTACTTAGAAGGACACCACCCGTCTAAGGCACTGCCTAGGCGATTTTGTCCCAAAACGCCTAGGCGACATCTTGCAATCACACTCGTTACACAATCCTTTCAGGATTTAAAGCGCTTTCTAAGTGACTGGAATTGTAATGCTGTTGTATGCCTAGTCTATAGCCAAGGTGCTAAGCTAGAGTCAGTTGGGGCTGTTCTTCTCTATCCCTGTTCTATGTGAAACTAATGTGGGCCATTGAGTTGTTTGTTTTGTATTCTAATTGTAGTCCGCGACCATTACTGTTAAGCCTTTCATTTCTGCGTCATGTTCCATCGTCCATTTAATGGCTTGACTACAGTTTTATACGGCTCTTGTTGGTTTGTTTCAGAATACTTTACCTTCTACGACTTATTGGCTTATTGCTGTTTAACATTTAGCTTAGTTTGGGTTTCAGATATACTTGATCACATAATGGAATTTAATAATGTATAATTAAATAATGACTTTAATGGTTTGAAATATATAATAAAAATAAAAGTAGATTCTCCAAGTAAGTAGTTGAATCCTACGATTTTGCATGTTTTGAAAACATTGCAAAACCTTTTCTTCACCAAATATAAACAAACATCTCTAAATCAATATAGCATACCATCAACCAAGCATTACCTATCTTATTGTGTTGATGATGTTCATTATTGAGAAAGCTCTCTCATCAACTATTGTTGTTTTTCTCACTAGTTAAGATCAATGCTAAGTCGATTAGGCGATGATGAACCAATCAGAAAATCAAATTTCTTTTAGTCCGAACCCAAAGTCACAATGAGGTTTTATCTATTTCAAACCAAATTTCTTTATTTTGCTCATAAATCAATACAACAACAACATAGCCTCAATCCCAAATTAATTGGGGTTGGCTATTGCTCATAAATCAATAGAAATAGAAAACCATTCATTTGGAATGACTTTTGAATCTTTGATCCCTTTTCCAATGATTTATCCTTTTCTTAAGCTTTCTCATAATGTTCTTAGGTTTCTAAATAATAATAAAAAATCATGTTTGGGAGGCCATTTTAAGTATTATTTTTTTATCACTTGGGCTTCTTGCAATTTATAAAAGTTTTGTGCAAATGAGTTCTGCAAAATTTATGTCAAACTACACTTTGAGACATTTCCATTCTATGCTCATATGACTGATTTCAAGTTATATGTGATTTTTCCAAGTTATTCCTTGAAAATACTCAATAAATAAAGAAACTCATTTTTTGGTTTTAACATTATTGATTCAAATGACAAGCTTATATAGAGGGTATCATGCACAATGTTGGGAATGCTAAATGCCAAGGTTGGGCAGATTTTAAATTATGTTTGGTTGGAAGATCTTGAAAAGAAAGAATACTAAGCTCCAGTTTTATAAGAGGGATTTGGTTAATGTGAGGGAGCAGAAGTATTATGCCTTTGTACTGAGACACTTGCATCTTTGTTAAAGAAATGCGTTGAATTCTTCATTTAACCGGTTAATTATGCAAGGATGGTTCAAGTACGCTGGTGCATATGTCCGAGGTCGTATTGCATCTGTTCATGGTCTCCTAAAACACCCAGATTTCTTTTCGCTCCTTCGTTTCTTTTACCTAGGTGGTTGCTTCCTGTCATTTTTAGATGAATGAAATTTGGTAATATGTTCAGATTTCATCAGCTCTCTGAATTTGACCAAGGGAAACGAAGTTGCCGTCGGCGTTTAGCAGGTCACAATGAGCGTCGGAGGAAGCCGCAACCTGGATCATTATTCTCTTCACGCTTCGGTCGATTTGGAGCATCTTTCCAAGGTCAGGTGTTTATGAATAGCTTTCAAAGCAACAAATTTGTCTTGGAATTGCTCGTTTTTTCTGCTTGATAGCGTGTCTCATTATTTTTGAATCAACAGAAAATAGCAGCCGAGTTGGAGGCTTTATGGTAGACTTTGCAACATACCCGAGGCTGCTGGGGAGGGATGTCTGGCCTCCTGTAAGACCCGGCAACTGGTCTCCTACCAACCAGCCCCCGACGACGGGGAAGTTTCTTCAAAACCAGTGGCAGGGAAACTTAGACAATCCTCCTGCCAACAACGTTTTCGCCAACATGTTTCATCCGCCCCTCCAAGGTTCAGCAGGCGGTGGGACTGTTTTTTCCAGTTCAAGAATACCTCCGGGTGAGTGTTTCGCGGGAGTCTCCGACTCCAGCTGTGCTCTCTCTCTTCTGTCAAATCAGCCATGGGCTCCGAGAAACCAAAGTTCCGGATTGTCAGTGAACAACTTGATGAACGATGAAGGGGTCTCAATGGCGCAATCAACAGCACCTCATGGTTCTGCAGTGACCAACTACGCAAGCAATTTGTGGGGTTACAAGAGCACCGATGTCGGTGGCACTGCTAATCAGATGCCCCACGATTTGGGCCTCGGACAAGTTTCGCAACCTGTTGAGTCTCACTTTCCGGGCGAAATTGAGGTAGCTCAGCAGGACAACAGGCAGTACATGGAACTTGGCCTCTCAAGGGCTTATGGTTCTACTCACCAGATGCACTGGTCTCTTTAGAGAGAGACCTTTTAAGAACATTGGATTCTTATTTTGTTCAATGGATTGGGAACAAATTCTAAGTTTGGTGACCTCCTAAACTGAAATACTTTCTGGGTTGATCAAAACTTGGCATTGAATGTGTGAATTGCTGGTTCTTCTATGATTTTCATGTGATTTGAACAAGTTGACTTATGTTTCAAATTTTGGTGAGGGTATTGATCTGCACAAGCCATAAATTCTTGAGAAATCACATTTTCATCTTTATGTATCGTGGCTGTTTCATGCTTTTGATTTCCTGTAAAAGTTTGCTGAAATTTTCATGAAATCATTTGAAAGACATGAATAAATTGAGAAAGAAGACTCGGCCTGAACTCGACAAGAGGCCCCTGACCTGCGGCGGCAACTCATAGCGACGAACAAAAAAGTGCATAACAAGAAGTTCTTACATTATACCTTGAATTCTGCTAGTTGACAATTTTAAAAACATTCGAGCTCATGCATGCATGCCGATGCCCAGATCTGTACAACGTTTTCTATATTATACCGATCATTGATGAGGCTCGGATAACAATTGAACTGAAAAAGCTCCTATTTCTTCGTTGGTCGGAAAATGATGCAGGCGTGCGTGGTGGTGATTGTCCTGTTGTCGCCCTTAACTATAGCTTTGATGCGGCGAGACTGTTGCAGATGCCTACCCTTGTTTGCCTTATCAACACGGAGCAGTCTATCCTGAAACGCAGATGTGCGAGTGAGCGGCGGTCACGCAAATGGTAGAAAATGTAGGATTAGCACATTGCGGAGACCAACCGAAGCTGGCAATTCTACAACTGTGAAGTCTTCCATTTGATCTTCTAGGCATGCAAGTTTCTTTGACGGCGGATGAATGATTCAGTGGTCGTCTTCATCGATTCCAGGACAATTGGATAAGAGAGCCTCCGTTGACTCATACTGAAAGATGTAAAACAATTAGAGTCTTTTGGACTTGAAACGAAAGTGTTGAAATTACAAAATCTCTCTACTTGCTGTGTTAATGTGCAATATTATATCTATCTCACCTGGCATCCACAGAAGAGGCAGTATCTATGTTCATCTCTGAGCTTCATCAATATATTCTGTAAATCCTGTATGCAGGAGGCAGTAGATTGTCAACGAACAGGAACGTCCGAGTGTAATCAGAAATGCGGCAAATGGCATATAGGATACAACAACAACAGCAACATAGCCTCAGCCCAACTTAATTGGGGTAGGCAAATGACATATAGGATAGCTGTAGCTAATTACTGGGAAGGCTATAATCAGTTTACATCTAGTATTTCATTCATATTCAAGTGTTGAACATACTGCACACAATAAGTTCCAAATAGAATTACAAAAAACCAACTGAATCACCTTTGTTCCGTGCTGATAGGCAAACACTCGCAAGAAATTAGTTTCATGCACAAGAACTCAAATAATATCATTTTCACCATAATCCAAGTACGATTACTAAAAAAGTAAAGGTTCTTTGACAATAATGATCGTCAAATCCAAGTACAAAAACTCTTTCAATTATATCATACAACTGCAAAATAGTTCAACAGATTATCATAAGCATCAAATCTCTTCAAGGCTTCAAATTTTATGAAAAAATATTTTCAATCCCACCGCTTGCCTAGTAGGTCATCTAGTTTGTTCAAATTTTTCAATGTAATGCCTTGCAATCGTTGTCAAAAGTAGGATATCTTGAGAACAATTCATATTCTGAAACAACATGAATGAAGAGCTACGATTTAGCAAACATGAAACAAAAGATAAGGCTTTACAGCAATTTTCTAAATTTACATGAAAAGGCACAACAAACCAAAATGATGAAAATCAAGAAACATGATGTTAACTAACGCAACCCAAACAATGGATATCACTCTACTAACCAAAAGGAAGAGAACAGCTGTTCTTTGGAATTCATTCACTACATTAGCAATCTCGCCAAAGTCGAAACAGTAACATTTTTCTCTGCTTGGATATTTTCCTTAAAATGCATAGGCAAAATAAGAAGTAGCTGAGTCAAGCTAACCACTTCTCACTAACCAACGGCTGATTGGCTCTAGTGATTCGACACTCAAGTTCGAGTCCTACAGATGGAGACGCCAGCCGCTGGGAGCTCTGTACCTCAGTTGTGGGCTGACTTGAAGCGAGCCCGGAGTAGTCGGTTAGTTGGATAATGGGTGGTCTCAACCGAAAAAAAAAAAAAAAAACAGTAGATATATCTCACTAGTAACATATAATTCTAAATAGCACCCCTCTTAGGCCATTATCAACCCTAGCTCACCAGAAGATCCAAACAGAAGAACCACCACTCCTCTGAAACAACCGGCAATACGAATGTGGTCTCAAATCAGCCTACTGAATAAGTTCAAACAAAACGACATCTAAATAAATACTAGGGATCGAGATTGGAGCCAAAACCTGAGTAAGAAAATTACCTTATCAATTGCCACATATATTTTCTTTCAAGAAAGTCAAATTTGAGAGAATGCATTTTAAACAAAAAAATAATCTCTAAGCCAAACTTCAGTGCGACAACCACCTCAATTCAATTCAACTCAGAAAACCTTTTTCCCGCTTCTATGCACATTTTTCCAAAGGCTTTAAGCGAAGAAGCTTCCAAATCTCAGTCTCCCAATCACTGTGTACGTTTGTATCATCGTTAAACGCAATTGAAGTTCCACCAATTGAAACAAAATTTGTTTTTTAAGCTTCACATTTAAAGTCCCGAATAATCCACATAAATCTTTACACCGATTGCTCCAACAATATTTGCAAAAGATCAGAGTGAAACAATTATAATATTTTGAATGCCATAGTTTCTAAGTAACAAAACTAAGAACTATTAGTTCATTGACATCCCTTACCGCTAGAAGTATTACTAATTGCCGAGTGGTCTCACCTAAAAGCATGTTGGGAATTAAGTTAAGTGATGCATCAATCAACCTCTTCAATCACTGCGTGCTCCTATTCTAACAAACTATCATTAATTCCATTTTTAAAATGTTGCAAGCACGGTGACAGTGACTTTGTGGATTCTTCCATCAGAGAGAGGTTCGGATGACAAGCAAGTTACATAGCACCATGATTCATGAACAATACATTAGAGGCTTATGAATTACTTGGCTGCGATCTCTGTCACAGCCTAGCACTAGGAATTACAAGCAAGTAACTTCGCAAACATTTTCACAACCAGATATTACTCTCTATGTTACAAGGACTCAGGTGTGAGTGTCGGGTGCGGGTATGTGTCTAAGGGTCGGACCCACCTATTCTCTAATTTAAGGATACGGAGGCAAAAACGTTTAAAACATGATGCACATATGCTCATATATATGTAATAACATATATTGATATATATAATAGCTTATATACCTATATTTTTTTTTCTCATTTCTTATTTCTTATTCTACACTAGAAAGTTCTTGTTAATTCTTTTCTTTATTCTCTTACACATTTTGAATCTTTTATACAGAGAGCTCTACAAATAGAGTATCCATATCTTTTTAAGGGTCGGAAGTGTCCGACACGGGTACTTTGGGTTAGAGTGAAGAGTCCGAATAACATAGATTACTCTGCACCAAACTATGACTACAAAGACTACAATCAAAGTCGAAGTTTTTCGCAACTAGATGAGGTTGTCTCCTAAAAGGTTCATCAACATGGCATGAACTATGAACAAATCAATTAGCAAATGCATTTCAACAAGATTCCGAAATCAAAAACACAATAGAAACACAAAAAAATGCATTACAATTTAACAAGCACAAGCATTTATAAATGAATCCATTGATCCATACCTCTTCAGTGATCACCTCCTCTTCCTCCTCATCTCCATCTTCTCCGTCGCCGTCGCCGTCCTCGCCACTCTTCTCCCCCTCCACAGCCTCCCTATCCTCCAGCTGATCAAGCGCCGCCTTCGCCTTCCCGAAATTCACCGCGACTCGCCGCCCCCGCCACTGCGACTTCTGCCTGGTCCCAAACTCAGCAACCAGATCATCAGCTCTCCTCCTCTCCTCACAAACCCTAGCTTCCTCCCTCCTCTGCCTCTCCTTCAAAGGATCCTCCTTTCCGATCCCCCGCCGCGACCGCCGAATCTCCAGCGCCACCGGCTCGGCCGCGCCCGCGCCTCCCTTACCCAGCGCCGACCCTGGGCTGTACCCCATCATCTTCAACATCTTGAACCCGATGTTGGATTGCGGAATCGGCGAATTTATGTTTTCTAGGGTTTTCTCGTCCTCTTCTCTCTGTTTTCGCTCTCGATCGAGCTTTCTCTGTTCTTGCCATGTTAGGGTTTTCTTGAGTTTCTTATTGGAGGGTTGGTGGTGGGCTAGGGTTTTGGTTGAAGAGGAGGGTTTGGAGGGAGGGAGAAAGAGAGAGAGGTCGCCCATGTAGTCGTCGTCGTTGTCTTCGTTGTTGTTGTTGTTGTTGTTGTTGGGTGTCGCCGCCTCCATTGTTGAAGCTCGACGGAGAAGATGAACCAGTTGGGATCACGGGGAGTGCCAAACCGGAATAGAACTTCTTAATTCCGGTTTTTGATGCATCGGTCGAAGTAGTTGGTCCCTGAACTCTCAAATGCACCCATTTTAAGCAAAGTAGCAATGTATGTATGTGTACTATTGTGTATGGATTTTACATTACAGTCAATGATGGTAAGTGATTGTCACGTGGTCTCTTATTGTCACACTATTTTAATTTTACAGTCGCATTCACAGTCAAATTCCCAACAGTTCTTTTGAACAAATAGAATTAGCGAGTCAATGCATTTTTATGACGGCAGTTGATTCTATTATCTATATCTGATCTTGTATCGAGCCATTAATGATCAATAAAACTTCTATGATGAATATTGGACATAGATTATCCTACCAAGATTCATGATATATATGGATTAAATATTAATTAAAGGTGTAGCATTTACTTTGCATTCCACCACGAGATAAGAATCTTGTTACGTGGAAATGCTAGACCTTGACCATCCCAACTACGGAAGAGGCTACTATACAGTTATCAATTGTACAGTAGTGTACCATTGTACATGTGACAATCTACTATAGGGCCATATTTACAAATTAAAGAATTAAAAAACAGGAATACAACTATTTATTTCTTGTCGACGATTTTGGCCCATCTTCAAAGCTTCAAAAACGGGGGAAAATTGTCAACTGTACACTACTGTACAATTGAAAATTGGATAGTAGCCGCTCTCTCTAACTACTAGGGATGCAAATGGTTAGGAAAATACCTACGGGCGATAGGTATTTATCCTAATGGGTACGGGTATAAAGATTTTAAACGGGGATGGAGATGAGAATGAGTATAAAATCTCATATCCACAAGGGTACGAGTACGGGTACGGGTGTGGGTAATAAAATATATTCACGGGTATCCCACGAGTAACCCCCACGAGCATACCCATCTACCCATGGAGATCCTCATATATTAGTTTATATACCATATGATATTTATATATAAATATTACATAATATTACATAGTTTCCACTCCGAAACACACATATAACAAAAAACATTTTAATGAAATTTATAATTTTAATTTATTTGGTTAATTAATAATTATATGTTTTGTTTTGAGTTCCTTGCAACTATACTTATATTTTAAATTTTTAGGATCAAATGTATTGAAAAAAGTTGATGAATTGGTTTTAAGGAATATTTTGAATTTGAATTTTTTGTTTTGTATATGCCAATGATTTTGTAAAAACTTAATTATAATTGTTAAAACTTAATAGTTAGAATTCTTTTTTGCTTGATATGTTGATTTTTTTTTTGTTGGAATTTCAATAATTGTGTTGTTATGTATGTATATTTGACATCTTATTTGTTACAATTCTTTTTTTTTTTGAAAATCCCTGCAGGGATCCTCAATGGGGAATGGAATGGGGAAAAAAAATTCCCCACGAAGATTCCCCATCCCTGCAAAAGTCCCCATAATAATTCGCACGGGGATCCTCAATGGGGAATGAAATGAGTAAAATATTTGACTTATAGGGATTCCCCATACCAACGGGGATTTGATGGGTATGGAGATAGGTATGAGAATTCATCTCCAAATGGGTATGAGTATGGATATGAGTGATAAATTTTTTAGTGGGTATGAATATGAGAATGAGGTCCCCATCCCCTATCCTACCTATTTGCATCCCTACCAACTACTCTACGAGAGGATTTATCACATTGTTTCAATATTTCGATTGTTAGACATACTTTTATCACGTTGAATTTGGAAATATGTTTACTTTTATTAAAGTAATTGATTCAATGGTTGATCCATTTCTATATTGTTAAACCAGAGGGACTTGCAATGACTTCAAAGCGTGTAACACTGCCACTTTCCTAAAGGAAATTTTGCTCTCTATACTGCAAGAGTCAGCAAATATCCTAAAGGATACGATGAAGTAAACCCACCTTTCACTTTGCGGTAGTGAAAGATGAAAACAAGAGCGATTCTTTGGTGAATTTCGAGATGATTTCTTCCTCCCAAACCTCTCATCTTATAGAGCACTGGTCATGACCAGTTAGAGTGAAATTGGGGTAGTGGAGTAGTGGAACAGTCAAGCATTGATGCAATGGAGTAATGGAGCAGTCAAGCATTGATGCAATGGAGTAGTGGAATAGTAATGGAGTAATGGAGAGCAGTTTCAACTGCACCCACTCAGCCACTCTAATAACTACCCATTTAATCTCGAAAATGGTAAAAATTAATGGTAAAAAGTTTTACCCATGGTTAGCTTGTACACATATACACACACACGCACGCGCCTCGTGCTAAGTGCGCATATAAAAGTACCGCGCGCGCATGTGGCTCACCTTGCATAGTACTTGTATTTTATTTTACACACACTATGGTGCAAGAGTACATGTATACTCTTTAAACTTGAAGTTTCTAACCAATGTGGGACTAAACATTTATTTTGAAAATGTTCAACATATATTATATTGAACTACTATGATTGATGATTACAAAATAACTTGGCCAATTTTAATTCTTTTGTTTTCTAAGCAAATTCCCTTTTACATAATTATGAGTGCTCCTTACAGGATCTCTAAGGTAATTGCCCCGATTACATATTATGTTTCTTAAAGGGCGAGATCTCAAAACACAATGTTGTTGTGCCCCATCATGAACACGCACAAACGACATACAGTTATTGACGTCCATCAATTTTTGCATTGAGATGCTAGTTCATGCATCCCAAAATGTGTATTGCATGGACATTGACAAGTGAATGTTCGTGGTGGGGCAATAGCAGACTTTTTTTCCTTGAGATCCGACAATTAAGCCCAAGGGCAATAAAATTTGAGAAGTGCTAAAATGACAACAACGTGTCACACCACAAAGACACATTGGCTCACAAGAGCCACCCATACACGCCTCGAGATACGAGCATACATAGATCCTGATGCATAACACGCAAGTCGAGGTCGCATTGAAGGCTCTTATGAGCCAATGTGTATTGTGGTGTGACATTGTTGTTGTCATTCTGATATTTTCCATAAAATTTTTAGAAAGAATATACTTCACTTATCAATCCATTCAATTGTACACACAAATGTATGCATTTTTTTTTTCCTATACATGTGTGCCAACACTGTACATCATGGGAAATAAATTGCCCAAAAAAATAAGAGAGAGAACAAATCAGACCTACAGTACTGCTAAGTGCTAACATATGAACAACATAAGCTACAACAATTAGCTCACCTTGAATTGCAGTATAGAATGCTATACAACTCCTCTCAAGCCAGAGAATCAGATGGAAGCATAACTAGTAGCAGGCGAGTTTCTGATGGCAGAGTTGAGGCTGCTTGTGTTGAAAGACAGCTCAAATGAATTTATTTGAGAGTTGATTACTGAGTTTTTCTGGTTGAGGTGCAGCAGAGAATCCATAATCTCAGATACCATCGGCCGGAATTCAGGTTCAGGCTGTTGGCATCAAAGAGAGACAACGCGGTGTGAAATGCATGAATTAATGCACCAACATGGAATTGATTGGTTCTAATGGTGTACCTGAATACAGAGAGAAATGATATCGGCAAACTGAGAGAGGGACCTAGAGGACAGGGTCCGCTTTGTTCTTGGATCAACCATTTGTTCTAAAGAATCGAAGTCATGCAGACGGCACGAAGCCCATTTCACAAGCGATTGCTCCTCGTGGGGCCTCGAACTGTTGCACCAGAAATAACAAATCTTATCAAGTATACTTCATTGGTGGCTGCAGAAAATTGTTAAGAGTTGATAAACTTAATCCTCTCACCTGTCAAATGGTCTTCGCCCCGTTAGTAGTTCTAAAAGCAACACGCCAAAGGCATATATATCACTCTTTACTTTGTCCATCCCAGATTGGCTGTTTTCTGGACCGGTATAGCCTGAGCAGCTAATGGCAAGCTCTGCAGCCTGCTCGACATTCAAAACATTGATTATCAATAAGTAGGCAAGCATATTGTTCTACATTTTCTATCTTCTTAACTTGGTATACTTTATGAATGAACATCTGAAAGCACTTACTTTGAGCTTGACCTTGTTGGTAGTGAGGGGCCTCAAGACAGCTATTCCACAATCAGAAATTCGAGGCATAAGCTCATCATCAAGTAAGATGTTGGCAGCCTTTAAATTGCAATGTGCCATTGGCGGCATGCATGTCGTGTGCAAATAGCTATTGCGTTGTTAACGAAAGAAACATAGATAAGCAGCAGTTATTAGATGTGAACTAATCCAAAATAAACAAAGACAAATTGCCACGAAAGAATAACAGGGTACTCACTGCAGTGCCTGGGCTATACCCAAAGCAATTTTTAAACGAGCATTCCAGGATAGATGCCTTCCTTCGCTGCCATGAAGTGCATGGTCAAGTGAAAAATGTCCTACATACTCGTATACTAGAAGATGCTGGCCGTGTTCCATACAAAATCCGATAAGTGTGACGATATTTGGGTGCCTCAGACGAGCAGCATTTCGAATCACTTCCATGAATTGATCCTCTTCATGGAGAGACAGTGTCACCATATGTACGTACTTCACAGCAAGGATCTGTTGAGAAAAATCAAGTCCCTATCACATGTTTGAATGGACAACAACAACAACATAGCCTCCATCCCAAATTAATTGGGGTCCGCTACATGGATCTAACTCTTCCATTGTGCTCGATTTAGTGCAATTGATGGTGAGCTTTCCACATGTTTAAATAGAGTAACAGGAAAATAATGATATTGCAATCAAGCCTTTGTAGTATCATGGTTCTTTTCTACCTGGCCATCAGGTAACTGTGCTTTGTAAACAGATCCAAGAGACCCCTCTCCTAGAAAGTTGACCTCACCGAAGCTGCGAGTGACAGATTGTAGCTCTGCCACTGTGAACTTTTTAGCTGTCACTGGTATTCTCCTCGTGGAGAAACTACTTCTTTTGTTTGTATTTTCAGTTGCACTTTGGAAAACCATTTGTGCATTTGGTGGAGTGGGCAAAGGCATAAATGAAGATACAACAGGTGAGACTTGTGTGTGCTCACTTCGAAATGCATAATTGGAATCTACGCAGAATGAAACAAATGCAGGAGAAGTTAGAGCATGATTTAATGTTTACCAAACATATTATAAGAACTTAAGAAATGCATCCTTGATCTGAGCTGTTTCATAAAATTATGGTTCATGGTTTGCGAGATATGGCAAATGATATATCTTAGAGTGTGCGTGTGCAGGCTCTCCCTTGGGATACAAACACCTTACACTGAAAAAAAATGATCCAGGTCGATGTGATTAGCCTATCGATTTCACCAGAAAAAGGAAGATAAGTTGCCAAGAGAAGATTCTTTTGTCTAATTTGGCAAAGCAACTACAACTGTTGTCCTAATCATCCAATATGGATACTAATTGCTTCCCTAATATGGTTTTGAAGAAGAGAAACTCAGTTTTGAAGAAAAAAAATATTGGAAAGAAAAAACTTCCTACCTGAGGAAGAACTTGTCTTAGGTGTACCGTTGCTTTGCACTCTCTCAGGCTTGTGCCCTACGTATTTGTTGATACTGATTGCAGCAATGACTGCTAAACCAATTGCGATAAGCGCCACGCCGGCTACTGTACAAGCGATTTCTCCGGGACCAAATCTTCTCTGCTTGTGCCCAACCTTACGCAACGGATTGTAGTCAACAACATTTGTCAGTGTGTCTGACAGGCTGGTGGTATTTCGGTCATTGGAAATAGTACCAGATGGAAAATTCCATGGAAGATATGAAGCTCCTGGGTGAAACTTATTTCCTCCAATCCTAGTAAGAAACACAGGATGTCAAATAGCTAAAACACTGGTGTAAAGTTGCAAAATGGAGACAACCATAAATATCGCACCATAGATTGCGAACAGATTGAAATTGCCGTGGAACAACACCACTGAAGTTGTTATTTTGGATGTTTCTGAAAGGTAATAAAACTAAAATCAGAGTTATGAAAATCAAGTAAATATGCTGCTATGCAAATCGTCATTGTTGTGACTCACAAGTCAGTGAGGGGGAGATTTGAAAGATAGGTAACGGAGCCACTGAATTTGTTATTTTGCAAGAAACTGCCAAGGTGATCCAGCTGACTTGGTAAGAATAAAACAAAGAACAGCACCAAATCTAATATTCAATACAAGTTTAAAAGGAGTCTTTCAAGGATAATACAACTCACAGGCCTGTCAAGTTTGTCAAATTCGCAAATGAACTGGGCAGATCTCCTGTTAAGAAATTGTAAGACAGGTCCCTGAAAATAAATATGTCTCAGGTTCAAATAATTTCTACATCAAATCCTCTTGTAGAAATGAAAATAATGCATTTGAGGAATCTAATATACTGATATAAATCTCATTGGCATCTGTAGCAGAAGCCTCAACTTGAGTCATATTTAGAATTTCAGTCACAAGCAACTATATTATACTTATACAAACTCAAGATCCACACATCAAATAAATCTTAAATAAACATATGTTTTGAACCAAAAAAAAAAAAAAAATAGATCATACTTTTTGTTTTGTAAGATTCAGCAACATCAACTGTACACTATGAAACTTTCAAAGGTTGTACCACACAAATTCATCTTCAAAATACAGTAATGGGGTCAAGAAATGATTACATTTGCTTTAAGTGATGCATATCGGTGAAAATATTGCCAACTGCTCCTGATAATGAATTGTGGCTTAGATTCCTGCAATCAAAATAAAGAATAATGAATGGGTAGGTAAGGAATTCATTGCCGGAAACAATGAAGTACACAGCCAGGGAGGAAAGGGTAGACACATGCAGTGAAACTCACAGATAATGCAGACTTTTCTTTGTTGCTAAAGAGTATGGGATACTCTGGTTGAAGTTGTTGCTCGATAAATCACTGCAATTTCGAGGAGCAGAAAAAGGAACAGTAATGAAAGTGTGGATATAAAAATCTAGCTTGGAAGCATAATATCAATAGGAAGAACAAATATCATACATATGTGTGGCATTTGGGGGTAAAAGTGGTGGAATTTCATCATGAAGGTGATTGAAACTGACATCCCTACAGATAGAGGCAGGTCCGTTAGATGAAAAAATTGCATAAGCATCCATCCAGTAAAGTAAAAGGATGTCAAAATACATCCAACAGAGACCACATACAGCTGTTTCAAATTGAAAAGGTTGTGGAGCTGATCCCCAAGACGCCCTTGCAGCTCTAATCCATTAAGGTTACTGGTGTTTCAGAAATAAGGAAGAATGAAAAAATTAGCAACAAAAGGTGAAAATACAGATAATAAAGAAGTTAAAAAGGTGTTAGCCATCTTACATGAATATAACAAATGATGCGTAGCACGAAATCCCTTTCCATGATTCTTCGCAGGGGTCCCCACCACTCAAATTCCATCTTGTCAGCTGTGCGGGGCAGTTAAGGGCCTTGTATAAGTCTTGAAGAGCTGCGACTGCAGAAGGTAAACACATACAATCGGTTTCTAGGAACTGGGCTAAGAACAGCAAGTGTCATTTGTGGACTTTTCATCAACTCCCTTCAATCTGTTACACCAAAAAACTCGGCACCTCATCTAGCAGATTGGTTAACCATGATGCGGATAAACTAGTCTACTCCTAAAAAAATCTTCAATTTCAGTAGTTCAAAGTTATGCTGCATTGCTTCGACAACTACATGATAGATCATTTCAGTAGTACTTGCCGGGTATTTCAGGCGATAATTAAAGTATGTTTCATGAATCCAAAATAAGTAGTTCTATCAAATGATTACACCCAACTGAATCGACGATCAACTAAGTCCTGGCATCTCGCCACGACCAAGATTCCCCAAACTACTCAACTCCAGTTGCTCATAAAACCAGTATGGCGACTAAATCAATAACAGCAGAACACAACAGACGATAAATCTTTATATAAGGTTGTTGAGAAATTATAATAGTAAAGATGAATCATCAAGTAAAGGGCATCTCATTCTAAAAGAGAAACTCATAAGTCATAAATATCAGGAGCAAAGAAGCGCACCATCGGACGGATTAGTCCAGGCGAGACCCGGAGAAACCAGAAACTCCAGTAAGAGAATCACAGGTACAGTCACCCAAAGAAGACGCAGATTACCCATCTCTGCAAGAAGCAGAAAGAAGAAGCCACAAAGACAAAAAAAAAATGCCCTAATTTTTTTTATTCCTGAAAAACAGAAAGAAACATTCATCAATCAAATCGCACAGCCGAAAAGAAGCCCTAAATCTAAAAATGAGATCCTTTTAATGTTCTTGAAGAAACCCTAAATCCAAACCCTGAATTGTGTTCAGGTAAAGAACGATTTGCCCTAGAATCTTGAAATTTGGTGAAACAGTCGAACGAGATCTAACCTAATTTGTTCTCAAGATGGATTGAACAAGTTCAAGAATCAGAATTTCAACTTGAAGAAACGTTCGTCGAGTGAGAAGCGCGCTTGTGATTCGTTCGCAGAAATGAAGTCGCCAAGAAAGAAATCTAAAGAAACAGTAGATGACGAAGAAGAAGAAGAAGATCGAATTGGTGGTACCTTGTGATCCGAAAACGAAGACCAAGAATTACTACTCGTCGTCGTTGTTGTGAGAGAGAGAGAGAGAGAGAGAGAGAGAGAGCTACAGAGGTCAGTTTGGTTGAGCTATATAGGAGATTGGCGGGAAAACTAACTGCCACATCACCTCGAGCCGTTATTTTTTATTTTTTTTTGAAGAAAAGATATTTAGGTGTGTTTGATCAAAATAAAAGGAGCATGCTATTGAAACCCATGAACAACAAGCATTTGTCGTCGTCCGTGTTTTTTTGTCCATCTATCCCTTAGTGACAAAAAAAATTACACTTTTTGACACACCTCAAAAAATTTATGCTTATAACCCATTTGATTGGTCAATTAATGTTTTTTGGTCACCTAAATAAATGAGGAAAAACATATATAATAAGTAAAAGCCCCTTTTTTGAGAATTAATTAAAAGCCTTTTTTTGATATTTTTTAGAAGGAACATTTTGTTTCTAAATAATGGCTTACTTGAACTGAAGGCATGTTTTGAAAACGCGCATTTAATTCATCCACCGGATATTAACTAGTCAAAGGGGGTTATAATTGCAATTTTTTTGAGATAAGTGTCATAAGTGTAGATCTTTTGCCTCCAAAGTATAGATGTGCAAAAAACCCTTCGTCATCCTTACTATACACATCAGGATGATTGGATATGAGAATCAAAGGTCCCCTGCATATGTGTCGATGTTACGCATCCGTGCTAAGTTACAAAAGCATTTTCCAAAAAAAAAGACCTAGGTATTGGTTATTGGTTGAACCATACTCCATCGTACCAATGAACGTGTATGTCATTGAACCCTAATCCCTTTTGACAAAAAAAAAAAAAAAAAACTTAAAACCACAACTTTCCGTTGCTTCAATTTTTGAATTTGGTCAATTTTTGAGATTTTTCTAACTAACTTGATGCGATTGGCAAGCCCGTCAAATTTTTTTGCAGTATAGCGGCTAACACCCATTAAAGCTTTCCAAGTAGTGCTGTCTAGCTTGACTCGCAATGTAGAGTTGAGTTATAAAAGCTTTAGTAATTTTGATTAAAAAAAAAAAAATGCTTCCTTGACGCGCCATTTTCACACGCACTTAATTGTGACAAAACTTTATATAAATTATTGAAATTATATACCTAGGGTGAAATATCTCCCCCACCCCCTAAAGAGTTATCTTTCTGGAATTGTAGACACAACTACCACTCATTAATGACCATATTTATTACCCATCGCTCTCTTTGTTTGTTTGAAAGCTATTTATATCAATTCATGTTTTTTTATTGTTTAAAAATTAAAAATTTCCTGCAGTTTTAAAGTTGAACTAAACATGAAAATATTAACTCAAATGAGATAACTCACAATTAACACTATAAGTTAGTAAAAAAGAACCAAACGAAGCCGTATGCGTTCTAACAAAATATCATCAGAACAACAAACATAGCTCTCACGTTACATAGTACAAAACCGACCTTTGTGCATTGCTTGGTGTTGCTTCTAAAAAATAATTGACAGTATACATCTATGCAAATCAAATATCGATCTTCTGCATTAGGTCGAAAGAACCCGTGCCCATCTTCACCGGGAGGCCAAGGCAGATCCGAGCAGAAGGAGCCTCCAAGTAGTCTACTTCACCATGATACGCTGCTTTAATAATGAATTCGGCTGCCGTCTCGAACGACATCTTGCTGAAAGGTGATACAGACGCCGCCATACCATGCCTGCTCATCGGCCGGTACTGACCACTGTGTGTCATGAAATCGGCGACCAAGGTTAAGTGCCTGATGTTTACAGAAATACCGTGGTCCTCGAACACAGCATTCACCTGCTTCATGAGGGTCGTTCTCGCTGCTTCTACTCCATATGTACCAAGTATTGCATGTATATCATTAGAAAATATTTGGTTGATGTCGAGATCATCCTGCATTTGCCAAAATGCTTGGAAGTTCACTCCAGCCGTCTGGAGTTGGTACCTGTTATCCTTTTCGACGACTGAGCACTGGTTGATGTTGCTGGCCCTCTTGATGTACACATTCTTCGCTGCCTTCTGAGCAATCTGCAAAGTTGTTCAATGAAATTAATCTTTCTTAGTATGAAGATCAATCATTTCTTTGACTAAATGAGCCAAATCTTCTTTCAAGGTGCACAAGTAACTCCATGTTGCATCCAGAAATCAAATGATAATTCAATCAAAAAATTACCCTCGATTCCGCTCAAAAAAAAAAAAAAAAAAAAAAAAAAAAATCTCGGGAACTTCATATGAGCGTCACAGAAAATGTTCTTAATTATCCAAGGTAGCTAAAGAAAAGAAAGGGAAAAACACCCGTAGAAGTTTGAACATAAATAAAATGCAATCACAAGCACTAGGTGAAAAAGAAAATTACCTCAGATAGTAAAATGTATGGCTCATCGATGAATCTCAAATGGACCTCAAAGTCCAATCCAATAGCCTCCACAAAAACTGTTCTATCCCGATTCTTTTTTGCCGCTCCCGGCTCGGATTCATCCTCAGCATCATGTATCTGAACATCATCATTTACATCATTGCTGATCTCCGGATCACCTTGGTCAACTTCACTTTCAAAGCCACCTGATGGTTCTCCTTCAATATATTCACTTTCATTCATGGAAGCCTCATTTTCAATGCTATCCTCGTACTCCATCTCGTCTCTAGCTTGAGATTTTCTTTTCTGAGCATCTGCACCAAGATCCTCTGCCTCGCCATCATCATCATCATCATCATCATCATTATCACCATCATCCCCTTTACCATTTTCTTGCCCGGTTTGTTCATGCTTGCTGTCAAGATCACCATCTGACTCCTCGTCATCACCAGATGCATTTTTCTGCACAAAATTTTTAATGCCACTGATCTTCGACAACATTGTTAAGTGAGTTTTTATAGCTCTCTCCAACTCATCAACGAACACATGCTCAAGAGTTTTCTGACAATCTTTTAGTGATATATCCGAAAATCGGGGATAGAGTTCAGGGCTATATAGTTTCATTTTCAGCTTGTAGAGAGTACAGGCTTTCTTTCTGTAGACAGAAAAAGGCACCACACACACCTCCATGTTCTCCACCACATCTGCTACAGAGACCTTCATGAACTTTGCAGCAAGACAATCAGCATCATCTCTGCATCAAAGATGAGTAAGATCATTAAAGTGCACAGGATCAAATGCAATGAATCAATGCCTCGTGCCAAAACAAGGACTTCTAAGAACTTCGATTTTTTATGGTTTCAATTAAGCACCAGGATTACACCAACAGAAAAGAAAGTAGGCTGGCATTTGCAACAAAAAATCATTTTACATCTGATTAATTTCTAATACCTTTCAGTGCTCAAACAAAATAAACGAAATTGAGAAGCAGCTTTTTTATAGGAAAAGAGCAAAGTCGACAGCTAAGTGGTCAAGAATCCAATGTTAGGCGTTAATCTCATACCTGCAAGTTAATGTTCATGAAATTTCATTTATAACAACTAACGGAAAATAGTTCTTCCATTTTTTGAAAAAAAAAAAACTCTGAAATATTTAGGGAAGTTTGCCATAGGAGAAGTTGAATCAAATGGTTTCTCCAAAACTGAAATTGAAGCTTTCCTGTAGATGGTAAAACCTAGAAATCTTGCTTTGTTTGGTTTATAAATGTTTCTACAGGAGAAGTTGAAACTCCTTTTTCGAAAAAATAAAAATGGAGTTCCTGGAACCTGCGGTAGACAATGACACCAATGGAAACCATGCAAATTTGATGGATAAAAAGAGAGAAACCTTCATCCGTAAATAACCCTGAAAAGGATATCTATTTCGACAGATCATCATAAATGATATTTCAATATAACAATTCCAAATAAGGCAGCTCAGTAATTGGCTTTAGGCCATCAAAATTCTTTTCATTATCTTCTATAGAACTTGTTCCACAAATGTTTCCCTCAATGTGATGTCTCCAAGAGTTTGCCAAACTATTTCTAGCACTATTAAAAGAAGAACACCCAATGTTACAAGAAATGACAATGGCTTCCCCTACTTCAATGTTAGTGCTAGCTAGATGGATACAGTGAAGATGAGAGACTTCAACCTATGCCCTTCTCATTAAAATTCCTTTCACCACTCTATGTGACAAGTGGGATCAAGCATTCTGAAGAACACATTACACCAATGTAAAGTAAAATGGAGATAAACAAGTCACTGACTCTCAACCCATTAGATAATTGCAAATTGATGCACTTGGTCCAACACTGCACAAACCCTTCTTCAGCATACAACAACAACAATAACATAGCCTCAGTCCCAAATTAATTGGGGTCGGCTACATGGATCAAACTTTTCCATTGTGTTCGATTAAGTGCAATTGATGGTAAACTTTCCAAACACTTCTTCAGCATAACGTACATTAAAAAAAAAAAAAAAAAAATCCCAATCCACAACCATGTTTGCAGTGCCCCCAAGAACCCTCCTTATATACATAGTGCTCTCTTGGCGCCCGCCACTGTTGAGTTTCACGAAGTACTTCAAGACAAACACTAATAACATGTAAACTCCTTAGATGAGGAAGTGGCACATCTTCTAATGGATGACGAGACCTGAGTGATTTTTTCTCCAAGAGAATATGCTGGCCATTGATCTAAACATGTTCCTTGAGTATTTCTACATTTTGATAATTCAAACACAGTCGCCAAGAATAGTGAACTGTCTCAATAGAATTCCAAGCAAGCACTACAGATACTTTCAAATAACTTAAAAGCAAGAAATCAACACATTCTATCTCCTGATTTACAATCCTCAGTTCTACCACATGGTCCACATCAACAACATGTTCTTCCACTTCCACTTGACAAGAGCTAACTTCATCATTAAGAGTGAACCAGGACCCTCATGAACGCCATTACTTCACTAAGGTTGTCAGGACAAGATTCAAAAAGTATGGAACCAGATGAGTATTTGACTATGGACTCGTAATAGCATATATGCTATACTCTCATATAAGCAATATATTATGAAAATATTAAAGAGACCCCTAGAGTATTATGAAAATATTAAAGAGACCCCTAGAGTGGAGTTCGTTTGACCTTTGATGGAGAACATCAGGAAGTTAGAAAAACAAGGAAGTACAACAAAAGACTTCATCGGACAAGCACGAATTTGGTTGCAGTTACTGCAGTACATAAACCATTTGATCAACTAGTTCAGAGAGGTGCAGTTGGGTCACTTTCTAGAATAAATTTTAGGCCTAAATTTTATGATAGCATGAAACGTCAGGGATGGGTGAAGTATAAAGAACCAACTCACCTTGTCTTCCCCCTTTGCAAGGGACATGTCATAACTGGAGTTTGAATCTTCTCTGAAGCCCTCATCAAGATTTCTTGTAAACGAGGAATACCAAGAGTTACATTTACTTCTCCTCCTTGACCAGCATGGTGAAACGTGTTCAATCTGAAAAAGAAAAAATATAAAGCTTATAAGCTGTTCCAACTTACCATTCCAGCCCCAAAAAAAAAACTTATCATTATAAGCAAATATAAATTAAGAAGATTAGCAAAAACTAAATAAAACACAAGTAAAGAGATAGAATACTGATAGCACTCCAAGTCAATAAGAAAAGCAAGAGACAGCTGGTCTCCTACTGTAGATGTTTAGCACGTCGAGAAATTTGAAGATCAGCATGACCACTATTTATTCACAATAGGTCTTAAAAAACACAGTCGAACAGAAAAAATCTCAGAAACATTTAATAAACACTTTTCTAATGAAAAGCTTCACAAATAAAAACTATAATAAATGTAAAAAAAAAAAAGGAAAAAGACGCTTTGAACATTAGGAACATCAGCATTTTCAGTAATGTGGATCAGTGTAAGTGTAAGACATTTAATCAATCATGCAACTGATATCCAAGACAAATAATTGAAAAGGAATGATAACAGTAAAAGGAAAAGAATATGAAATAAATTCTCACGTCATCTGTGTTGAAGGCTCTCCAATGGACTGGGCAGCAATCACGCCAACAGGTTCCCCTGGCTCTGCAAGACTCGAGAGGTATTTGAGCTCCATCAACTTACTTATGACTTGGGGCTCTCTCAAAAGACGAGTAGGATGAGGTCCTTTTGAGAGTTTATTCATCAAAGCCTCCCTCATCTGACACTTCTTTGAGAATTTCATTATGAAATCATTGGTGCTCTTCTCGAGTGCCTCTGGTAATCCCTTAATATAGTCATTAGAGTTGGTAAACCGTGCAGTCTCACATTTGTCACTGAGTCTTCCTTGGACAATCTCCCGATTCTGAAAAATGTAAAAGAGCCAGTGGGGTCATTATCCTCGAAGTAGATGAAAACCAATTTAAGTGAAGAACTGAATACAAATTCTTACAACAACTAGTGTCTTAATTTTCGAAAGGAAGCTTGTCTTATGCACATCAATACCATCTTCTCCATAGCAGAACTGGACCACTGAACCATCAGCATCACGAACAGTGTGATCATAACAAACTTTTAGGCACTCTAGACTTTTTACAAGACACCTTTGAAGATATCCACTTCGAGATGTTTTGACTGCAGTGTCCACTAATCTACAAAGAAGAATAATTTAAATTAGTGTGTTCCTCAGCGTCTGAATTATGACAACATATAACATCAAAAGCTACTATATATTGATAAGGTCACTGATCACAAACTAACAAATAACCAGAATTCTCAAGGAACTGTGAGAGATTTAATAGAGGAAAAAAATGAAAAGAGGAAGGGCACTTCAAGCTGCCCAAACACTCCCAATGATGGTTCATACAAAGCATGCCTCAACTCTCTCACATACCCACTATTATACTCTATAAACTCGCTAATTACAATTCCCTCTCATACTTTTCTCACTGTCCCGCCATAACAGCATCAGTGTCACGTGTCTTTGTAGCCTTTTTGTGCTTCCTTGAATACTTCATACATATTGGAGGCCTATCAATATCTGCCCCACAAGAAACCACATTGTCCTCAATTGGGAAGGAAGGAAACTGCTTCTTGATCACCTCTACAGATTCCCAAGTAGCCTCGAAGCTAGGTAAGTCTTTCCATTGCATAAGGACCGCACGTCCCGCCTCTGTACGGCGAAAACCCAAAACAACTTGATCGACTCCACCACCCACTCTAAATCAGCCGACGGTGTAGGAGGAAGGGGTTGTACCCGATCAGCAGAACTCACCGCTTTCCGTAGTTGTGAAACATGAAAAACAGGATGGATAGAAGAGGACAACTTGTAAGCCCTTTGCACCAACCTTACTAATCACCGGAAAAGGGCCAAAAAATCGAGGGGACAACTTCTCGTTCACCGGGCGTGCAAGGGACTGCTTGGCGAGAAGGGCCGCAACTTCAAATAAACCATATCGCCGATCAGCAACTCCATGTCATGACGATCCCCATCAATAGCCGATTTCATCTTTGCTTGGGCTCTACCAAGGTGAAATTTCAGCTCATCCAGAACCGCATCACGAGCTCGCAGCTGATCTTCTAGGTCGGCTATCGTAGTTGCATACGCTCCAAAACGGATAATTGGGGAGGATCACGTCCAAACAAAGCCTTGAAAGGTGCCATTGATGTCGACGCGTGAAAGGTTGTGTTATACCAAAATTCGTCCCAAGCAAGCCACCCACTCCTTGCTTGGATTTGTCGGATGCGAAACAACGTAAATACGTTTCCAAACATCGGCTCACCACTTCGGATTGGTCGTCCGTTTGAGGGTGATAAGCCGTACTATGATGCAAATGTGTGCCTCGCAACTTGAAAAGTTCAGTCCAAAAAGAGCTAAGGAAGACCTTGTCCCTATCGGAAACAATCGACCTTGGAAACCCATGCAAACGAACTACTTCTCGAATAAAGACCATTGCCAGCGATTTGGCTGTGAAAGGATGAGATAATGCAATAAAATGACCATACTTGGTCAAACGATCCACCACAACGAAAATGACCGAGAACCCATTGGATCGAGGTAAGCCCTCGATGAAATTCATCGCCACATCCTCCCAAATTTGGTGGGAATAGGGAGTGGTTGAAGAAGGCCAGCAGGGGGAGAGGGATTGGTACTTGTGTTCCTGGTACACCGTGCATTCAGCCACATAACGCTTCACATCATGCCGCATTCCTGCCCAATAAAGCTCTCGTTCAATCCTTTTAAAAGTGCGCAAAAACCTAAGTGTCCACCCAAAGCTCCATCATGGTACTCTAAGAGGATGCGCTGTAATAAAGGAGAACCTTTAGGAAGTACAAGCTTGGATTTGTAAAGTAGCAACCCATGGTGAATGGTGTAGTGTGGCCAATCAGTCAAGCCGCCTTCCAAGGCCGAGAAAATCCAAGAGAGATGAGAATCATCAGCCACGCTTGTTGGATATCCTGCACACACTTGATGCATAACTAGAGAATTCAAGGAAGTAGCAACTGAAGGAACCCTTGATAAAGCATCAGCCGCCTTGTTGGTAACACCCAGTTTGAATAGGATATCGAAATCGTACCCCAAGAGTTTGACTACCCACTTTTGATTATTCGGTTGCACGATACGTTGTTCAAGCAAATACTTCAAACTACGTTGATCCGTGTGAATGATAAAATGTCGTCCCGAAAGGTAATGGCGCCATTTTTGAACCGCCAACACCAAGCCATTAATTCTCTTTCATACACAGACTTTAATTGGTTTCGTGGAGAAAGGACTTGGCTGAAGTACGCAAGAGGTCGACCATGTTGCATCAAAACAACCCCCAAACCAGACGGACGCATCCGACTCAGCACAAAAGGTTGTGAAAAATCTGGTAAAGCAAGAATCGGAACGCTGATTATGGTTTTTTTTAAGAGCTAGAACGCTGCCTTCGCCTCAGCGGTCCGCCTGAAAGCATCTTTCTTCAATTGTTGAGTAAGAGCCCAAGCAATCGTGCCATAATTAGCCACAAAATGGCGATAATATCCGAGTAAGACCCAAGAAACCACGCAACTCTTTAAGATTAGTGGAGTAGGCCAGCGTTGCATAGCTTCAATCTTTGAAGGATCGACATGAACACTGAAGCCGAATTCCGGTGACCCAAGTACTCAATCATAGGTTGTCCGATGGCACACTTCTTAGCATTAACATGAAGGTGGTTATCCAACAAAACTTGAAAAACCAGCTGCAAATGTTCTTGAGGTGTAGCAAAGTCCCTGCTATACACCAAAATATCGTCAAAAAACACAAGAACAAAACGACGCAAGTAAGGTCGAAATACCCTGTTCATCAACGCTTGAAAGGTAGTCGGGGCGTTGGATAACCCGAATGGCATTACTACAAACTCGTAGTGCTCCTCGTGAAAAGCAGTCTTCGGAATATCCGCAGCTTTGACACGGATTTGGTGATAACCGGACTTCAAATCCAGCTTAGAGAACACTGCTGCCCCATGAAGCTCATCTAAAAGTTCATTGGAGAAAGGACTTATGGAAGGTTGAATCACGCCAGACAGTAGCATGTCACGCACCAGCCTCTCAATCTTCGTTTTCTGTAAATGGGGGTAACGATATGGCCGCACATTGACTGGTCCTACGGCTGGCAACAAGGAAATGGCGTGATCGATTTCACACTCTGGTGGAAGCTTAGTAATGGCGGCAAACACACCAAAGATATCTTGTGACAAAAAGGCTCAAACCAACAAGGTAAATCCAGGTTAGTAGGTGGTCGGGGGTAGACAATGCACATAATTCAACCAAAAGTCCATGGCCATCATGTAACAACTCCTCGAAAGAGCTTTGAGAGAAATGTTGGTCGTTACACAAACTTGGATCACCCTTCGAAAGCAAGCTGCGCCTCGGAAATTAAATTTCATCGTGAGCGTGCGCCGTTGACCTCCATATTTCCCAACTCCCGCAACCACTCCATGCCCAAAATCGCATCCGTCTTTGCCTAGTTGTAGGGGAAGGAAATCTTGGAGGACCTCGAGGTCTTGAATCACAAGCCGGACGCCTTACTGAGATGCCTCGACCCTTCACAAAGCAATGTCGGTGCCATAATCACACTATAAGCGCACTTTGTTTCGATAATGGTAGGGAGAGTTCATCAACCGACTTTTGAGAAACGAAGTTGTGGGTCGTGCCACAATCGATCAACACGATGATCTCTTTAAATCCCAGCATTCCACGAACCTTCATAGTTCCCGGAGCAGTCAAACCCATGATTGTGTTCATGGAGAGCTCAATGGTGTCGATAGTGGACAACTCGTAAAGCTCGGACTACTCGCCTCGACGATCTCCGAACTTGGAGACGCACTGGATCATCATCTTCAACCAACATTAACTGCAGAACCTTCTTACATGTATGACCAAGGCTGAATTTCTCATCACAAAAAAAACACGAGACCACTTAGCACGTCTAGTTTGGAATTAAGCTTCTATGAGTTGTAGCCTAGGTGTCGAAATGGTTTTGGAGTAGTGATAGGAGGGTTCACAGTTGGGGCAGGATTTAGGGTACGATGTGATTGGGCTAAGGCCCACAGCTTTACTAACCAATTCTTTTGGGCCCAAAGTCCCAACTCCCTGGCGGCCGGCCTAGCAACAAGTAAAACTTTCTTCAAGAAGTTGGGCCGTCTCCATCCGTGCCTTAAGCCCAACTGGCTTGAAGAGACGAATCTCGGTCTGAAATCCCGTCTTCAACCCCTTGACAAATATCCCTTCCAGAATGTCCTCCGGAACACCATGGACGAAGGTGGACAAAATTTCGGACTTTCGGTTATACTCAGCCACAAAGCTTGTTTGTTTAATATCTAAGAGGTGCTCCTTCAACGTACCCGAATGAACCTCACTAAAATGTTTCAGCAATTGAGATCGAAGATCGGACCAACTCACGAATGGAATTCGCGAATCTGCCCATCTTAACCAAGCCAATGCTTCTTCGTCAAAACAGATCCCCGTCGCCATTATCCTTTCAGCATCAGATAACTTGTTAATTTCAAAATACAATTCAGCGCGGAACAACCAACCTTCCGGGTCTGTACCATTGAAAATCGGTAGTAGAAGTTTGCGACCCCCTCGCCAAGCATCAGTGTCACGTGTCTTTGTAGCCTTTTTGTGCTTCCTTGAATACTTCATATACTTCATATATATTGGACACCACCACCCCCAATTTCAGAATTAGAGGTCTCATCAACAACAACATCACGTGTCTTTGTAGCCTTTTTGTGCTTCCTTGAATACTTCATATACTTCATATATATTGGACGCCACCACCCCCAATTTCAGAATTAAAGGTCTCATCAACAACAACGCCCTTGCCTCGTGACAATGATTGCACTGATCGTTGGGTCTACCCCACCGATTGTAACACTTGAGCAAGATTCTGAACCAATCATTCCATGGCCATTTCGATTGTAGGTAGGCGAACCAATTCTCCCCGAATCCGCTCCATCTCCTTCTCGATTGCTTCGAACTTGGTATCCTCTTGTTTTTGACCCCCGTAGGCACGGATCGGACGTTCTCGATACCAATTTGATAAGGTCACTCATCACAAACTAACAAATAACCAAAATTCTCAAGGAAGCGAGAGAGATTTAGATTGATAGAGGAAAAAAATGAAAAGAGGAAAGGCATTGCTGCCCAAACACTCCCAATGATGGTTCACACAAAGCATGCCTCAACTCTCTCACATACCCACTATTTATATTTTATACTCTATAAACTCACTAACTACAATTCCCTCTCATACTTTTCTCTTGTCCGTCACAATGACATCGGTGTCACATGTCTTTGTAGCCTTTTTGTGCTTTCTTGAATACTGCGTATATATTGGAGGCCTATCATATATATTTTTAAAGAACTTCATTAATTAAAAATAATAATTTCAAAAAAAAAACCTACAAAGTAATTAACCACATCACAACCAGGGCTCTATTATCATTGTTCCCACATCACATGCTATGTATCCATTTTCATCCTAAGCAATTACATTCATCAAGATCCATTCAGCTTGAGTAATTAGTGACCAGGTTTGGTGAGTGATAGCAAAACTGCAAGATATAGTGACTTAAAAATCCAACATTTCCTAATTAAGGAGGATACAAAGCAACTTCCAATTTCAAAATAGTTGAAATTGCAACATTGAGAAGCTGGCAGAGTCATAGAGGATAGCAACCTCCAATAGAAGGGGAAAAAGAAAGGTGAAAAGGGGAAAGAAGGTATAGAAGATTATTGCACGTTGACATAAAAACTTGGGGATATGGATAAAACTGAAAAAAAAAGTGTAGAAGATAGGAAACACAAGTTAGTGAAAACTTTAGCTGCATTATTCCTTTCTGGTGACTTCCTTGCGCGAAGGGCAAGGAAAACCAAGCAGATTGCACTTTGCTAATAATAAATTTTTGAAGGTCATTTATCCTTGTCATATTTCCCTATTCCAGAGTTATATTATTTTACGCAGCCTTTTCTTGTTTCGTGACAAAATATAGCTAACTGTTAGAATCTCCAACAATTTGAAAAAAAAAAATTCTCATAGCGGCCTTCCCATCCTCTATTATAAGACATAATACACAAAAGTTTTATTAAATATAATATGGGAGAGAACAAGGACACCTTGCAATTCAAGTCACTTAAAACATGGTTACAAGAATCTCAATTTGAACGTATGAATCTAAAATCATGGTGCAAAAAGGAAGGAGATAACTAATTCCTATCAATTAGTGTCGCAAAAAGGTAAGGAAATAATTTATTCAAATTATTCAATGATGGATTAATTGATAGATCGATTTAAATATCTTTTGGTAGTTTTTATTATTATAAATATCCAAGGCAAATAGGTCACTAGAGTGGTGTGAAGCGAGACTAATAGCCAAAGGGTCTCAATGTATGGCATGAAATATAAAAAGATATTTGCTCCAGTTGCAAAGATAAATATAAAAAAGAGTTTTGTTGGCGTTGTAGCTAATTATGAACGGGGTTTGCAAACTAATGTCCATAACACATCTACATGGTGAACTGGAGGAAGGAATATATGTGTGGGAGCCTATTGAGTCACATACAAGACTTGCTACCAGTAACGTGTCTAAATTTTTAAAAGCTTTCTACGAACTGAAACAATCTCCAACATCATGATTATGTAGATTTCCTAAAGCAGTGACCGCTATGAGACAGAAGTCACAGAATTATATAAACAAAGCCAGAACGATCATCCTCTGTTTATTAGATACTCAACTTCAGGAAGTGGTATAGCTCTTCTGGTACATGTAGATTGGAGTCCTTAACAAGTTAACATCAACCCCAATGCTTTTTTTTGGGTACGCATCAACCCCAATGCTTTTGAATCTCAAAGAGAAACCCTTAAGATCATGTAAATTTAAAATACATAATAGAAACCATATGATTAACAATTCATGCGTTTACTATTGTTGGTTTATAAGACATAATGTGTAAATTAAATAAACCATGGATTTAAAGGATTATAATGCCACTAATAATGAACTGTGCATAAGCTTTTTATTTTAATATATGATTTAGTAACTGTACATAAATCTTACAATTTAGTTCATCCAACTTCCTAACGATTCAAATAGACATAAGATCCTAACACTCATCAATCGCAGAGCTATAACGTGTAAGTCCAGTCTCCAATGCTTCTACTACCTCTACTTAATAATGAATTTCTTTGGGGAAATGTTCCAATCCACCTACCAAAAAAGAAGTAACATATATGACCCACAGACTTTCATGCTCTTTTATTGATAGATGAGAAACTAAACCTTTCAGCATGTCATGACATGAGAGATCACAACTACAAAGAAGAACAAAGAGCACCAAACCTACACAAAGAATTGCTTGAATAAATAGTAGTTTTGAAACCATTTTCACAACTTCAATTATAAACCAAAAACAACAGTTGGCCATAACAATTCCATAATCATTTAGCTTGACAATGGAATTACTAACCCTTCGCGGCCAGCCATGCAATGGAAGTAATACTCTTGAGGACGAAGACCAGTAAGATAACGATCACTAATAAAACCCCCAGCTCGTGATGATGGGTCCCAAGGTGGAAAGCAAGGCAATGTCTTTCCAGAGATCATGCGTGGTACCCGCTTACCTTCTAACTCTTGCTGCCCCAATAATGATGATACTTGTTGGAAATTAACCTGCTCAAATACGCATTTTAATTACCAATAACAGACATATCAATCATCTAATTGAAAACAAGGCAGCAAATCTAAAAATATAGTATAATTTGAAATTATATATATGCACTATAAGGTTATAAATTATACTCTCGACTATGAAGAAATGTAACCATTAGAATTTGCCCCAAACTTTAACACTTATAAACCGTTATATGCTTAGTGCATTTTATTTAACGTGTTAGGGCTTAGTCATAAATTCAACTTGTAAAAAAGGTAAGATTAGAGCTTAGTTGCCTCAAAGTTAGGGCTTGGTCATAAATTCAACTTGGAAATGAAGGGTTTTGGAGAAAGACGGCGTAGATGGATTAAGGGATGTTTGATTTCCTCTAATTTTTCAGTGATGATTAATGGAAAGCCAAAAGGTACGATTAGAGCTTCTAGAGGTCTTAGACAAGGGGATCCTCTATCTCCATTCATCTTTACCTTAGTCGTGGATGTCTTGAGTATAATCATCGAGAGGGAAGTAGCCAAAGGGACTTTTAAAGGGTTGGTGGTAGGTAGAGATAAGGTACATGTTTCTCATTTACAATATGCTGATGATACACTTTTCCTTTTAGAAGGGGAGAGTCAAAACTTTGAGGCATTAGTGGGTTCTTTGAAGGAGTTTAGCGAACTCCTAGACTTGAAAATTAACATGTCCAAAAGCATAATAGCAGGAATTAACATGGAAGATGAAGTGGTAGAACAAATGGCTAATAATGTGGGATGTAGCGTTGGGTTACTACCTTTGAAGTACCTAGGCCTTCCATTAGGAGGTATTCCATCTTCAATTGACTTCTGAGCTCCCGTCATAGGAAACATTTCTAGGAGGCTAGAAAGTTGGAGAAAAGGGTTTCTCTCAAAAAGGGGAGGATGTGTTTGATTAAATCGGTGTTAGAAGCTATACCAATTTACTATATGTCCATCTTCAGGGTTCCAGGTAGAGTGACTAGGATTATTGAGAGGGCATTTAGGACATTTCTATGGCAAAAGATGGATGAGAATAAAGGACATAGCCTCATTAGATGGAAAACAGTGGAAAAACCTTTGCTTGGAGGAGGTTTAGGAATAGGAAATCTTCAAAAAAGGAATCAAGCTCTGGTGTCTAAATGGTTATGGAGGTTTCCGAGAGATAAAAAGGCATTATGGCATAAGGTTGTCAAAAGTATTCATGGGTTAGGGCCTAATAGGTGGGATGGAGGAGTGGCTCCTAGGGTTTCACACCGTAGTCCAAGGAAGTTCATTCATTCCAATCTAACAATTTTCCAAGAACACATTGCTATAAGAATTGGAGATGGGTCGCCGGTCCCTTTTTGGTAGGATACATGGTTGGGGAACTCTCCTTTTTTCCATTAGGTTTCAAAACATGTTCTCATTTTCTTTGCATCACAATCAACCCGTTTCTCATTTTGCATCTCGTGTGCATGAGTCGAATGATGTTTACTATATTTGGAACCTTCACCTCCCAAATAGACTTCCTATGAGATTACATGAGGAAAAAATGTTCTTAATGTCTTAAGTCAAGTTAGGATTCATTCTAATGTGGAGGACAAAAGAATTTGGAACCTTGATTCTTCTGGAGTCTTCTCATGTAATTCATTTTTTAATCATCTTATTCATTGTTGGTTCTAGTTCATTTATGCATCAAACATTTATGGGACTTTGGAAGGCCATGACACCTTCTAAAGTTAAGTTTTTTGGTTGGCTTTTACTGCATGGTGGTTTGAATACATGTGACAAGCTCCAATGAAGGATGCCCCAATTGATAATTTCACCCAATTGTTGTTCTATGTGTATGAGGGAAAGTGAACATGCAGACCATCTCTTTTTTAATTGTTATGTGGCTTGTCAAGTGTGGAATAGGTGGGAGGTTTTCTCAGGAGGACTTGTTGCAAATCCTAGATCCATGAATGGCTTGAAATCTAGCTTGGAGAAGTTGGTCGGAAAAAGCAGAAGGAAACACATCAATGGAGTAGCTATGTTGGCAATCTTTTGGGGTATTTGGCTCGAGAGAAATGAAAGGATTTTTGACGATAAAGAGCAATCATTCGAAGATATATTGGACTCGACTAGAATGATGGCGAGTGAGATGGATATCTTGTAGCAAACATAGTTCGGGTTCCTCTTTTGTGGATTGGTATCAACACTGGAGATGGATTGCTTAAAGGCCATGATCGGGAAGTCTTAGTTCTCTTTTTTTGTGAAATACATTAGTTTCTTAGTTTGTGTTACAAGGTAGCAAATTTATGAGTTTTGTATTGATTCACTAATGGGTATTCGTATTGATTCAATGATGTACTAGAGGACTTCTTGGCCTCATATAACTCATATTGAATAAAGTTTTGTTTACTATCAAAAAAGAAAAAAAAAAAAAACTTATAAAAAAATAAATATGCAAAATCTCAACTTTTACTTTGCGCACAGTTTCTGAAAACAAATACAAAATAGGGGTCAAAAAGACCACATTTCCATGAATAAGCTTTAAATAATTTTCATAATAATAAAAAAATAATAATTTAATCACAACGCATAAAGATTCAAGACTATGTTGACTTGTTGAGTGTTCCACAATGTTAAGAAATAAAGTAAAATTAAAAACAAAACAGTCTAAAATCACATAACAAATGTCTCGTCAACTATTATAGGACTTGATGCTTAACCTGAGTTATGAAGGGCAATCATCTCAATGTTTTCAAAAGCAAACTTATATACCACAGACAAATTGTTTTTTTTTTTTTTTTTTTTTAAAGAGGCATATCAAAATCCTGAGCTACAAAAAGAAGAGTGGTAAAATATTCAAAATATTCATCACATCAGGCTATCAGCAATTATAAACACACCAATCAATTTCGCCACTAAATAACTTGCATCCAATAAAATGTGGGTTTTTGCTGCCGTTTAAGAAGCCAAGGACCCAGGCTTCAAGCAAAGGCATCCGACTCCTATATATTCATTGTCTTCCCGGCCATAAGATCTATGTAATAGAGATTTCAAATTCCCATTTACTTGTGCATAAGAAGCATTTTCATCTTTAGACATGGCACCATCTATTGGTAGCATTCCTGTCGAACTTTTACCAATGACTCACGATTGTTATAATTTAAAAATAAACAAATGAAAATACAACTTTAGGGGAAAAATCAGTAAGATAATGGAAAGAAAAGAAAGCAACAGAAGCCTCAAGTTTGCAATTGAACATTCGGGGTCAGAAATGGGAGGATAAATACTGCCAAGAGATAATTAACATAAAGGCAGTATAGAAAGAAAAGTTACCGATTTCCTCATACTGCATAATACAAATACATTCATCAGCTCATAAGAGTCACACAATGTGGATAATCATATCCAAACCTCAAGACAAGAAACTAATAGAAAGCTAGCAAATGGGCGATGCATTTTCAATTAACCGTTAACCGTTACATACATTATGAAGTGAACTCATTTTGATCCACATGACATTAATCAGGAACTGCATCGCAACAATCATTAAACTGGCAACTTAGGAACAACCATCCATTGGCATTAAGGTTAATCATAGAGGAAAAGGAAAATGAAAATAAAAATTGATAGAGAAATAAAGAAAGATTAAACTACCAACATTACAACAGTGGATTCAGCCCTCAGCAAGGGGAATAGATTTTACATAGCCACAATGAAGTCAGGACAATAATTTGTTAGTCAAGTAGTCATATAGCATATGACATTAACAACACTTATCCATTGTCTTCTTAATTACCTTTTTTTTTATTAGTTCTTTATTACCATATTAAGTAGCCTGATTTAAACTGTCAAAACAACAATACTCCTACGCCAATATTCCTATAATATATTAAGAATACAATCCATATAATCCTTAAATATGCATTGGGAGTTTGTAAAAGAATGTCAATGTGAAGATTTAAACAACTCTATTTTTAATGAAGTTTAAACAACTGCTTAAGAATGAGATAACCAACCTGACTACCTTTAGCTCCACTTGCAGTCATAAGAAAAAAGCAGTTCCTTGGAAAAGGCTTTAACAACCCTATAGGAGATGAATTTGATGGGAAGAGCTTGTCATTAACCTCATTGGTTAATTTAGCATTTCTACTTGACATCATTTTGTCCAGGCGAGCTGTTGCAGCTTCACCATTAACCCGCATAACTTTTTCAATCTCCTCTTGCAACGTCTTTACGTCTACAAAATGGCAAAAGATCAGATACAGTATTCGCCTTCTTCTTGGTAACAAAAGCAAGTTTTTAAACAAATAGATAGTAACCATAAAAAAAAAACAAAAAAAAAAAAAAAAAAAACAAAAACAAATAGATGCATATTATTTGCAAACACACAATTCAAATATGTTTGCAAAGAACAATCTATTAGCAATTCAATAAGCCAAGCCTTCACCAAAAAATATCAAACAATAAATTCACGATAAATGATGGTGGATAGCCCCTTACCAATGGAGTGTCATGCCAAATTCACTAAATATCAATTTTCGGCACTTATCTTGATATCACACAGGGCCAAGAAATATTCAATGGCTAGGTTTCAATAATTTCCATCAGAAACCTTCTAATTTTGCTCAAACAAAGAGTTAACATCTCTGAATCATAGGACCGCTTCTTTTCAACATAGTCTTGCACTATGCAAGTGCATTCCAAATCACTAGTCAAATATATTGAGTTTCTGATGAAATCAATTGTTTAGTGCAAGAATTGCAATCAAAGTATTATTCCAGCAAGCAGCAAGCAGACCAAAGAAAACTAGTGGCTCCTTAACGAGAAAACTAAAAATGTTTTCTCAAAGTAAACGCTTTTATAATCTTACTTCTAGTTGCAGGAAAACATTCATAAAATTATTAATTATGTTAAGAGTGCTCTCAAATTCCTTCCTTAAAGCTTAACAAACAATTCAGTATTCTCATCAAGAACTACAGTTTGAGATGGTTTTCATTGGCATCATGGCTTCAACCCTCTTCATTGAAGAGAAGAAAGGGGGATTTATTTGTGAGCTGAAGGAGGACCAAGCAGCTGTTTCTCCCAGCATCTCCGCTTCCGTGCGCGTGTGTGTGTGCCAGAATCATCAACTCACGAAAGGAGCAAGTGAGGGATCCATGACGTGTAACTCGCACAAAGTGAGTATAAACACAATACACAACATGTTCACATACAAGATCATCACCAAGACCCTTACGAAAAAACTGAGGGAGGTCATGCACTTTACTACATCAGAGACAATTTGTAATCGTTAAAGGAAGACAGATACTAGATGCGGCCCTCATTGCTAATGAGGCAATTGATGACTACAGAAAAAGGAAGAAAAATTGACTTAACGAAAGCCTATGACCACGTTGAATGGCATCTTCTAGATTACGTGACAGGGGTATAAGTGGAGAAAGTGGACAAGGGGTTGTGTTTCGACAGTAGAACTCACTATCAAGGTTAACGGAAGGCCAAGGGGGAAATTCAAAGCTTCATGGGGAATTAGACAAGGAGATCCATAGTAACCATTCCTATTCACGCCAATGTCAGATGTGTTAAGTAGAATGATGGAGCATGCTAGAGATCATCAATTAGTCAAGGGCCTTAAGGTAGGAAGAAAATGCATTGAGGTATCCAATCTGCAATTTGTTGACGACACACTCTTCATTTTAGAAAGGGGGGAAGAGAATATGTGGTATACGTTGGAGATTGTTAAGGCTTTTCGCTCAGTTACAAGGTTAGTTGTCAATCTTGAGAAGAGTGAACTCTTAGGAGTTAATGTTGACAAGGAAATAGTCCAAATACTAGTCGAACATATTGGACAAGGTTCGAAACTTCGACTTTGCCTTAAACTTCGCTCACTTAAAATTCGCAAGTTATTTGAGGAAGTTAACTTCGAAGAGGGAAGTTTTACAAAAATTTGCAGATGTACGGAAGTTTATGGAATTTCACTTTAAATGCTAGAAAACTCAAGTTTCTCTTTAAATATGTTAGAAATATACATAATTATATAACAATAATGCATAAAATAGTTATTTTGCAACAAATGCACAATTCGCAACACACGTGACATTAATATTTGTTTTTATATTGCTTTATATCATAAATTTTGACATTTTTTGCTACTTGGTGTGAAAAGAAGTTAATTTTCAAGTTTCAGGGGTAACTTCGATAACTTCCCTAAAAACTTCATTGATTTCTTCGAATCTTGCATTTGTCCCTTTTTTCATGGTTTCGATGGAAACCATTGAAGTCAATCGAATTTTGGCGAAACATGTCGAAGTTTCAGGCGAAAGTTTGCAAGTTTTACATCACCACGTAGTTTCGCTTCCCTATTTTCATTATCGACAAACTTCGGCTAAAGTTCGCCAAGATTTGTCGATTTTTCTAACCTTGATATTGGATGCTCCCTTTGGGTCTTGGCCTATGAAATATTTGGGTATGCCACCCGAGCGGAAGATATTTTGGGAACTGTGTTGTCTATGCCTAATAGGAGATTGGAAGGATGGAACGACTCTATGCTATCTATGGGAGAGAGATTATCCTTGATACAAGTTGCGTTGGAAACTATCCTTACTACCTCTCCATATTTCGAATCCCAAATATGATTTGTAAGGAGATCGAAAAAATTTCACGAGAGTTCTTGTGGAATGGAAGCCTCAAGGAACATGGTCCACATTTGGTCAGAATTTGGGATTTAGTTTGTAAGCTAAAGGAAATGGGGAGTCTCTCGAATTGGCAACATAAAGGAAAGGAACGAGTGCCCGGGAGCGAAGTGGCACTAGAGATTTTAGAAGGAAAGGAATCCCTTGTAGGCCAGATTCATAAACATTAGACGTGGAACAGTGGAAAATGGTTGGTTTGTCGAAGTTCAAACCAAGTCACATACAAATGTCCATAGAAATTCATTCAATCCACTTGTCATGTAATGAAACTCTTCCTTAGGTTAGGATGGGTAAGGGTGACCGAATAATCTTTTGGGAAGACCTATGGTGTGTGAATGAACCATTATCCACCGATTCTCAAACCTATATAATTTGTCCAAAAAGCATCAATCCACGATCTCTGAGTTTGTGGTTGACATTAGCCCGACATGTTGGGACTTCCATTTTCCGAGACCATTGATGAATAGGGAGGCCAATTAACTGCCCCAGTTCTTAACCTGTCTTGAAACTATTAGAATATTCCCGATAATCAATGATAGGGTAAGCTGGTCACTTGATAAGAATGGATACTATTCGTGCATTTCCATGTTTAGACATCACATCACATCTCCCAACGACCCCCCATTCCCTATTATACATTTATATGGAAGGCACCTATCCCACATAAGGGTAAAGTATTCACTTGGCTTGCTTCGCTTAACAAAGTAACCACTTGTGAGGGGCTGCAAAAAAGAATACCTTACACTACTTTATCCCCTTGTTAGTGCATTCTATGTCAAAGGGCGAATGAGAATCTCGAGCATATTTATTTGAAGTGCAACTTCACAAAAGGAATTTGGCAAGCCATATTGGAGGACTTTGGGAAATGGAACCTAGTGTTTAATGATTGGGATTCCATTTTCACATATAGTGGTATTACCGGATCGACAAAGATATTTAAGGTAGCTCGGAACGCATCAATTCTTGCCATGTTGTAATACGATTGGTTTGAGAGGAATAAATACATTTTTAGGGAAAAGATGTTATTATGGAATAGAAGTGGGACTTCATAAAATACCAACATGGATGGTGGCTTCAAAAAACCTTGGTTTCTCACTGAATGAATAAATCGAGAAGCGGCAAACTATAGTTAGATGAGGATGGAATGAAAGGATGAATGTCTTGTCTTTTTTTGTTTTATTTTGTTTACACATATTTTGCTTTGGTAATTTGCACATTACTAACGTAAAAGTTGTTTCCAATAATGATAAAAAAAAAGATGTTTACGAACAAGCAAGAGCTGTGCTTGTGGATAAGAAATATGAAATGCAACATGTCCCTAAACCAAATTAACTATAAAATGCAAGTGGAAAGATAAATCAACAACAAAAATTTGATGGGCACAAACCTAAATCTTCCTTGTAACCAAGGAACTCAGCATGAACTTGTTCACCAACTCTTCTTTCAAAAATCTTCTTCCTCACCTTATCCAAGCTCTTCACAATCAAAAGGTCATCCACTCCACAAGTGAATCCATGCATCTGAATTACAAAACACCAAACAGTTCCATTTAAGCAAGTGGAATCCACAACCCATTGGGGTGAGACCTATGTGATGGAAAACAAAGTGAAATTCATATAGTAGATGACGTTCACCTGCAAAAAGATGGTAAATAAGCGGCTTAATGTAGACAACAAAACTCCTGCAGTGTGCGAACCGTATAGCTCCTGGATTGTATGAACCAAGCCGTACTTCCCAAACTGGGACTTATCAATAACCCCGCGCACAAGGTAATTGTTGAGAACAAAAAACTTTCCTTCGCCACTCTGCCTTCCAAAATATTCCTTACGGATTGTAGATGGCTTCTTCGTAGTAAAAGGTCTTAGACCTCTAATCCTAGTCAAATGGTTTAAAATTGAAGTTATGACCTACAGAACAAAAAAATGAATAAATCTTCACATCGATGCATCAGCCAAAAGGTCAAAACTAGAATGAAAAAAGTGAATTTGCATTGAGCTATTAGTCTGCATTTTCAATTACCAGTCGATTATGCTCATATATTGATCCAAAGATTACATATTAACAGTTCCAAATCAATAAATCCAAAAAAAAATGTATACAGGACAATACAAGAACAACACCTAAAGGCCAGACACCAACTTGGGGGCCATGCATTACAAATCAAGATGTGTGCATAAGCATTTCAACGAGTACCATACTCGCAACAAGGAGGTATTTCTATTTGACCTTAAGTGTGAGTTTAGGGTGTCATTATTTCATTTTCCAAAAATATATACACATTTCTAAATCAGACCTGCTTTCCTGTCCACAGTGGTACTGGTTTCAATATAGCAGGTTCAAGATATTGTATCTCATCAGCTGTATTCAACAAAGAGACTTTCCGGCCATATTTTCTGATGGAACCAACTCGAGCAGAAGCAATCACACCAGAAGCACAGAGAAGATAGTCGTACTCTTCCCAAGTTAAAAAAGTGTCCCTTTTTGTAAGAAGCACTGCACTAACAATGTGGTCCTGCAAAATGCAGAATTGTTGAAATTAAAAATGATTGAGATAGAAAATTGATTGAGATAGCCAAGTTCAACAGTGGTAACAACATGCTCCCTCCATTCCTAAATATCTATCACAATTTGACATTTGCACAAGAATTAAGAAAATGATTGATCCACTAAAAAAAATCACCATGGGACCAAATTGCCCTTCTACAATTGACTTCATTGATGAATGATATTGTGGAAAAAGAGAAGTGATTTACACAATCAACTAAATTGATTGGATAGATATTTAGGAGTCGAGGGACTAAATCGAAAATTTAAAAGATCTTAGCTGGTTTGTAATTCTTAAACCTGAATCAACCCCCGTTTAGTGTCACCACTTGTAGGAATGATATATTGATTATCTGCATTAACAATATTTAATGCTTCTGCCCTTGAGATTTCATCTTGTGGGAAATGCACATTCATCTCATCACCATCAAAATCGGCATTGTAAGAGCTGCCAAAATAAAATCATTTGCAAATTTTAGTAGCATGTAACTGTACATCAAGTGTATTTTCCCACCCAAACAAAAATTAAGATTACGCGTTAATCTAATAATATAGACTATACTGTGATATAAACAATGAAAGAAAGTGTTTCAAAAACCTGCAATTTGCATAGTGCATCCGAATTGTTTTCTCTCCTTTCAAGACACGAACAACATGTGCCATTATACTCGGTTTGTGTAATGTAGGCTGTCCAAGCAAATGAACAAAAAAACAAGTGTTCATAAACACCCTATGAGATAAGGACAAAACAATAGACTTGAAGATAGATATACACACATTAAAAGCAAGAGAAAAGTCATTTGATTCAAGTAAAGCATTATAAGACACCAATTTAATTCCTAATCAAATACCTTAATTAAAAAAATAATGCAATCTGCATTTCCTATTGATTAAACATAGATTCACGAAACTTGGAGTAATAGGAAGTCAAGGGAGAAAACAAATTCTCGACCATTTCTGTTCATAACCATTCATTCTCAGCAATTTGTTTTTTTCTCATAGGAACGAGACTTTATTTATTAATAACCATTCATTCTTTGCAATTTATAATGATTCAAAAGAACAAAAACCAGAAACGGGTACAAAATAATCAAATAAAGACATTTATACAAGAAACCAGTAATAATAATCAAGAAATAACATGACATTCACAGCCAACAATGTGGTACCTGACGATTCACTAGCACGACATCACCATCTTGCAAATGCCGACAGACAACCTTTCCTTCAAGCTCGTGCTCTAAGCTTTTACCAGATTGTACAACAACTCCCCTTGATGAGGGTAATTTTCTGGAAATTGAATTACATGATTTTCTACCAGCTGCCAATTTGGTTGTACGCAAATTTTCAATGTAGAATGTTGCTCCTGGATGCACGTCAGGCCCGTTGATAATAGCATTCCGCAACTTTGTGACATTCCAAGGAGTCACCCTCTGCAACAATTTGGAAGCAAAACTAAACAAAAATGAATAAAATAATTTCTAGCGTGTCATAATTGCTTTATGGCTAGAAGTATCCAGAAAAACATATAAATACAAATGGCACATTAAGAGGGATAAGGGAGAAGAAAAGACAAAAATATGTGTATAACTCGCTTGTTATACATATATACTAGCTCTTTGCCAATAAACATCCATGTAATATATTAGGCAATACCAGGTATCAAAGAGAAGAAACTAAACAGGTACCATAAAAGATAATAATTTCAACTGCATACCTCAGGATACGTTAACCGCAATGCAAAATAAGGAGGAATTCCAATTTCATTGACTGCCAAATAAGGATCTGGAGATATGACGGAACGGCATGCATAGTCAACCCTCTTTCCCATCAGTTTTTGCCGGAAGATTCCTTCCTTTTTCTCTAATAACTGGCATACTCCAATTCCAATATTATCTCTTTGACCTACCTCAGAAAAGGAAATGCAAACAAATATTAAATTTACTGCATGCAACAAAAAAGACAAAAAAACACATGAAAGCTATCAAGAGTTACTTGTCTAGTATTTGGTGAAAATTCTTCAAACAAACAAAGATACGAGGAAGAAGAGTCTAGGTTTGACAAGTAAATTCTATCATCAAAAGACCAAAAAAAAATGACAAGCTGAAGTCACTACACTCTTGTATCCCTACCAAATCCTAGCTAACGCAAACACACAAAAAAATTCAAAGAATAAGAACTCTGATCAAAGTACAATCCATTGATTGTTCGTGGTTATTGTTGAAATCGTAAGTAATGGTAAATGTCAAAACATTGGAGTACACAAATACCAAGAAAAGTATAAACTACTCACTAGTGCTTCTCTTGTTGCCAAACAATAGATTAACTGACAGTTGAAGATCCATCCACCTCCTCACAACCAATAAGTGTTGTGCCGTGTTCATATGAGCGTTACCTAAAGATAAGTTCCGCTGCAACACCTGGCTTAATAAAGCAGTTTGAGGATGTTCCATCACCTAAGAGAACAAGATGAAATAAATAAGCTACCTAAAACAGTATTGATGATGTTGCTTTTTATATTAGATACTAAAAAGTATCAATATTTATAATATTGAACTATTATCACAAGCTTACGAAATTCACTTACCGAAATTCCACCCTTTGAAGGAGGACGGAATTTTATAGGAGGAACAACAAGTGCCTCAATGAAAAACATAGAATAACTCCCTTTATTCTCAGGGGTGCATAATCCATTCTGCTGAATGTTGGAAATAAGTGAACAAAGACGTTTCTCGCTCTTCCATAGCAACTCTATATAACGTTTAGCCTGTAAAAGGAGTTGTGATTCTTATTGAAAATGACCAAGCAAATTAATGAAAAAATAGCATTTCAAAATATCCATTTCATTTCATGTATACGAGGATACTTTTTAAGGATAGAAGTAGCATACCTCTGTCGGCAAAAGGGGTCCTGATAAAACCTTTGTTTGCTTCAAGAACTCTGCAGGCAAAGACCCTTTATTTTTTTTGCCTTTTTTTGTAACTGAAGTAGACATTTCATCATAGACAGCTCCAGATGAGTTCACATCATCTGAATCAACAATACTCTCACCAAGTGATGGTTGCATCAGTTTAGAGCCAAGTATAACATTTTCTCTAGTACGTTTATTTGGCATGTCCTGTCAAACAAGGATATGACTAGTTAAAAAATCGATAAAAATAACCACCACATCAAAAGGCATGAGAAAACAACATTAGTGCTAACCATCCACCAATTATATGGACTCTATAGTACAAGTTTTTGACATGCTCTTTTTCTTCCTAGCGATGGTGGAAACACTGAAAAAAGACCCTAAACTAAAATTATTATTTTGATTCTTCACTAACAGAGAAGAGAAAGTGGAACTAAAAGTAAGTACTTTAAGAAGCTTGATTATTGACCCCTGGTATCATCAAGAAAGCGCTTTTCAAATGTTCTAGGGTCACAAAAGCTAGGGTTACATAAACTATTCTTTTAGCAGTTCTCTATAAGCAGTTATGCAAAAGGCTATAATCTATAAGCAGAAACCACGAAAAAGTCATATCATGCTACCAAAGCACCAAATTTACCAGGAAATCTAGAGATGTCATCACGCAATCTTAGTCACTTGTACAACCAAAGTCATTACATATGGACACCAACATGGAAATGGTAACCAAAATCTCAACCAAGCAATACTTATCCAAGTAAATGTAAACATAGTTCTTTCAACTTGCTTTAGATAAAAGTTGGTTAGCACGTTAACATTTACTAACAACAAAGTTGGTTAAGCCTAAACAACAGATCGACAATGGAAAGTTGAAACTTGAGACCTAGCTGTTTGCTAAGCTCTGATTGAAATATTTTGTAGTTTGCCCTTTCAACAATCCATTGGGCCCCTAGCAGAATCCTATTCTAAATAAGCATAACTGATGAAGTCCTTAACTCTCTTATCAAATTCAACCAAAAAATAAATTCACTTAACCACCATCCATGTTCTGGTAGTGGCTAAAACGCCTCACCTGGCCTAAGAAAGTAAGCTAATCTTTGCATTTTTTACCAAAGTCCAAAGTCTGGAAGCGATGGGGCACCTCAAGTGAGATGGAGCTCCTTAGACTAACAAGCATTTGCACCTTATGGAGCAAGACATGTTGAATGATAACGGTGAATGTAAAATTTGCTAGAACGCATTGTTTCAGGACATGAATTTAGGGTCAATGCCTAATTTTTAAGCCTTCGGATGAGAATCTTTAAGGCATTAATGTTGTCAACCTAATTAGAAGCTGGTACATAGTTTTTTAAAATTTGGTCTTCTTGTCCTGGGTGTTTTAACTTGTTTTTCCTAGTGTTCAGTCTAGGTTTACTCACCTCCATACTATGCAAATCCCTCTTCCGAAATTAAATAGAGCATAGAATCCATGTTCAAAATAAAAAATAAAAAGTAAAAATAAAAGAAACAGTTCTGGTATTAAATCAATATGTTAATATATGACAATAGCGATCCCACCAAACAAAATGTTGCAAGCTGCAGAATTATTGAAGTAGAGTAGATGATATACCATGTAGATCCAACCAAAAGTTGGAGAAGTAATGTTTGGGCTCTTTGCCCCACATCTCTCGCATGATTTTTTTCCTCTTCATAAACTCATCCAAGAGGGACATCGCCTCTCCTTGCTGAATAGAGGTCCACCTGTGTCTTTGCTCTCGATGCTTGGTCTCAAATGCATGGGTCCTAGAATGACAAGTGGTATCATTCACATTAACTGAATCATTTTCTCTCGATGACAATGGTTCATTTGGTGAGAGAGAATCAAGATTTTTAGCTCCAACAATATCACCTTTTATAATGAGTTCCAATTGGAAAGAGTAACGCTCAACCTGAAAACAGAGCACCCAAGTTATTCTTCACCATCTGAAATAAATTGACTAGGAAAATCATTTCCAATTAAAACTTACCAATTCATCTGCATCTTTAAAGTGATGGCAAAAGAAGCAAGACTTTTTTAGAAGATTGAAAAGATTCTTGAATAGCAATGGATTGTAAACCGGCAATACAAGGTCAATATGCCCACAATGACCAGGACACCGACGTGAAGGCAAGCCGCATGACTTACAACTACAAAAAAAAAAAAAGTTAAAAGCACATGAGCAACAATAATTCATCAACCAATGATACCCAGTTCATAGAAGTAACAAAAGAGTTAAACACTTGAAGAAAGGTAATGGTACTAGTACTTCAGACTTCATAGTAGTTCATCAAATCAGTGAATAAAAGAAGTAACAAAGTCATAGCCACCAAAATTGAGTTGGCATTGGCGTATAGCATGGCCTACATGAGTGTGGAGTAGGATTGCTCCTATGAAGCTTATGGCAGAAATCTTTAGCCAACTCCTGAACAATCAGGCGAGTGCATGCCCTATTAGCACACCACTACATCAAACAGCATAATTGCATGTTGAGATGCGATTTATAGGAATTTTGCTTAAATGAAAAGTTCTTGGTTCGTAGAAGTTCAAAGCAAACCACCCAATCTGCAAGTTAGATCCTTTTCTCTCAGTTTTGGTTCATAGTCCAAAAGACTCCAAAAGACTCCAAAATCAATACATAATAACTAGATGATAAATTGATAATATTGTAGCAATAAACTTTTTAAATGTGTGGGGGACTAGTAAAACTTACGAGTATTTCAAAAGGTTGTCATTTCCTATTTGTCTCACATTGGATAAGTTGAAACTCTTTCGCCACTTTATTCATATACCTACTCTAATGAACTAGTTGAGAGCATGATTCTATCCGGATCGCCATTTTTGTCTTCTATTTATTACTTTTTTATTTTTGAGTCACGATCAATTTTGATATTCCTTCATCTTTTAGAGCCACATTTTAACCATTCCACCACTCTTTACCATAACCCATTTGATTCCTTAACCATTTTTTTCAGAATGATAGGAGACTCGTATTATTAACGAGCCAAATGCCCGTGCACAGTTTACCTAGTTAACATTGCGTGGACATATCGCTTGAGACCAAGCCCCACTATCCAGTCGACTCTACTCTATGACTAGATTAGTCCTCCAACTAAAACACCTCACATCACAAACCACTCCACTCCCTCTCCTTTGCACACACTACACCTCTATTTCGCAAACCCTAAACCCTATGGTCCAAGCTTCCTTATCATCCTAACGACCGAAAACTATCAATACGCTCGGCAAAATCCGATAATCCCAAGCGATATTTGCTCATTGCCCTCTCAAATTTCAATCACAATCAACTTTATTTCACATTAATCAACAAAAGGCGCCTCCTTTCCTCAAAATTTGAACTAAACAAATGAAAACCGATTCGAAATCAATTCGAAACACTTACGGCGTTAATTCGTCCAACGAACCGAGTGCGGGATCATACAATCCACCAGGTTTGGGCGTGTCCAGTCGATCGAACAACGTAGGGTTCGTGATCTTCATACAACTCTGCCTCCTCACTTCCTCGTCCGACATAACCCCAAATATCACTGACTCCACACACTCCGTCGCCCCCTGAACCACAAGACGCGCAATCAGATTTCAACGATTTGAACGATTTGAACGATTCAGAGCTTGAAAGAAAGCGAAAACACAGAATGCGAGACCTACCTCCGTAGTGTGTGCCATCCTCGCAAGTCTCTCGAACTAGGGTTTCGAAGCTCCAACAACACCTTCGAAGTTCGAATTTCTAGGGCTCCGTTCGCTTTCCACCTCGCATCGCACAAAAACCTTTCTCCGGAGCACTAATGAGGTGGCCGCCGCTCGCGTGACGAAGAAGACGAAACGTGCTCTCTTTGAGTTGAGACGTATAAATACATGCGCGTTGGATGCAGTACTCGTTGTGCATCGAGATTTGATTACGCGCATCTCGATCCATTTATTTATAACGAAAATGTATATCTCGATGCAACTCCCCCTTCCCCCGTTTTAATGCATTTGTAGCCAGCAGTCAGCACCAACAGGTAGCACCGATGTCTCTTGATTTTTGCACAAGACAAATGTGCATGCATCTCGATGTGTGTTGCACGCCGACAATCACTTGTCAGTCTTCTTTTATTCGTGTTGGGTTTACAGTAGCTTGAATCGATCATTTTTAGGCCCCATTTGATTATAAAGAAAATATCGTATAGGAAAAAAAAATTTCTTAAAAAAAATTTCTCAATAAATATTGAAAAGAAAAGTTTTTTTATTTGTGTTTGATAGCACATGTAATAATTTTTTCCCTCAAAATTTACTAACGAGAAGTTCTAAAATAAATATAAAAACTTACCATATGTATTAAATATATTTATTTTCATATTTAAAATATAAATTTAATGTGTCTTAGGAAACTCACAATTTCTTAATAAAAATTCAATTTGCCCACCTTAATAAGTAGGAAAATATATGGGTCTTAATATGGAAAGTGGAAATTGTGATAAAATGTTCCGCAATAAAAATTTTGGCTATCAAACGCATGAAAATGTCATTTTTCCTCGAAATTTATCATTTTCATTGAAACATTTTTTTTTTACGTCGAAACAAACATAGCCTTAGTATAAACATTTTTCCCATTAATATATTGAAACAGTTTTTTTATGGTTGATTGATTATCCTGAGAGTCGACTAATCTCGTGAGTTTATATCCCAACCTCGTGATTCGGGTGAAACTAAAATATTTAGAGTCTCGAGATAAAATAATGTATTTGAAGTTGGAGAATAAAATTTGATACCACGCGCGATATATTGATTATTAAAACAATTTTTGGAACCTCCTTACTTAGACTCGATTGATCATTATGATCTCATGAGTCTAATACCTAAGGACCTATGTAAAAGATCGAGGGTTCGAGTCTCAATAGGCAAGTGTTACCAACATTTTCCTTAGTAGTTTTAAGATTTTCTTGATTTCTTTTTCTTTTACAAGGACGAATTTGTTAATTTTGTTTTCGTTAAATATGGTTGGAAAACAATTCGACAATATGATAAAAATTGTTTTTACGATTGTGAGGTAATAACCCCCTAATTGTTCTTGATCTTTGCCATATCAATTGATATAATAGTGTATACAATAAAATTTCATTTGACCGTAGAAAAGATTTAGTTTGCTAAAGCACCTTTAGTAAGATTTATGAGGCATCATTTGCCGAAAGTAAAGATGGGGATTCGACTTAGAGCATCTCCAATGGTAAATATGGATTTGTAGCCGTTGATTTATGACACGTCAGCAGCATAAAGATGATGTATATCTTACGTGGCTTAAATAGACATCGAAGTCAAAAAATGCTCTCCAATGCAAAATGTAGATTCCTCCTTCAATTGATGAGGTGACAATTTTTTAAAATATAATAAATAATATATATAAGTATTTGTCACATCATAGAATTCAAAAAATGTTATCTTATATTAATAAATTAAAAATCGTATAGTGTTTATATATCAAATAGATAACTAAAGCTTTTAACTTTGTATTTATCTTTTTAAATATATTATAATTATCACCATATATATATTTATATATATATATGAATAAAGAAACAAAAAAAATTGAAGAAAAGGAACGAAACTTATTTTGTAATGTCGTAATATTTTCAGTTTTCTTTTTCTGGTTATTTATTTTGATGAGTTGGCACCATAAACACTGTCTATCAGATCATCTCCAATGGGACTGTAGATTGGAGCAAGATGTGTGCCACCTAGGATAAGATAGACATTGGGTTAGAAAAAACGTCTTTAATGGAAATGTGAATTTGCACTGTGTGGATGACAAGACATAAACACTGTCTATCACACCCTCTAGAAATAGAGGGTGTGATAGACAGTGTTCACAATGCCACATCATCTAATAACCGAAATAGCATAACCAACAAAAGCCGAAAATTTACGAAAAAAACTAGCGGCAACAAAAAAAACCGCGACACTTATTTACCAAAAAATAAATAAATAATCGCGACACTTCTTTTCTATCTTCATGTTTTTCTTCTTTCGTTTCTATCCCCTATTCACTTAATTCTCAAAATTTCATAGCTACTATTTTTTGTATTCTCTTCAAAGCATCTTCATCATTCTTCTTACAGGTAACCCTAAACATCTCTGATTTTTCACTTGCAATCCTCTAATCTCATGTTTTCTCTATGATTTCAGTTGTCTCGAGTATTAATTTGGGTCAGATTTGTTGTTATGGTTCTCTATGGTGGACTGGTTGATTAATTGATTGATTTATTGCAAAACCCTACATGAGAAGACTTCTTTCTTTTTTTCGGCATTGAGGTTGTTGGGGGGCTAGACATAGAGTAGTGTGCCCAACCTCGTCCCATGGCCCAATCTTTCGCGAATCTCACATTATGTGAGGGCTAAGTGCTATGAGCTTCTCACAAAACGCCCATCAATTCTCACTACGAGCCAGAACTATAAAAACGAGAGCTCCAACCGATCATAGAAATGTGTTGTTGTAACTTCTATACTCTCCCCCAAACCAACCATTAGTGTTGTTGATGATCACCCTCTTGTCACACACCACTAGGGCTGGCAATTCGTGTCAGCCAGTCGTAAACGTGTCGTGTCGTAAACGTGTCGTGTCGTAATTATCCTAAACCCGCACATGACACGTTTATTAAACGAGTTACTATTTGTAAACACGACACACGACACGTTTAATAAACAAGTAACCTGTTTATGACACGTTTAACACGTTTATTAAACAGATCATGTTTAACCTGTTTAACTCGACTCGTTTGTGTACCTGTTTAACACGTTTATTAAACAGATCATGTTTAACCTGTTTAACTCGACTCGTTTGTGTACCTGTTTATCAACCCGTTAAACATGCTACTAGATTAATGATATCTCACTACAAAATCAATACAAACAACATAAAATATAAAATTATAAACCCATCTACCAAGTTATATCAATGTTGTCACATAGAAATGGACAAAATCTAAGTTTAACAAGGAAAAATAAAAAATACAAGTTCTCAAATAGTCAAGTTCAAGTTTAATAACCCAACTACAACTATATCATCAATAGTGTTGGTGTCAAACTCATCATCATTGATCTCATCAAGAATGTTGTCCAACTGCAGCACATTAAAAATTAAAATCAACAACACAAACACAATATTTATAAAAATTCATGAAACCATATATCCCTAATTAAAAAACAGATGGTACAACTTGGTAGGAACAAAAAACAAACAAGGTTATATATATCAAAGCTCATCACCATATCAAATAAAATGAAAAAACATTCAGTCAAATAAAAGGGGAAAAAATAAGAGATGAGCTCTGTTAAGAGAAGCCTCCGCCATGCCGCCGCTGCGCGCGGTGGAGATGATCCACACCATGTCCCTAATCCACGACGACCTCTCCCGCATGGACAACGACGACCTCCGAAGAGGCAAACCCACAAACCACAAAGTCTACGGCGAGGACGTGGCGGTCTGGCGGGTGACGCCTCCTCCGCGCCTTCGCTTCGAGCACGTGGCCAACGCCACCGCAGGCGTCTCCCGGCGAGAATCGTCCGCGCAATCTGGGAGCTAGCGAGAGTGATCGACACCGAAGGGCTTGGTGGCAGGCAGGTGGTGGACATCCCGATCGGAAGGTCCGGATGCGGGGAGGTGGGGATTAAGCGGTTGGAGTACATTCATTTGCATAAGACGGCGGCTGTTGTTGGAGGGTCGGTGGTGATGGGGCGATAGTGGGGTGGGGGGACGAGGAGGTGGAGATGGGTGGAGGCGGATATGGGTGGAGGTGGAGATGGGTCGAATCTGTCGACTGTCGAGCAGAGAGAGAGAGAGAAAGAGGGGGTGAGAGAGATTTTGTTACCTGAGGTTGAAGCTGAGGCAATCTCCTTCTTCCTTGTTGACTCACAGCGGCGCTCTTGCTCTTCCGCGTCGTCATCGTCGTCGTCGTCACCCAAGGTGGAAGAAGAGCAGACGGCGAAGTGGTGGAAGTGGTGAAGACAGAAGACTTTTTTTTTGTTTTGATACTTTTTAGGGTTTTTAGGGTTTGATAAGAGTTGAACTGTTGAAACTTGAAGGGAAATAAAAAATTTGTATTTATATGAGTGATTAGTGAATAGTGATTACTGATTAATTATATAATTTATATGTAAATAATTATGCGAGTCATAAACGAGTCACACGGGTTAACATGTTAACGACTCGTTTATTAAGCGTGTATAAACAAAGTTAACCCGTTTATGACCCACATACACTTTTGCCAAACCCACGACATGTTTATCACGTGTCGTGTCGTGTCGTGTTAAACGTTTCATGACCCAAATTGCCAGCCCTACCCACCACCAAAATGTTAAGGCTGTTTTGGCAGTCCTCACAAACTAGCCTCCCAGATATCACATACATGCTGCCATTAGCGCCAGCAGGGGTAGTCATTGATATGGACGTGAGGCTGGGCGCACTACCATTATTGAGACCGAATAAAAGCAATGCCAAGTTAGGCCCCTAACCTCAAGGGTATAAACCTTGAGAGATCGAAACACACCCCTGCCTCGCTTACAAACCATGGCCCAACATTGCACATCCTCACTCAACATACTCCAAGACAGAAAAAAGTGATATGCAAAGAGAAAGCTCAAACCTGCAGCAGTTTCGCACACCATTATCGGATAAGGAAAAGATGTCCATGAGCACATGCTCCCACTCCAGCTTAGCCTAACTCACAGTAAGAGATTCCAATTGCCATTCAAATTCGACTATGACCATGCCTTAAAATCTTTATGACCGAATATGACCGCCGCAATACTTCACTTTGCAGCATCCCATACCCCCTCCCAAGTGTCCATTTTATCAGAAAAGATGCGTTGATTGCGCTCCTCCCATATAGCCCATAAGATAGAAAAAGGCCTTATTCATGGTTTTTAATGCCTTATGTGTTTACTATTGGTGTTGACGAATGCTTTAAGCTTATGGATCAATTAAAGGGTGCAGTTTGTAAGGCACATGAGATAGTTTTTGTCTAGCAATTGTAGCGAATTTTTGTAGGCGACGCTTGTTGGATGGCAGTGATTTTTTGATATTTTTTGTGGAATGTGTATATAGACATTCTTGTAGATATGTAACATCATTTACTTATATGTATTATAGGAGTATCGCAATAGTTTTTTTCTAGCTTAGTTTCCCAAATTTGTTAATCACGTTGGGTGTCTTCAAATTGGGTGTTTTCTCATGTTGTATAGCCTACACACTACACACTAAAAACTCTGTTATAGCCTACACACTACTTTTGGATGAATTGGTGTTTTCTTATGTTGGATGTCTTCAAATTGGGTGTTTTCCCAAATTTTGTTAATCACGTTGAGTATCTTCAAATTTTTTAACCATGTTATACGTATACATACATCAATATATATACATTTTGTTGTCTTGGTATTTTTGTTTCTCAAGTTATATACATATATATATATATATATATATATATACATCAATAAAAAATCTCTCTTTTTTGTATAGCCTACACGTTTCTCTTGGATGAATTGGTGTTTTCTCATGTTGGATGCCTTCATTTGTGTTTATTTATATCTTGTACCACCATCAATTAATATAACCCATAGTGTTGCGTCTCAAATTGGGTGGAAGTTTTTATGTTGTAACTTGTTTTTTCTTCTTTAATTGATATATATATATGTCTTGAAATTGGGTACTGGTAATACTTTTTAGTTATATCTCCACAATTTTGTATACACCGACACAATTAAATTAGAAGGCACTATTTGTTTGTCCACATTATTATGTTCATCATACTTATTTATTTTACCAGCTTTTTTTGATTTGCTAATAATGTAGTCTTAATTCTTCCAGACATCTTGCAATGGATTCTCAGGATTCTCAACATCTTAGCAATGACCTTGAACCTATGAATGCTAGTGACTCCATTAGTTCTCAGCATGTCTTATTCCTCTCAATCCAACCCACAATTGTTTCAACCTCAAGCTAATCAACTTGGTGCATTCAACCTTCCTTTCCAACCCAATTTCACTTTTAATCTAATGAATGTTTCGTATCCTTCACATACTACTCAACATTTTGGACAAAATAGCTCGTATCAAGATTTACTTTATGGTTCCAAAGCTCCATTTGAGATACAAATGCCTAGCAACTCGAAAGGATCTACAAAAAAGGAAAGCTTTCCAATGGGTCGAACATCTCTCAAAGTGGCGTTAATAGCAAAAATTGGTCCAAATACGAAGACATAGCTTTGACAAAGGCGTGGCTCTATGTTTCGGTCGACTTTGACGTTGAAAACAATCAGAGAAATTCAGCAATGTGGGCTCAAATTTTGCAAGTTTAGAGAGAAAGATTAGGAGTTTACGATGAAGCTAGAACGAACAATTGCAATGTCGTTGGGGAAAAATATTGGCTGCTATAAATAAGTTCCACGGTCTATATGAACAGTTGGAAAGAACTCCTAAAAGTGGAACAACTCAGAAAATATGGTAATTTCTTATACTTCATATGTGAGTTCCTACTTTTTATATAGTTGATCATATTTTTTTTTTTTTACTTTTGTAGAAAAGGGAAGCAATGCGTACATACGAGAAACTTAATAATGGGAATTCATTAAAGTTTGAGCATTGTTGATAATTGTTGAAACAAAATCTGAAATGGTGTTCTAAAGAATTGACCAAGAAAACTGATTGCGAAAAACAGAAGGTGGGAAAAGAAAAGGACAACATGCCCTAATCAACACCTTTTACGTCTAGTCCGGACTCTGTTAGAAATACTTGTTGAGCACTATGGGCTAGAGGTGGACCAGTCTGCAATAACCATTTTTGTGTGCTTTGTTCCGGTTGTTATCGATGCATGTGTGAAGCTTTGGGTATGTTCTAAACTTGAAACTTCATACACATTCGGATGGCTACATTCTTAACCTATTTACGTTGAATAATTGAATTGAAACATGAAAACTCAAAATGGTTGAAATGTGATACATGACAATTATCCATGCAGTACCTTGATTAGGAGTTTGTTGTCTGTAGTGGTCTGTGCCTTTTAATTATATTTATTAACTTCTTAGGCATCATTTTTACTCTATTCCTACATCCAATAAGCAGAAGACCATTTTTGTTGTACATGAGGAATGCAGCCGTTCCATTCCATTTAAACAATCTATTTGAACCGAAAATGTTTGATTAGGTTATGCCTCCTGCACTTCCCTACTTGCTTAAGAATGCCATATTTCACTACAAATGAATCCTAGCATTATGTAATGTGTTGCGACATTGCAACAATGGATTGAACGTAAGAGGATACTTGGCGTGGTCGTTATTAAATATGTTATAGCTTCTAAGCGGGTACAAGACTTGCTATGGATTCATTTATGTCGACTTCGAGGAGAAGGTGTTGAGAATGCAACATAAATTGTCAGCTCTTTGGTTCTCTAACTTCCTAAAAGGGAAAGGCAGGAAATTGAAGAGCAGAGAAATTGATGGAAGTTTTGTTGGGAATTTTCATTCTTCATAGTAGTTTTTTGTACTCTCATTTGACTAGTTATCACATTCATCAGCCAATATGTGATTGCATTGTAGTCACTTCAATACAACAACAACAACATAGCCTCAGTCTCAAATTAACTGGGGTCGGCTACATGGATCAAACTTTTCCATTGTGCTCGATTAAGTGCAATTGATGGTGAGCTTTTCAAACCATTCAAATCTCTCCTAATTAATGCATCTCATGTTAACTTTGGTTTGCCCATACCTCGTCGAATTTCTACAGTTTCTATTGAGTGAGTTTTCTAGTTGGGGCATTTATAGGCCGTGTTTGCAGGTGACCAAACCACCGCAACCGCCCTTCCTTAATCTTTGTATCAATTGGTGCTACTCTTATTTGTCTTTGAATTTCTATATTTCTTATTCTATCTTTACTAGTTTTACCACACATCCACCTAAGCATCCTAATTTCTACTAAGTTTATTTATGTAATTGTTGTTGCTTTACCACCCAACATTCACTTCCATAGAGCATAGCTGGCCTAATTGCGGTCCTATAAAATTTTCCTTTTAACTTAGTAGGAACATTTCGATCACAAATCACCCCTGTTGCACTCCGCCATTTCTTCCATCAAGCTTGAATTCTATGTGTGACATCATTCTCAATGTTACCATCATTTTGTATGATTGATCCTAGGTATCTAAAGTGGTTTACCTTAGGAACTTCTACTTCCCCTAATTTTACCACTCCGTCATCTCGATGTCTAGTGTTTCCAAACTCACAGTGCATGTATTCGGTTTTCGTCCTACTCAACTTAAAGCCTTTAGATTCTAATGTATTCCTCCATAGTTCTAATTTCCTATTCATTCCATCTTTAGTTTCATCCGCTAAGACAATATAATCTGCAAATAGCATACACCATGGTATATCCTCTTGAATATGTCTGGTTAGTTCATCCATAACTAAATTAAATAGATAAGGGCTTAAAGTCGATCCTTGATGTAGTCCTATCGTAATGAGAAATTCTTTTGTAGCTCCTCCAAATGTCTTTATACTCGTTACAACTCCATCATACATATCCTTAATAGTGTCTATGTATCTAGCATGCACTCTTTTTCTTTCTAGAACCCACCAAAGAACATCTCTAGGGACCCTATCATATGCTTTTTCTAAATCTACGAATACCATATGAAAATCTTTTTTCTTTTCTCTATATTTTTCTAACAATCGTCTTACAAGAAAAATCGCCTCCATAGTTGACCTCCTGTGCATGAAACCAAATTGGTTCTCTGATATTGTTGTTTCTCTCCTTAGCCTATTGTCAATTATCATCTCCCAAAGTTTCATAGTGCGACTCATAAGTTTAATTCCCCGGTAGTTTGAGCAACTTTGAATGTCTCATTTGTTTTTGAAGATTGGCACAAGCGTGCTTCTTCTCCAATCCATTGGCATCCGTTTTGATTTTAAAATTTTATTAAAAAGTTTTGTTAACCAAGTCAATCCAATTTCTCTTAAGCATTTCCAAACCTCTATGGGTATTTCATCTGGGCCACATGTTTTCCCTATTTTCATTCTTTTCAATGTCTCTTTAACTTCTACAATTCTAATATTGCGTGTATAGTTTACATTTCTTTCTTGGTGTGGGTTTTCATCTATTATAGTATCAACTTGACCATCATTAAATAAAATATCAAAATAACTTCTCTATCTCTCCTTAATATCCTCCTCGCGCGTTAAAACATTTTGATTTTCGTCCTTAATACATCTTACATGACTTAGGTCTTGTTTCTTTTTATCTCTTAATTTGGCTAGCCTATATATATATATATATATATATATATATTTCGCCATCTCTATTACCTAACCTTGTATATAGATCTTCCATGAAATTTGTTTTAGCTTAACTAACTACTTTTTTAGCTTGTTTTCTAGCTTCTCTATATTGATTGTACACATCTTCATCTTCACACTTAGGTATTTTCCTATACATCTCTCTTTTAGTCTTAATTGCTCGTTGGACATCCTCGTTCCACCACCATGTTTCCTTCTTTGGTGGTCCCAAGCCTTTAGATATACCTAATACGTTTGATCCCATTATCCTTATGCAACTACTCATTTCTAGCCACATTGTATTAGCATCTAAGTCATGATTCCAAACATTTTCCTTTAGTAGTTTTTCTACGAACTCTACTCGTTTACTATGTTTTAGGTTCCACCAATTTATTCTAGGGTCGCAAACTCTTTTATTTATATTATGTCCTCATGTTAGCTTAATATCAAGTACTACTAACTTATGTTGGGTAGTAAGTGCTTCACTAGGTATTACTTTGCAGTCTCTACATATTTTTCTATCTATTTTTCTTGTTAAAAGAAAATCTATTTGACTCTTGTTATGACCACTACTAAAAGTAATTATAAACGACTCCCTCTTCCTAAAACTAGTATTTGCTAAGACAAGATCGTATGCTGAAGCAAATTCTAAGATTGATTCTCCTTCTTCATTTCTATTATCGTAACCAAAACCTCCATGAGCTCTCTCAAACCCATCGTTACTTGCCCTGACATACCCATTTAAATCTCCTCCAATAAAAACCTTTTCATTTAATGGTATACTTTGCATAAATCCATCCATATCATCCCAAAACTTGCGTTTGATGCTCTCGCTTAATCCTACTTATGGTGCATAGGCGCTAAGTATGTTGATTTTTTCGTCCCCAATATTTAATTTAACTAAAATCAATCAATCCATCCATATTGTAGTCACTTCAATACACTCGTTTAATTGAAGTGTTATTGCCTTTGTGATTGCAGAGGCAATTGATGGAAATCTTTCTTCCTTAATTAAACATTGTCATATACGCTTGATCTATGCATTGTTCAAGCCGGTTTAATTGAAGTGTTATTGCCTCTGTTATTGAATTGTAGTCACTTCAATACAATTGTTAACACAAAACTAAACATTAACATGTAAATGATTTAACAAAAAAAAGTCTTTTATAACACAAAACTATATATAATCATAAAATTGCTTGTTGACCACCATATCTGTCCTATAAATGATTGAGAAAATCATTCCATTAAGTCGTAGTGTGTAATGACCCAAATTAATTAAACTAGGATTAGCATTAATCTTGGGGATTAACAGGTGTAATTTGAGTGTTACGTGGACAATTCGGTTGGCTCGAACACGAGAACTGAGGAAATATGTTATTTGTGGAATGATGGTTGTGTAAATGTGGTGTTTAAATTTATTATTATTATATTGCATTGCATGTGTGTATGTTAATATCGGGCGGGGTTGTGTGTCAGGTGTTCGCATCGAAAGGCATGTCGACGCGGGTGTCGAGTAGGCGAACTACTAGTACACTAGGAAACTCCACTAATTCACATTAAGATGATTAGTTGATGAATTAAAATAGGTAATGTGACCATAGACTAAGTTAATTCAATTAAAATGATAGGCTATGGTGTACCTTGAATTTCGTGTCGAGATGCGGGGCACTGAGTGCCAGGTAGTCGAGGGTTAGTGGGTCCACAAGTTGATAGTTTTTGGTGAATAAAACCATTAATCGTAGATATTATGTGGGCATAAGCTAAGGTGAATAAATTCAATAAATCAAGGTCAGAAGTTTGAGTAAATTAAATGGAAAGCATATGATTGGTCTAGAGATACACATGGAGACATCTAGGAGCCATGCGAGTAACAAAATGATGTCACATGAGATAAGTAAGTGGGAGTGTGTGACGGCCCCAATTTCCCACAAACTGGGCCCCGCCCCGGCCTAAGCCCACGTGGACCCCCGAGCCAGTCTCGCAAGGTCAACGCAAGCCTAGTCAGCCTTTCAATCCATCATTATAAGTAAATTCAAAATTTTAAGTTGAGTTATTAGTATTTTTCAAGTTTTACAATTTAGCGGAAGCAATTAATACAATAACTCAACAATAATTGTAAAAGAGTTGGACAACCTAATTATGGAACCCTGTAAACATGTACATCTCGTGTCAAGTGTTATAACTAAACAAAAATGATATATCAGTCGTGTGTATCTCTCCACCCAAATAAGTGTCCCAGGTGTGATAACAACATATATAAGTAATACAAAAAGCAAAAAAACCTACAAAAGTGTACGAAGGTAGATTTCCAAATGTCGGCGTCTTGCCCTTGCTCGGCTGCAGATCTGCACTCGGTCAAACACAAGAATGCCGAGTCCAGGTAAGTAAAAGCCAGTAGGATCTAAACAGTAATTCAAAATAAATGAAGCAGTCTAAAAGTCATGCGGATAAAAAGAAAGCTATATGGAATGTATGATAATAAGATTGTAAAAATGAAAGTACAACGAGAAATAAGTGTCAAAGGAAACAATAGAGAGGTGCCCAAGTAGTCCAAGACCACCGAGTGCGGGTGCCACAGGGTCGGGGTCATAGAGTCGCGACAACGCCTGCGGCACTCGGGTCTTGGGACGCGGCATCGCTGCTGTCGTACCTAGACCGTCGCGAATGAGGAATATCAACGGTGCCCCGGATAAAACACATCTCATTTCGACCAAATACTCAAGTGACTCGAGGTCATGGCCCCGGTTGCAAGCCGGCAACCACTCCAATCAGAGACACTAGTATGACTCACTTGGCCCTCAAACACTCATAAGTGGGTGAGAATTCCAAGAAAGGGACACAATACAACATCAATAAAATATAAGCTCAAATGAACTATTGTGCATTTCCTAACTGGTTTAACTTACCTGGACTCGACATTCTTGTGTTCGACCGAGTGCAGCTCTGCAGCCGAGCAAGGGCAAGACGCCGACATTTGGAAATCTACCTTCGTACACTTTTGTAGGTTTTTGGCTTTTTGTATTACTTATATATGTTGTTGTCACACCTGGGACACTTATTTGGGTTGAGAGATACACACGACTGATATATCATGTTTGTTTAGTTATAACACTTGACACGAGATGTACGTGTTTACAGGGTTCCACAATTAGGTTGTCCAACTCTTTTACAATTATTGTTGAGTTATTGTATTAATTGCTTATGCTAAATTGTAAAACTTGAAAAATACTAATAACTCAACTTAAAATTTTGAATTTACATATAATGATGGATTGAAAGTGTGACTAGGCTTGCATTGACCTTGCTTAGGTCGGGCGGCGCTCAGTTTGTGGGAAACTGGGGCCGTCACAGTTGGTATCAGAGACTAGTTTTAAGAATCTCATGGCTTAAGACATTGTGATACCAACATCACAGTTGGTATCAGAGCATAAGGTTTTACATCTAGCTCTTGATTAACCCACAACCAGCATAAGACACAAATTAAAAATAGAGTTAGGACACGGTTGGAACTTAGAGTGGAACCCTATGATCCTGACTTAGAGTGTTAGTTAGGAAGTGAAGAAAGTTGGGGAAATTAAAATTTGGAATATATGAGCCGATATTTGCGGTTGATGGACTATGCCGGATGCATAACTGATACGGACGTTGACCATGCCTACTATTCCATGAATGGCCTGTTGGGTGAGATCGGGTTTATGGTGGTGACCATAGCTCTAGGGACTTTACAGGAGGCGTATGAGGGGAGCTTGACCAGTGAGACTTTTCAGAGCACGCGCCCCGGTATAGTAGACGCAGGTCCACCACCAGCACAACCAGATGTCAAACCGAAGGTGACGGGAGGAGGAAGAGACCTAGATAGTGGAGGTCGAGAGATCGAGCTCAGAGTGTGGGGTCTGTGGCATCTCCACCTCCTACTGCGGGTATGGCGCCAATACCATCTGCTCCAGTACAGAGTTATATTAGCACACCACAACTGCCAGCATCGTCAGGTTCTCAGCGATAACAATATCAGATGACTGAGGGAAGTGGCAGATGCAGGGGTCAGAGGCAGAGGTATAGACAGGGATAGAGTGTTCCATCTAGATCGGGATCTCAGCGTACTTGTTGGGAGTGTGAACAGCCAGGTCACTTCGCTAATACATGTCTACGATTGGGCAGAGGGCAGCCACAGCAGAGCCGAGAACAGGTTCATGTTGTTGTCACGCCAGAGGCGACTGCTACTCGTAATCTGATAGTTTTATTTATAGTCGCTTGGTCAATGAGTTGGGTTTGAAACTCACTTGACTAGAGAGACTGATTCGCATTCTTGTGGATGTATTGAGGATGTGTGTGTTAGAGACGGTGGACTAGGTCAGTGGTACCAAATTTGCCAAACATGCGTACTTAAACCCCAAGATGCGTGTTCTAGTCTAGAGAGGCGAAAGATTGTTCCCAATATATGTTTCGAGGATGTTGCCCTGACATATATTAGGGGAAAGACGTAGATGGCGTGGGAGGTCGCGTAGGTGCACCCACACTGCTTTGGAGGTCTCAGAGGAGCCCAGCTCATCGCGGAGGAGCCCAGCCCGCTGGCTCAGACCGGTAGGGGTATGGCGTTAGGCGAGTATGGCCTTGGGCCTTCACAAAAAAGGTGAATTGCTTCAATTTCGAGGACGAAATTCTAATTAGTTGGGAAGACTGTAACGACCCTAAAAATCTAATTCGTGCCACGTGCCATTTCAGGGTCGTATGTGGGACCCACTCGTCGTAACCCGGATCGAAATCGACGCGAAATAGGGTCAAGTTAAGGTTTAGACGCGGTGTACCCGTTTTCGGAGTGCAACGATATTTTCGTCAATTTTTGGCGAAAACGAGGTATTTTTCGGGGTTTATTTTGGACACAAAAATTGAGTAGATAATTTTAAATATATATATATATTTGCATTTAAACGGATAAGAGAGAGAGAGAGAGAGAGAGATACGACGGAGAGAGAGAGAGACGACGGAGAGAGAGAGAGAAGGGAGCCACATGAGCGCGGCAGAGGAGCCCAACAGAGAGAGCCCGAGAGCGTCATGACGACGTTCGCAGGCGACGTGGTGGCGCGGCGCGGCAATGGCTAGTGAGAGACGGAAGTCCGGCTCGGGCGAGCGATCACACGCGGTGGTTGAGGCGAAGCCGCGGACGGCTAGCAGTAGCGGCGGACGAGGTGGCGCGACTATGACGACGACGAGCAGCGACGCGGTCCACCAGGACGCCGGAGAGGAGGAGCGGCTCCAGCAATGCGGCGGCTCAAAGCAGCGAATAGCGACGACGACGACAATGACAACGACGACAATGCGACGGTAGCGGCGACAACAAGAACGGGCGGCGGCGACGGGAAACGGCTTGGAGCAACGGCGCGGTGGCGCGTTGTCGGGCCGATCGATCCCCGACAAGACAACAATCGTGGACAAGGCGTCGTGACTTCGACGAAGCTCGACGACGCAATGGGTTGCTCGCGAAGAAGACGATAGGCGTAGGCCATGGTAAGGTCTTAAACCATATTTTGGTGTTGGGATCGAGTGATTTCGATTTAATCGCGAAAATATTGATTTGAATGACTTAAGTAACTTAATTGGTATAAATTGACACTAGGGACTTATGAGGCTATAGTCGGGTGTTGGGTGCGCATATCGAGGCGTGAGCGGGACAGTTTGAGGATGATTCACGATTTCTCGAGGTACGTAAAACCAGCTAGGAAATGGACATTATTTCATTTGAGCTTATATTTTATTGATATTGTATTGTGTCCCTTCATTTGAATTCCCACCCACTTATGAGTGTCCGAGGGCCAAGTGAGTCATACGAGTGTCTCTGATTGGAGTGGTTGCCATCTTGCAACTGGGGCCATGACCTCGAGTCACTTGAGTATTTGGTCGGAATGAGATGTGTTTTATCCGGGGCACCGTTGATATCCCTCATTCGCGACGGTCTAGGTACAGCAGGCGATGCCGCGTCCTAAGACCCGAGTCTGCTTGGCGTTGTCGCGACTCTATGACCCCGACCCTGTGGCACCCGCACTCGGTGGTCTTGGACTACTTGGGCACCTATCTATTGTTTCCTTTGACACTCATTTCTCGTTGTACTTTCATTTTTACAGTCTTATTATCATGCATTCCATACAACTTTCTTTTTATCCGCATGACTTTTAGACTGCTTCATTTATTTTGAATTACTGTTTATATCCTACTGGCTTTTACCTACCTGGACTCGGCATTCTTGTGTTTGACCGAGTGCAGATCTGCAGCCGAGCAAGGGCAAGACGCCGACATTTGGAAATCTACATTCATACACTTTTGTAGGTTTTTTGCTTTTTGTATTACTTATATATGTTGTTATCACACCTGGGACACTTATTTGGGTTGAGAGATACACACGAATGATATATCATTTTTGTTTAGTTATAACACTTGACACGAGATGTACATGTTTACAGGGTTCCATAATTAGGTTGTCCAACTCTTTTACAATTATTGTTGAGTTATTGTATTAATTGCTTCTGCTAAATTGTAAAACTTGAAAAATAATAATAACTTAAAATTTTGAATTTACTTATAATGATGGATTGAAAGGTTGACTAGGCTTGCGTTGACCTCGCGAGACTGGCTCGGGGGTCCACGTGAGTTTAGGCCGGGCCAGGCCCAGTTCGTGGGAAACTGAGGCCGTCAAAGTTGGTATTAGAGCCATCACAGGTGGTATTAGAGGCTAGTTTTAAGAATCTCATGGCTTAAGACATTGTAATACTAACGTCACACTTGGTATCAGAGCATAAGGTTTTACATCCAGCTATTGATTAACCCACAACCAACATAAGACACAAATTAAAAATAGAGTTAGGACACGATTGGAACTTAGAGTGGAACCCTATGATCTTGACTTAGTGTGTTAGTTGGGAAGTGAGGAGATTTGGGGAAATTAAAATTTGGAATATATGTGATATTTGTTGTGTTGTATTATACTACTATCGATAGCTATGTCCTGAATCGAGAATCGCATTCATATTGTGATAGCCGATCAGCCCGAGATCAGTGATACCGGTCCGGTTGACGTTCATGAGAGGCTCGATGAGATGTACCAGCTGGTCACTTCACATGGCCAGCAACTGCAGGAGATTCTTCGACTTTTGAGAGCACAGGCTACAACATCGCCTTCTACATCGCCGACTAGACCTGAGGGAGTACACGTTCGGTTGAGAGAATACCATTGACTCCTGATACATCGGCGGATGATACACCGAGCACGTCCACTGATGGGAGCACACGAGTGACGGCTAAGGCGAGGCAGTTTCGCGAGTTTCAGCGATATCACACGGAGAAGTTTCACGGTGGTACGGATCTCAGAGCAGCGGAGAAATTTATGCGGAGTCACGAGAAGATCCACGATGTCTTGGCCACATCAGATCATATGAGGCCGAGCATCTCATCAGCTTCGTTGTTCGGAGAGGCTGATGTGTGGTGGCGTAACATGGTGGCTACGAAGGGGAAACCCAAGGACCGGGCTGAATTCAATGAGAGGTTCAATCAAAAGTATTTCCCTCGTGCGGTCAGGAACATGAAGAGGACCGGGTTTCAGAACATCCGACAGGCGGCCGACGAGACAGTGATGTAGTATATGGGTCGTCACAGAGTGAGTGAGCTAAGTGGATAGATGTGAGCCATTGGATAATCCTCGGGATACGTAAGTGCATGAGGATGAAGGGCTAGGAATTAACATCACTTTAATATATAAGTAAGGTTGGTCAAGCATGCAAATGAAATCAAAATCAATTTCGCTGGGAAATCAGAGAAGAAGAGCTCATTTAAGCCGGGATTCAACCACTTTGGAGGCAAGTTGAGGAATCAAAACTTAGGTAATCATCTTCATCATCATCTCCTCTATCTATTGAATCCATTTTTGGGAGTTTTGATGAAAAATCAAATTTAAGGATTTATCACTGGTTTTGATTGAATTGGTATTTTGATGATATTGTGATGAATTATATGTTAAATGATCATTTTATATAAGGATTTATCACTGGTTTTGATTGAATTGGTATTTTGGTGATATTGTGATGAATTATATGTTAAATGATCATTTTATATAAGGGTTTATCACTGGTTTTGGTTGAATTGGTATTTTGATGAAATGGGGAAAACTAGTGAATTTATGAGATTTGAGGAAATTGATCAAATTATTGTTTTAAGGTTGTTCTAATTGTTGTTTTAGGTCAATTTGATATGGAGAGGGTGTTAAATGGGGTTTCGTTAGCTAATAGGGGGCTTTGAGACATAATTTTCGAGTTGAAAATTCTGTCACATAGGGCAATTAGAGCGGTAATGAGGAAAATTAGCGCGCTAATGATTCTGGGCAGAAACTCGAATTTAGTTTCGCGATTAGCGCTCTAATAAGCCCTATTAGCGCGCTAACTTGACACCAAAAACTCGATAAAATTTGTTTTAATAACGTAGCTAGTTGAAACCCATTTTTGACACACGAATTCTTAGATTTACTATTTATAACTTATTTTGAAGGAATTAACCTAATAAAAGACTATTTAATAATTTTTACGTTTCGAAATAAATATTGGTTTTAAGAGTTAATAGACACTAAATTAATCTTAAACCCACTATATTTGAACTGATAAGACACCGAACTCAGGGATATCGGGTATCGGGAGCTAGTCGGGTCAGATTCGGGAGTCCAAGGAAGTCGGAGCGCGGATTGAGGTGCGTAAACCCATTGGAATGCCCCACAAAATTCATGGTTTGGTTTATAGATATCGCATTACATGTGTCACATGGGGTTTTCACTCCTATTTCGGTTTGCGTATATATTGGTTGTGGCTAAATCGCTTGCACGGGTTACTTGCGATAGTGCTTGTGTCGATTGCAATAGAATATATCTACGACCGTCATGAGGGATTAAGGTGGTCCTGATGCGTAACAATGTCGGGAAGGGACCATGCCATTTACTGAAGTTGGGGTTTAGTCACTGTAAGCCTGTAAGTATATACGTGGTTCCCATTCGATTTATCGATCACTGGAAGGTGTAGGTCAGAGTTTTCTCGTGATTAGACGGATGTTTACTGATTATTATTTCATTTCCAAGCTTATTTAATTGGTACATGCTGCTTATTTATTTCACGCTATTACTTTTGCTTGTCGTATGTTGCATACATTCATGAGAATATAACGTACTGTTGCCAGGAGTTATATTCGCATGTCTCGTAGTTTATCAGTTTTATTTCATAAATATTGTGTGGACTTCTCTTGGGATTTTACTCACTGGACTCGTCACTAGATTTGTTGGGTGACTGAGTGCAAATCCTTCTACGAGTAAGGGTAAGGGCAAGGATGTTGGGTTTTGGGGTTCATACGCAGAGAAAATTACAAAACAATTTTGAGAAAAACCCCAACAGGATCCGAATCTAATTCCATTAAAAACGTTTAAACCATGAAAACTTAATCATACATCGGTCGCAATATACCTTTCTGAAGGTTGATCGATCTCTAAGGCGCTGCCAACGACGAACGCCTTCTACCAAGCAGTCCACACACGAACGGCGGCCTAAATTCGAAGTGCTAGCTTCGAGAGAATACCAAACCTTTTTGTTTCTCTCCAAAACGATCCAGAGCGTAGCAGAAAACCCTAATTCGTTTCTAAAATGAAAATAGAGTTTTGGCCCTTAATATTTCCTTTGTGTGTTCTAACTTAAAGCGTCTATTTATACAACCCTTGTATATAGACGGTTAAGTAAATTACATATATACCCTTACTTAAAGAAGTATAAGTGTAATACACCACAATGACGTTTCTGTCATGAATTTTATCATATAAAATTCGCTTTTTCTCAACCATCTTAAAATCTCGCAAAACCATTCTTAGTGTGCGACCCAATAGGCTCATACAACGTTGGCGTGTGTACCAAAACACATTTTGGTATACAAGTCATAAGCGCCTCTAGCAAGACATTATGACTACCCAAGTTGTACGAATATCAAATCGATACAACCTAATCAATAATGTATATAACATCCTTTTTGTCACACGATATCCTTTTGATCAAACATAAGGCATGGAATTTTCATCCAACATGTTCAATTGTACTAGTCTCGATCTCTAGGTAGACTGAAAACATCCAAGTGACATTGATCAATATCAATTCACTTAGACTAGGCCTTTTAACAGTCTAACACATCGAGGGATCCACTGGATATCTCTCTTTATATGAGATGGACAAATTATATCTTGATTACACAACTTCATCACATTGCTTACACAGTAACCAATCACAACCTTTATAATCGTCCGGTTAAAGACAACGTTTGATCGTGTCAAATCACTATGTTCCTAATGTTGAAGTCTCTGGTAATCTCAAGTCAGATGACTGGAAAAATATACCTATCATGAGAAACGACTATGACTTAATCCATGCGATGTTCTCATAGCGGGTCGGTCCAGTACTTTGTTCCCTAACAAGTACTCGTGATCTTGATTCGTATCCCTATACGTATAATCATCATATGATCATCAATCAAGACTCACACTAGTCTTAATTCATTATAGTTCCCATTATAATGATCAACTAGGGACATTTAGGATATTTCCGTAAATACTCATGGATCTTATTATAATGTAAACATGCAAATTAATTATAATAAACAACAAATAAAATCCTCTATTTTATTAACTAAAAGTATTCATAAAGACAGTTAATGGATTGACCTAGGGCACATGCCCCAACAAAGGAGGTACTAGGCGACTACCTCTGAGATAGTGGAGCCATCTCGTGTGTGACTACAATATGTATATATTTATTTATTTTTGTTGGGTTTTGGAGACTGTAGAACACTGATTACATGTATATGGGACTTTTGTTATACTTATCTTGCCTTAATATATACATGGTATCTTTTGCCGGGTTTTCCACTACTTATGATTTTTAAAATATTGCATAAGTTACTCATTTAAAGACTTCTACTGTAAAATCATAATATAACTTGATAAATAGAGTAACCGACTAATTAAACTATTAATAATTATGTGAGGATTAGTTAGCGTAACTAGGGTTAAGTGGAAAAATGGTAAGCAACTTGTCGGGTCTCGAGGCGTCAAGGATAAGCGGACCATTACGCGGCAAGGCTAAGTGACGTGGGATGCGACATGGCGGTAGCAAGGCGACCTGGAATTTGGGGCCGCCACATAGTGAACTCTTTGGTCATGAATTCATTTCGTTTGATCGATCATTTTTTAGAGAAAATTGTAATCGCGTTCTATATGAATATCTTCAACCATTTTATCTCTATGCGGCTGCCAACTTTCCGAATTAATTCCTTGAATTTCCTCACTTTTAATAATCATATTATGCAAGATGATACATGTCTTCATTATCTTCCCAATAAATTTTGAATTCCACATTCGTGTTGGACCTTTGACAATATGCCATCTACTTTGCAAGACACCGAAAGCTCGTTCAACATCTTTTCGTACAACTTCTTGGTGTTTAGCATATAATTTCTCTTTTTCATACAAGACGTGTGGGTTATTGTCTGAATAATAGTCGCATACTTTGGATAACTTCTATCGGCAAGAAAATAACCCATGTTGTAGTGATGACCATTTACTACGAAATTGCATGGGGGTGCCACACCATTAATTTGATCATCAAATAGTGGAGATCCATCTAAAACAGTTCTATCATTGTTTATGCCCTCCATACCGAAAAATGCATGCCAAATCCATAAATCTCTTGACGCCACAATTTCTAAAATAAGAGTAGGAACTCCCTTAAAGCCATTAGTATGTGTACCATGCCAAGCCGTAGGACAATTCTTCCAATGCCAGTGCATGCAATCAAGACTTCCAAGCATACCTAGGAATCCCCGATCCCCTCCTTCTTTAAGTAGCATTGCAATGTCAATTGCAGTTGGCTTTCTTAAGTATCGTTCTTCAAAAACTCCAATCACAGCATCATAAAAATGTATTAGACTCTCAATTGCAGTGCTTTCCCCAATTTGAATATATTCATCAAGAAGATCGGCCGTACAACCATATGCAAGCATTCGCACAACTGCAATCATTTTTTGTAAAGGGCCCAATCCGTCTTTTCGTGTCGCGTCTACTTTTGGTGTAAAATAATCATCATAATTTTTGATTGCTTGTAAATTGCGTTCGAACAATTCAATATCCATTCGAAACTGATGACGAGAATGCTCATTGATCACCTCTAAAGTAGTCGTTGATAATTAGTTCATGAAATTCCTTTCTATCAGGGTGTATATAACGTCTACCCACTTTAGAGCCTCCATGAAGATATTTTTTATCAACCATCATTGTTGAAGTTATGATAGAAACATGTGTTGCAATAGTTTGAACTAAAACCACCTTTCTACTCATTGAGGTATCAGTTTCTTCAAGCTCATCAAAATCTTTCATAATCGAGACTAAATCATCAATTGAGTCGGACTCAAAACTCGATGAAGACAAATCGATTGAATTATAGCCACAACTGCAATCACAAACATATGTATCTACTTAACTTATATTCAATCAAAATGAAACCATGAAAGTAGCATTACCCATAGAGTAATATATATTCATGCTAATAAAGAAGTCGTTTGTAACCTATTGGTCCTCAAGGAGATCTTTAATGATTTTAACATAAATATTCTTGTAAAAGTTTATATCAACGGATCCATAAGACCCGATCAGAGTAGAAGAGAAAAATTTGCTATTTCGACAGATGCAATTGGGTGCAGGATGATGGTTGACAAGTGAGAACCCTTAGGAGAAGTAGTGGATGACAATGGGAAGCAAAGATGTGGTTTTGTTCATTGTATTAGCTACAGAGTAAGATGGGATAACAAGGGTTCATGGGTTTTGATATCTTGATTTCTCTAAAGTTAGATTTATTTCTCTAACCATCATTATTTGAGTTGTATATCTTTATTCTGTTGTATCAATTCTTTTTTTTTTGATAAAGGAATTTCATTTATACTAATGTGTAATGTACAAAAAATTGTTAGGAGTATACCCCTTTTTACATCAGCCCTTGAAAAACAAAAAAACAAAACCCCTATTCACAAAAAGGCTATACATCAGCCAGCCAAATATTGATGGTTGTCTAAACCGTAGGGAGAACAAAAATAGTGCCCAAAAAGTGAAATTAAAACCCAAAAAAGCCCAAAATACGCCACAAAAAACACAAGGCTTGCTCTAACCCGTATCAATTTTTTCATGCTAAATATGGCCCAATAAAATGGACAGGATGCGTCGTCCAATGTCTCGCTTACAAATTAGAAAAGAGAAAAGAAAAGCTTTAAGCTAGATATTTCCATTTATCATGTATTTCAAATTTACAGTTTATGGAGTCTTATTTATCTGAAAAGAGAAAAGAAAAGCTTTAAGCAAGACAATATATATACCTGAGTGTCAAGATTTCATTGATTCCAACTTTCAAGATTACTCCTAATTAAGGTTGAAAAAAATTAGATTGAAAATGAAGACACTCAATTGATGAGATTGGAGATTTTGAAGCAAGACCATCTGTAGATTGATCGAATCACCCAATCACTAACAATCACCTTCTCATTCAATTTCTATCAAACTGAAATGGTTTACGAATTGGTAGTGAGGAATAGAGGCTGTGACGGCCCCAGTTTCTTACAAACTAGGCCCCGCCCGGTCTAAGCCCACTTGGAGCCCTGAGCTAGTCTCACAGGTCAATGCAGGCCTAATCAGCCTTCCGACCCATCCATATAAGTAAATTCATAATTTTAAGTCAAGTTATTTGTGTTTTTTCAAGTTTTATAAGTTAGCGGAAGCAATTAATATGTTAAATAACTCAGAATAAAGTAAAAGAGTCGGACATCCTAAATGTGGAACCCTGTAAGCATGTATATTCATGTATATCTTGTGTCAAATGTTATAACTAAGCAAAAATGATATACAAGTTATGTGTATCTCTCAACCCAAACAAGTATCCAAGTGTGATAACAACATATATAAGTAATACAAAAAGTCAAAAACCTACAAAAGTGTGCGGAGGAGGGCCGCTCCGATATTCTCAGAGTAGATCACTAAGTGTCGGCTCTTGCCCTTGCTTGGGTGCGGATCCGCACTCGGTCAAACACAAGAATGTCGAGTCCAATAAGTAAAAGCCAGTAGGATCTAAACAGTAATTCAAAATAAATAAAGTAGTCTAAAAGTCATGCGGGTAGAAAGAAAGCTATATGGAATGCATGATAATAAGATTGTAAAAATGAAAGTACAACGAGAAATGAATGTCAAAGGAAACAATAGAGAGGTGCCCAAGTAGTACAAGACCACCGAGTGCGGGTGCCACAGGGTCGGGGTCATAGAGTCGCGGTAATGCCAAGCAGACTCAGGTCCTAGGACGCGGCGTCGCCTGTTGTACCTAGACCATCGTGAATGAGGGATATCAACGGTGCCCTGGATAAAACACATCTCATTCCGACCAATTACTCAAGTGACTCGAGGTCAAGGCCTCGGTTGCAAGCCCGTAACCACTCTAATCAGAGGCACTTGCATGACTCACTTGGCCCTCGGACACTCATATGTGGGTGTGAATTCCAAGAAAGGGACACGGTACAATATCAATAAAATATAAGCTCAAAATGAACTATTGTGCATTTCCTAGTTGGTTTTACTTACCTCAAGCAATCGCAAATTGTCCTCAAAACATCCCGTTCACGCTTCGAGATGCCTGCTCGACACCCGATTATGGCCTCCTAAGTCCCTGGTGTCCAATTATACCATTTTAATTATTTTAGAGTTACATTAAGTGAATTTATAATATGGGACCACAAATTAGTAATTTTATTTCAAAAAAAATTCTGATTTTTATTACACTTTTCGAACTATACCGGGGTGCCAAATGCCCGAAAAAGCCTCGAACTCGTTTTTCTAGCTTTTTCTAATTTTTCATATTTTTTGGAATTTTCTAAATTTTTCATAATTTTTATCTATTTTCTGTAATTTATTTTATTAAAAAATTAGTTTAATTTAATTTAATTTTTAATTATTATTTTATTAATCGGGCGGGCCCGGGTCGGCCCGACCCAACTCACATGAGGGTAGCCAGGCCCGACCCGCCTGACTACCTACCCCCTTCCCTCATGTTCCTTGAACGAACAAAGAGCAAATTGCACTATGTTCATTCAACAGATTTTTTTTAAACATCATAAACAACAACATTATCTACAACTTCTTAACAACAGCATCAACAACCCAACACCAACCCACCACTATTAAATTTTCAAAAATTCACCTAAAATTTCAACAAAATAATCACTCACCTAGATCTAGGGAAGTTGCCGCGGAGGTCGCCACGAGGGAGAGACTTTGCGAGAGAAATGGCAAGATCGTGGAGGTGTAAGGAGAGCTTGGTGGTGGAGACTTGGTGAGGGAGAAAAATGAGGGGGAGGGTGTGAGGAAGAAGATGAAATCGTTGGAGATAGAGGGGAGAAAAATGGTTGGTTTTGTTTGTGGAAGAGAGAGAAAAAGTAAGGTATGGGATGATGCGATTGGTAGGTGTGATGTGACATGTAATGTGACCTATTAAACCTCTGACTATCTCATACACCCGCGTTATGCGCACCCCGCGACGTTGTACGCTCTCGTCACTACGTGCGCACATTGCGACCAACAAAAATATTAACTAGTGCGACGTGAATTAATAATAATACAACCAATTTAACACACATCACACAAAAATAAATGTTTGTACCTCGATTGGCGTACCCTAGACTTATCGACGGTGTCCACGTGGGTCCGAGCTACGGGTCTTAATTTCGGTCGACCCCCGAGGGTTGACCGAATGTGCCATATCACGACAGGTCCAGGTCACGGTCCTGAGATGCCACGTGGCACGGGCTAAAATTTTAGGGTCGTTACAGTCTTCCCAACAAATTAGAATTTCGTCCTCGAAATTAAAATAGCTTGGAGTAAGATTTATCAGAATCAAAATAGATATGGAAAATGTTCTCGCATATAAGACTCTAGTTCCCAAGTCAGCTCCTCGTCCCCGTAATGTTGCCATTTAACGAGGACTGACGGGATGTTCTTATTCCTCAGTCTCTTCACTTGACGGTCCAAAATCTGAATATGTTGCTCCTCGTATGTGACGTCCTCCCTCAGATCTATCTGACTCAAATCCACCATTAGTCGTACACCTCCTCTCGACCTATCCAGCCGAAGCATCGAAATATGAAATACGGGGTGGATCCCGGCTAACCGATGCGGTAACTCTAACTCATATGCAACCTTGCCGACTCTCATCTTGACCTTGAAAGGACCAATGAATCTCGGCTCGAGTTTTCCTTTAATTTCAAATCTCTTGTGACCCTTCTAAGGTGAGACTTTCAAGTACACGTAAGCTCCCTCATCATACTCTAACTCACCATGGTACTTGTCGTAATATTTCTTTTGTCTCTCTTGCGCACCCTTCAAACGTAATCTGATATATCGTATATTCTCTGTGTGATCCGCCACAATCTCTGGCCCAAGAACTGCCACATCCTCGGGCTCTGCCCAACACGATGGAGATCTGCATGGCTTACCGTAAAGTGCTTCAAACAGTGTCATATCAATACTGGCCTGATAACTGTTATTGTAAGCAAACTCACACGAATGAAGATACTATTCCCATGAACCAATGTACTCTAACACACACATCCTCAACATATCCTCGAGAATCTGAATCAGTCACTCTGACTGTCCGTCAGTCTGTGGATGATAGGCTGTACCGAGATCCAACCGTGTGCCGAACCGTGCATGCATGCTCTACCAAATCTGAAAAGTAAACTGTGGCCCCCTGTTTGACAAAATCGATAACAGAATGCCATGTAGTCGAACAATCTCTCGCTCGTACAAATTTGCCAACCTATCCACTCGATGGATGGTAGAGATCGGTAAGAAATGTGCAGACTTCGTCAACCTGTCCTCAATCTCCAAGATACTATCATGTCCGTGCTGAGATCGAGGTAGGCCACTGACGTAATCCATTGCAATATGCTCCCACTTCCACCGAGGAATGGGAAGTGGCTGTAATAACCCACTGGGCCTCTGATGCTTAGCCTTAACTCGCTAGCATACCTCACACGCTCGAACGTAATCAGAAACATCGGTCTTTATTCCCGGCTACCAGAAAAGACTACGCACCTCAACATATATTTTGGTCCGACCCGGATGAATCGTAAAACGTGAGCGGTGAACATCATCAAGTATCTAATCACGTAATCCAGCCACTGATGGAATCCATAGTCGGCCTCTAAATCTCAGGCATGAGTCTGTCGTCTGACTCCAATCTGGATGATCCGAACTCTGAGCAAACTCTAAGAACCTCTGGTACTGCTCATCTGCCTGCCGACCCTCAAATACACTTTGAATCGACACTGTTTAAGTCCTCATCTGCCCACAAATCAACACTCTAGTACTGGTCGGGATATCAACAGAATACATCGACTCGACCGCCTCGAGTAAACCATACTCCGATGTCATGTGGCAAGTAACAATATTCGAGTTTGCCCCTCTGCAGCTCAATGCGTCTGCAACAACATTGGCCTTCCCCGGATGGTACTCCAATGAGAAGTCATAGTCCTTGAGAAACTCAAACCAACGTCTTTGTTGCATGTTCAACTCTTTCTGAGTGAAGAGGTACTTCAAACTCTTGTGGTCAGTAAACAACGCAAACTTTTCTCCATAGAGATAGTAACCCAAAATCTTCAATGCAAATACCACTGCAGCTAACTCCAAATCATGGGTAGGGTAGTTCTTCTCGTGAATCTTCAGCTGTCGGGACGCGTAGGCAATCACTCTACCACCCTGAATTAAAACACAGCCCAAACCGACCTTATAAGCATCAGTGTTCACCTCGAAACCATTCCTTGATTCAGGTAGCTTCAAAATTGGTGCAACAATCAATCTTTCCTTCAAAGTCCTGAAGACTTGCTCACAACTGTCATTCCACTGAAAACTCGTATCCTTTTTCGTCAATTGCGTCATTGGTGCCACAATCTTTGGGAAGTCTTAAATGAAACACCTGTAATAGCCTGCCAACCCCAAGAAATCGTGGATATCTATCACTGACCGTGGTGTAAGCCAATCTATCACAGCTCTGATCTTAGCGGGGTCCACTGACACTCTACTGGCTCCGACAATATGCTCAAAAAATCCAACTTCGGTGAGCCAAAACTCGCACTTACTGAACTTAGCGTACAGTCTCTGCTCCCTTAAAGTCTGTAAGACTGTCCGGAGGTGTCCCTCGTGATCCTCACGAGTTTTGGAATACATAAGAATGTCGTCGATGAACACTATCACGAATCTGTTTAAATACTCTCTTAATACTCGGTGCATAAGATCCATGAACATCGACGGGGCATTAATCAGCCCAAACGGCATGACGGTAAATTGTTAGTGCCCATATCTCGTGCGGAAAGCAGTCTTCTCCCTATCCTCATCTCGAATCCTCGAATGGTGGTATCCATACCTCAAATCAATCCTAGAGAACCACTGTGCCCCTGCTAGCTGATCGAACAAGTCATCAATGCGTGGGAATTGATACTTTTTCTTCACTGTGACTCGGTCGAGTTGTCGATAGTCAATGCTAAGTCTCGAACTGCCATCTTTCTTCTTGACAAACAATACTAGTGCAACCTAAGGTGACATGCTCGGACTATGAAACTCAATTCTAACAACTCATCTAGCTGGGACCTCAGCTCCTCCAACTCTTTAGGAGCCATCCTGTACGGTGGAATCGAAATGGGTTTGGTCCCTGAGACCAAATCTATGATGAAATCGATTTCTCTGAGTGGGGGTAATCTTGGTAGCTCAGCGAGAAAAACATTCAAAAACTCGCATACAACAGGCACCTCCTATGTGACGGCCCCAACTTCTAAGCAGGGCACCGCCCGACCTAATCACGCAATCAAGCCTTAATCCTAACCACATAAGACTGAATTACGTATTAGTCAGTCTTTCGTCCCTATATTCCTCTGAATCCATGTACTGATATATTATTCAATTTATTTAAATTCCATTATCATTTTCATGTATTTTAAAGATCATGCGGAAGTTGTTATGATTCAAAATTCATAAATGTGGAAAACCAGGAAAATACAGCTTCACATGCACGTATATATATATATATGAAACTATTCACTCAACCCAATGTACAACCCAAAATGACATTAACAATAATAATACAACAAAAGTCGAGACATACAAAATGAGTGAGAAGAGTCGTCGAACTGCTCAGAGGAAGTCGTCGATCTTCTCCTTCCCTGGTCTGCTGCTGCTCGACGGACCTACACCCACCGTCACAAACTAAACGGTGAGTATAGTGATATTTAAGTACTAACTGGAGAATTCTATGCCACATTTCCAAAATAAATGAATGGTATTTAAAAGCATAAAGTAGCGAAATAAATTGCTAAAACAAGTAATACAAGTAAATACCACAGTTAAAGATGTAGAGACAGACACATGCTAAGTCGAGATGATCTACGTCCGGTCGGCGGTGAGAACTATCACCTAACCTTTCCCACTACTATATGAAGCTGCGCTCAACATATCTCACATAAATAGCGGAGCTGCGCTCTACACTTATACAACATCAATCTCATGCTTGCCGACCACCCCGAGTTCCATAACTCGTGAGCCGCGCAAGTGTGGTGGTGAGTGCCGGAACCCCGGTAGACCCACGTCCCCGTGAACCGAGTATCTTTCGTGCAATGGACACTAGATAATCCCTACTTTAATTTCAAAGACAAACAATGTCAATGTTCTAGGAATCCAAAACAAGTTAGGCTACAAAGCCCAAAGGAAATCAAATACAAGTCAAAGTAAATCCAAATTATCCTATTAGCATGTTTTTCATCCATTCTTTTCAAAAATGACATCAAGTGTAGGAATCAGAGTCAATGAAGCAAGTCACAAGGCATCATGTCACAATATTCACTCATGAATAGATACAAGAACAACATGATGTGCGAGTTCAAGTAGCAATGTCTACCAATAGACCAATAAATCAATAAAGGTGAATGAAATGAAATATAAAATTCTCACAGTTGTACTTACAATTCACACGCTTGTCCTGGTCTATTCGATCACTCGACACTTCAAAATGCGTGCCCAAACTCCTGAGTTCTCCCCTCGGTTCCCTAACATTCAATAATGTATCAATTTAGGCCAAATCGAATTCGAGACCAATTTCTAAATTTTTATGCCAATCCACGTGCCTTTCGAGGTAAAACCCCCGTAAAAGTCTTGTCCGAAATTCCAAATATTTTATTTTTCATAGAGATTCATTATTTTCTATTTATTTTGTCGAAATATAATTTTTTGGAAAGTTTTCCCTAATTTTTTGGAGTTTTTTCCAATTTTTTTCTCCATTTTTCTTTTTTTTTTCTTTTTTTATATATATGGGTCAGGTCGACCCAAACGAGTTGAACCCGACCCTGGCCAGGGCGCTGGGCCTGGCTCGCCCCATGGGCCGAACCTAGCCCAGGCCCCTGGCCCGACCCAACAGAGGGGTCGTGCGTGTGCCCCCTTCTTCCTCAACGAACCAGGGACTCCTTGGTTCGTTGTCGGAAACTTTTTTTTCTCACGAGGTGGGGTCGGAGATCCAACCTCAGCTCGTTTGGGGAGGGGAGACGACTCTTCCGAGTCGTCTCCTTCCTCGGACGAACTACGTTGGCAGTTCGTCCGAGCTCCCGAGCTCCCCCTCGCCAACACCAACCCACAAACAACATCAACTGAATAACACCACACTCACCTTGATTATCTCTGGTTCTCTCATTTTCCTCCTCTCCTACACCGACAACTCTCTCTTCTCTCTTCTCCTCCTGATTTTGGTGAGGATAAGAAACCCATTTCATTGACTTATATACTCATTGACTATAATGCTTTGTTTAAATGCTAGCCTTTGATCATGGTGTGCACACGTGTCTCGAGGCTCATCTCATGGACCACCTTATCCCACTTGTCCCCCAAGTCAATTGTGAGTGACTCAACAAATTGACACTTGCCCCTTGATGGGTTAACGCGTGTCTCGATGCACATCTAATGCACCTTGTTTTACACTAACTATAGGTCATTTAATACTTATCTAAATGTGGCCACATTAAAGCCACTTATTAACCCAACATCAATGCACATTTAATTCAAATAAATAAAACTTACCCCAATATGTCGCTACCTCGATCCCACGTTAACACGCGACTCGAGGTACGTCCCCGCTCGTCTCGATACCTACACACCCGTAGAAAATTAATTTAATAGTCTACACATATTCAATACACTAGGCATACATCACAACAAATATAAAATGTACCTCAGTCCTTGCCTCGGTAAATGGACATATCACAGTGTGGGTCCCACAGTACGGGTCGTTGCGCCTGTTTAAAGTCGTAAGCACGGTTATAGATTTTGGGTCGTACATCCTCTATCTTCGCCTCAACTCTCTCGGTCGTACTCAAAACACTAGCAAATGTCTCGAGATCTGAACTCGTTGCCATTCTAACTAGAGTGTCGGCAACGTGGTCGAAGTCCCCTGAAAACTAAACTCTGTTCGATCCGGAAGTCGAAATGTAACCACCTTGCTGAAACACTCAAATTGTCCGTGGTATGCGGCTAACCAATCCATGCCTAATAAGAGATCAAACTTTAAGAACTCCAATACTCTCAAGTCTGCAGGCATATCTTGTCCCTTTATTTCAACTGAGCAGTCAACACATAATAAGTTCGGGTATATCTTGTCCCTAGCAGCCGTGATGAGGATCAAGGGTCGCTCTAGCCTAATAGGTCTCAATCCTAACTCATCAACTATACAACCCGAAATAAAAGATACAGTAGAACCCGAATCAATCATAGTATGCATAAATCGACTGCAAATGTAAATCATACCCTCGATAAGGTTACAAGTGGCAGCTGGATCTTGTGCAGCTATGACATGAACGTGCTCTCTGCGCTGTTGTGGCTGAGCCCTGCCTAATTGTGGACATGTACTTACGAAGTGCCCTATTTGTCCACACTCAAAACATGCTCGATGTGGTCTTGGCCCTGGTGGAATCTGTTATCCCTGTCCCTGCGTCTGATTGGACCTTTGTCCCTGACCATGTTCGTACCTTTGCTCCTGACCACCGCCTCTGCCTCTACCCTCAGTCCGCCGATATCTTCGCTTGTGGCGCCCGATCGTCTTGGGTACTATTGTGTACTGGCATAACTCTGTGCCGAAATAGATGGTACTGGCGCGGTGCGCGCGGGATGGGATGGTGGTGTCACGGATCCTATACTATGTGTTATGTCATCTCTCGACCTGAACGATCGATGTCTCTTCTTCCTCCTTTCACCACTTGACCTATAATCTAACTGTGATGGTACTAGTGTTGGGATGATCTCATCTAGGTGTGTGCTTGGGTACGCCTCTCTGACCCGGCTCCTCTCATATGCCGCCTGTAAACTCCCTGGCTCTGTAGTCACCACGATGCCTCTGATGTCCCTCAACACACTCTTCATGAAATAGTGTGCCTAGTCGGCGTATGTGTCGGCCTATCCTCCAAAGATAATCCAACGGTGCAAATACCGCTCTATCTTCGCATCGCTGACTCTCCGGTGTATTGTCGGATACTCAGAAACTCGGCCCTCTTCTGCTTTAGGACCGAAGGCGGAAAATACTTCTGATTAAATCGCATATTGAATTCTACCCAATCATCGAGCTTACCCTGGTAGCCACCATACTGCGCCACCATGCATCGACCTCTCCAAACATCAGTGTAACGACCCAAATTTAATTACGCCACTATTATTGATTATTTTCAGACTTGGACGCCAGCTCAGATCCGCGTGGATGCCGCAGATAGGTCAGGGCACGCCTGATTATGTAAATAGTGATTTTTCGTGATTGTTTGCCTATTTGCAATGTCGTGTATCAAATTATTTTACCTAGAATCGCATATGTGCATTTATATCATTGAATCGAGCGAGATAGTGTAACAGGTGTTCACTTCGAGAAACGTGTCAATACGGGTACTAAGCGAGCGAAATATGGGTACGCTGGTCGGAAAACAATTTGATTAATCAAATTAATTAAATGTGAAAAAATACAAATTATAAACCCACAGTCTAGGCCAATTGATCGAAATTGGCGATTATGGCGCGCCTCGTTATGCGTGTCGAGGTGCGGGACACCGGATGACCGAAGGTAATTGAACCAAACTAAAAATCTGGTGTCTAATAATAAGGACAAATAAGGGCATGCCACCTATACCACCTAATACCCCTAAAATGAGGATTTCCACTCATTTCTTCTCTTCTTCCACGTTCCTCCATCTCCACCTCTCTTCAACATATAGAAAAGTAGGTATTTAGGTGAAAAATAAAACAAATTCTTGAAGGAGTTGGTTGATTGAGAGTGGGAGATTTTATGAGTCACTTGGAGTTTTTGGAAGTGATTTGATCAAGCAAACAAGCAATCAAGGTGAACAATTTTAATTCTTTCAATTTTTCATTTAAAATGAAGCCTGAATGTGTTGTAATGGTGATAGTTGATTATTCTTAAATGTTGGAGAAAATTTGATAATTATGGTAGTTAGGTGGTTGTTGAGGTTGTTGTAGTATTGTTGTTTTAGTTGTTGTTTTATTAGTCGAAGAAAAAAAAAGTTAAAACAGAGAGTTCTCTGTTTTGCTGGAGCAGAATGGGGAAAGGGAGGAGGACACTCGCACGCGTGTGCGTGCGTGCGCCCCTCCCATGGACAGGGCCCGACCCGGGTGGACCCGATCCGGGTCAAGCCGATCCGGTTGGACCGGGTCAAACCCGGTCTAGGGACCCACCCATTTATTTAAATAATATAATATTAAAAATTAATTTAAAAACATTTTTAAATTAAATAAATTTCAGAAAAATAAGAAAAATAGGTAGAAAATTTTTGGAAAAATCTAGAAAAATCAAGAAAAATATAAAAATGAGAAAAAGATAGAAAAATAGTATTCGAGAATTTTTTGGGCGTTTGACACCCCGGTATAACTCGAAAAGTGTGCCAAACAAACTTTTTGGAATAAAATTTTCATAATTTTGGCAACACATTATAAATTCACTTAATTTGACTCTAAACTAGTTAAAATGGTTTAATTGGACACCAGGAACTTAGGAGACTATAGTCGGGAGTTGGGCGCCTATCTCGAGACGTGGGCACGACTTCAGAGTGCATTTTTTAGGTACGTAAGAATCCATCTGAAATTCATTGAGGGTTTACTTTTCCATTGTTGATTTCCTATTTCTTATTATTGGACTCTATTTCATGATACATTTGGGTTGGTGGTCGAGTTACTCTCACATGATATTCGTAGTGTACTTATGACACACTAGGCTGTAGCACGTGTGATCAGACACTCGGTGAATTGCAACCCGAGTTGCATTAAGGGTGCACGTGTCGGACACGCAGTGCGAGGAACCAAGTGAAAGGAAGTGGGGGCACCCACTGAAAGGATCTGGGGTCCAAGAAAATACGATTTAGCTTCGACCGGACGAGTACACATTTTGTTTCTCTCGTGTTATTTATTCATGTGATAATCGTAGCGCAGTTGTCTGTTTAGTTTCCGCATGATTATTTAACATGATTATTGATATCTATTTATTTTCTTATAAATGTTCTGTGTACTTCGTTTGAAATCTTACTAACTGTACTCTCCATCTGGCTTTTTGTGATGGTCGAGTGCAGATCCCAGTGCTAGTAGGGGCAAGGGGATTCTTGGCGACTTCATCTGATTGTCCGCGGTCGAGTATGTGTTATTTTGATATTTTGCTTTACTTTTGGGTATTGGGAGACTGGATAGACACTGTACTTGTATATATTACTGCTTAGTATTGTCGCCTATATACAGAGTACTTTCCCGGGTTTTCCACAATAGGAGTTGCTCTTATAAATGATGTTTTATATGATGATGAATTTAATTGTTTTACTTGCTTTAAATTTAAGACTCCCGCTGTTTTAATGTTAAAAATGATTCAACTGTCTAACTAAACTGATTAACGAAATGAGTTAACACGCATATCGAGTAGTCATGATGTAGCAAAGGACGTTAGTGGCGCATGGGACCCAGTGGGTCAATGATCTGACAGGACTGCGGGGTCGCGATACTCCACGTGGCGACCTTGAGATTTGGGGCCGCCACAATCATACCTGAAGATATACTCGGTCTCATATGCTCCGGTGTGACGACCCCAATTTCCCACAAACTGGGCACCGCCCGGCCTAAGCCCACGTAGACCCCCGAGGCAGTCTCGCAAGGTCAACGTAGGCCTAGTCAGCCTTCCAATCCATCATTTTAAGTGAATTCATAATGTTAAGTTGAGTTATTAGTATTTTTCAAATTTTACAGTTTGGAAGTCTTAAACTTAAAGCAAGTAAAGCAATTAAATTTATTATCATATAAAACATCATTGTAAGAGCAACACCTATTGTGGAAAACCCGGGAAAGTACTACGTATATAGGCGACAATACTAAGCGAAATATATACAAGTACAGTGCCTATCCGCGGTCTCCCGTTTCCCAAAAGTAAAGCAAAATATCAAAATCGCACGTACTAGTAGGTCCTCGACCCCGGGCAATGATAAAGTCGCCCGAAATCCCCTTGCCCCTACTAGCACTGGGATCTGCACTCGACCATCACAAAAAGCCAGATGGAGAGTACAGTTAGTAAGATTCCAACGAAGTGTTGGGTTTTGGGGTTCATACGCAGCGGAGATTACAAAACAGTTTTGACAAAAACCCCAACAGGATCCGAATCTAATTCCATTAAAAACGTTTAAACCATGAAAAACTTAATCATACCTCAATCGCAATATACCTTTCTGAAGGTTGATCGATCTCTAAGGCGCGCCAACGACGAACGCCTCTATCGCAAAGATCCACACACGAACGACGTACGCCGAGATTTGAAGTGCTAGCTTCGAGAGAATACCAAACCTTTTTGTTTCTCTCCAAAACGATCCAGAGCATACCAAAAACCCTAAGTCGTTTCTAAAACGAAAATAGAGTTTCAGCCTTTTTCTTTCGTATATGTGTTCTAACTTAAAGCGTCTATTTATACAACCCTTGTATATAGACGGTTAAGTAAATTACACATATACCCTTACTTAAATAAGTATAAGTGTAATACACCACAAGGACGTTTCTGTCATGAATTTTATCACATAAAATTCATTTTTCTGAATCATCTTAAAATCTCGCAAAACCATTCTTAGTGTGCGACCCAATAGGCTCATACAACGTTGGCAGTGTACCAAAACACATTTTGGTATACAAGTCATAAGCGCCTCTAGCAAGACATTATGACTACCCAAGTTGTACGAATATCAAATCGATATAACCTAATCAATAGTGTATATAACATCTTTTTGTCACACGATATCCTTTTGATCAAACATAAGGCATGGAATTGTCATCCAACATGTTCAATCGTACTAGTCTCGATCTCTAGGTAGATGAAAACATCCAAGTGACATTGATCAATATCAATTCACTTAGACTAGGCCTTTTAACGATCTAACACATCGAGGGATCCACTAGATATCTCTCTTTATATGAGAGGGACAAATTCTATCTCGATTACACAACTTCATCACATTGCTCACACAAGAACCAATCACAACCTTTATAATCGTCCTAAGGTTAAAGACAACGTTTGATTGTGTCAAATTACTTGTGTTCATAATGTTGAAGTCTCACGGCAATCTCAAGTCGAGGAGATTTGAAAAATATACCTATCATGAGAAACAATTATGACTTAATCCATGTGATGTTCTCATAGCGGGTCGGTCCAAAGATTACTTTGTTCCCTAACAAGTACTCGTGATCTTGATTCGTATCCCTATACGTATAATCATCATCGATCATCAATCAAGACTCACACTAGTCTTAATTCATTATAGTTCCCGTATAATGATCGACTATGGACATTTATGATATTTATGTAAATACCCATGGATCTTATTATAATGTAAACATGCAAATTAATTATAATAAACAGCAAATGAAATCCTCTATTTTATTAACTAAAAGTATTCATAAAGACAGTTAATGGATTGACCTAGGGCACATGCCCCATCACGAAGTACACCGAGCATTTATAAGAAAGTAAATGGATACCAATAAACATGTCAAATAATCATGCGGAAACTAAACAGACAACTTTGCTAAGATCATCACATGAATAAATAACACGAGAGAAACAAAGTGTGTACTCGTCGGTCGACTAAATCAGTATTTCGGACCCCAGATCCTTTCGGTGGGCCCCACTTCCTTTCACCTGGTTCCTCGCGGTGCTTGCCCGACACGTGCACCCTTAATGCAACTCGGGTTGCAATTCACCAAGTGCCTGATCACACGTGCTACAGCCTAGTGTGCCATAAGTACACTACGAATATTAGGTGGGAGTAACTCAACCACCAACCCAAATGTATCACGAAATAGAGTACAATAACAAGGAATAGGAATCAACGATAGAATAGTAAACTCTCAGTGACTTTTAGATGAAATCTTACGTACCTAAAAAATGCAGTCCGAAGTTCCACTCACGTCTCGAGATACGCGCCCAACTCCCGACTGTGGTCTCCTAAATTCTTGGTGTCCAATTAAACTATTTTTAATGTTTTTCCTGATTTTCTGGATTTTTCCCATAATTTTCCACATATTTTTCTTATTTTTTAAAATTTATTTAATTTAAAACTGTTTTTAAATTAAAATTTAATATTATATTATTTAAATAAATGGGTGGGTCCCCGGACCGGTTTGACCCGGTCCACCGGCTCGGCGACTCTGTTCGGGCCCACCCGGTCGGGTCCCGGTCCGGCCCAACCGGGTCGGGCCCAGACCGCCCTAACCGGCCCAGAGCGTGCGCGCACCCCTCCCCCACCTCATCTTCTTCTTCTTCACAAAGACTAACGTCTCTCGTTGCTCTTTTTTTTTTTTCTTCTTCTGTGGTTTGGGTTGGGGTTGCTCTCCACCCCAACCCCGGTGGACTCGATGGCAGGGGGAGACACCCCTGCCATCTCCACCTTGGCCTTGTTCGGCCTCCATGGCCGAACCCTACTCTCGGCCACCCCATGGCCGACACACAAACAACAACAAAATCAACGACTTACCTCCTTCCCGCTTCTCCACCCTATCTTCTCTCCTTCCCGCTCCTCCTCCTCTCTGTTTCTTCTTCTTCCTCTCGGCTTGTGTGTGTGAGTGTCGGGTGTGTGTTGTGTATGTGGGAGATAGTGACGTAAGGGAGAGGAGAAAATGATGATGGTGTGTGGTGGAGTGTAAATGAGGGTAAGCTAGTTGACTTTGTGTCATTGACTCCAAAGTGTGACACAACTGGGACACTCGTCTGTGTTTTCGGGTGTTTCGACGCTCGGTTTCGCTTTCGAATCGCAATGTACGCGTACCGCCGCGTCACTAGCCACCCAATATATATTTCATAGTAGTTATTTGACTAATCTTTTATTTAATTTGTGTGTTTTAGTTTCCTCGACCCAGTGTACCCACAGTTCGCTCCTAAGTACCCGTCTTGACACGTTTCTCGAGGTGAACACCCGTTACACTATCTCGCTCGATTCAATGATATAAATACACACATGCGATGCTAGGTAAATAACTTGATATACAACATCGCAAATAGGCAAACAATCACACAAAATCACTATTTACATAGTCAGGCGTGCCCTGACCTATCTGCGACATCCACGTGGATCTGAGCTATCGTCCAAGTATGAAAATAATCAATAATAACGGCGTAATTAAAATTTGGGCCGTTACATCCGGTGTGGCCAGGATGTCATGCATTTTCTCGTGGCTCTTCACAAATTTCTCTGCCGCCTCGAGATTTATGCCCCGTAGAACTCAGCTGGTCTGTCTCTGGAATTCTTGGGACTGTCTCGCCTCAGCTGTCGCCCCAGTACTCATCTCTATGTGCGTAGTCGGCGTGGTCTCCGCCGGTGTAGGTGGTGCGGACAATACCATCTCAGCCTGAACCGGTACTATCTCAGCTATATTTAGTGGTGTTGGTACGACGAGAGCCGCTGGAGTGGCATGTACGGTAGGCGCACTCCTCTCCTGAACAGTTGGCACTATCGACGAAGATGGTGCAGGTGTAGCTGTGATATGTGCTTGAGTATCCTAAGGATCTCGTCCAATCGCTGATCCTGAGATGTGACTCTCTGAGTCAATGACTGTACCTCCTCAATACTCGCGAATCAAGGACTTGCTGCCCCACTATTATCACTCGAAGCAGGCTGATCTGCCATCGCAATATGCAATAGCAAGCGAGTCTCTAATCAGTGTATAGTTACCGGTATAGTATAGTACAATACAACAATTAGCATATATAGGATCCAAGTTTTAATTTTCCCAACTCTCCTCACTTCCCAACTAAGACTCTAAGTCAGGATCATAGGGTTCCACTCTAAGTTCCAACCATGTCCTAACTCTATTTTTAATTTTTGTCTTATATTGGTTATGGGTTAATCAAGAGCTAGACGTAAAGACTTAGGCTCTGATACCAACTGTGACGGCCCCAGTTTCCCACAAACTGGGTCTCGCCCGGCCTAAGCCCACTTGGACCCCCGAGCCAGTCTTGCAAGGTCAACGCAGGCCTAGTCAGCCTTCCGATCCATCCATATAAGTAAATTCATAATTTTTAGTCGAGTTATTTGTATTTTTTCAAGTTTTACAAGTTAGCGGAAGCAATTAATACGTGAAATAACTCAGAATAAAGTAAAAAAGTCGGACATCATAAGTGTGGAACCCTGTAAACATATATATATTCATGTATATCTTGTGTCAAGTGTTATGAATAAGCAAATATGATGTACAAGTCACGTTTATCTCTCAACCCAAACAAGTATCCAAAGTGTGATAACAACATATATAAGTAATACAAAAAATCAAAAACCTATAAAAGTGTGCGAAGGAGGGCCGCTCCGATATCCTCAGTGTAGATCGCCAAGTGTCGGCGTCTTGCCTTTGTTCGGCTGAGGATCTGCACTCGGTCAAACACAAGAATGCCGAGTCCAGTAAGTAAAAGCCAGTAGGATCTAAATGATAATTCAAAATAAATAAATTAGTCTAAAAGTCATGTGGATAGAGAAAAAGCTATATGGAATGCATGATAATAAGACTGTAAAAATGAAAGTACAACGAGAAATAAGTGTCAAAGGGAACAATAGAAAGGTGCCCAAGTAGTACAAGACCACCAAGTGCGGGCGCCACAGGGTTGGGGTCATAGAGTCGCGACAATGCCAAGCAGACTCAGGTCCTAGGACGCGGCGTCGCTTGGTGTACATAGATCATCGCGAATGAAGGATATCAACGGTGCCCCGGATAAAACACATGTCATTCTGACCAATTACTCAAGTGACTCGAGGTCATGGCCCCTGTTGCAAGCCGGTAACCACTCCAATTAGAGAAACTCGCATGACTCACTTGGCCCTCATATACTCATATGTGGGTGGGAATTCCAAGAAAAAGACACGGTATAACATCAACAAAATATAAGCTCAAATGAACTATTGTGCATTTCCTAGCTGGTTTTACTTACCTCAAGCAATCGCAAAGCGTCATCAAAACGTCCCACTCACGCCTCGAGATGCGCACCCAACACTCGACTATGGCCTCCTAAGTCCCTGGTGTCCATTTATACCATTTTAATTATTTTAGAGTCACATTAAGTGAATTTATAATATAGGACCACAAATTTGTAATTTATTTCAAGAAAATTTGATTTTTAGCACACTTTTCGAACTATATCGGTGTGCCAAATGCCCGAAAAAGCCTCGAAATCATTTTTCTAGGTTTTTCTAATTTTTCATATTTTTTGGAATTTTCTGAATTTTTCATAAGTTTTATTTATTTTTATCTATTTTCTGTAATTTATTTTATTAAAAATAAGTTTAATTTAATTAAATTTTAATTATTATTTTATTAATGGGGCGGGCCCGGGTCGACCCGACCCGTTCCAACCGGACCCGAGTCAGTCCAATCGGGTCGGGTTCGAGATCGATTGGCCCGTTCTACTCGGGTCGGCTACTGACCCGGCCATTACATGGGGTAGCCAGCCCGGGCCGCTTACCCCCTTCCCCATGTTCGTTGAACGAACATAGAGCAAATTGTTATCTGTTTGTTCAACATATTTTTTTTTAAACATCAACAACAACAACATTATCTACAATTTCTTAACAACAACCCAACACCAACCCACCACCATTAAATTTCTAAAAATTCTCATAAGATTTCAACAAAATAATCACTCGCCTCGATCCAGGGAGGTTGTCGCGGAGGTCGCCACGAGGGAGAGACTTTGCGAGAGAGATAGAAAGATCATGGAGGTGTGAGGAGAGCTTGGTGGTGGAGACTTGGTGAGGGAGAAAAATGAGGGGGAAGGGTGTAAGGAAGAATACGAAATCATTGGAGAAAGAGGGGAGAAAAATGGTTGGTTTTGTTTGTGGAGGAGAGAGAAAAAGTAAGGTACATGATGATGTGATTGGTAGGTGTGATGTGACATGTGATGTGACATATTAAACCCCTGACTATCTCATACACCCGGGTTTTGCGCACCCTACGACGTCGTACGCTCTCATCACTATGCGCACACATTACGACCAACAAAAATATTAACTAGTGCAATGTGAATTAATAATAATACAACCAATTTAACACACATCACACAAAAATAAATGCTCGTACCTCGATTGGCGTGCCCTGGACTTATCGACGGTGTCCACGTAGGTCCGAGCTACGGTTCTTAATCTCAGTGTCGACTCCCAAGGATTGACCGAATGTGCCACACGACAGGTCCTGGTCATGTTCCTGAGATGTCGCGTGGCACGGGTTAAAATTTTAAGTCATTGCAGAGGTGGTGAAGAATGTATGTAATGGAGAACGCAAAAAAAATAAAAATAAAATTAGTTGGGTTGTGAAGAAGGCATGTAATGGAGAACGAAAAAAAAAGTTGGGTTGTTGTTGCCACATTATCAAGGATATACCCAATCCACAGTACCCATTGGAGACGTTTTTGTGCATTGAATGTGTAAACCCTCTTCAACCCCTCCACAGTGCTGATGTGGCAGCAATCCATATCCCAAATCCACATTTACCATTGGAGATGCTCTCGTACCCCCTATTTTAGTAGGTGAGATAGATAGTGTCTACATTTTTTATGCCACGTTATCTACACATTCTCAATTCACATCCCCATTGGAGAATATTTTTTCACACCAATGTGCATTTTATCCTATGTGGTACACATTCTCCCCAATCCGCAGCCCCATTAGAGATGCTCTTAAGTTGAAGTTAAAAGTGTTGTACTAAATTAAATTGGTTTTTATAAAAAATGATATAATTATTATTTTCATTAAAAGAACAAAAAAAAAACACCTAGAATAGAATGTAAAAAAATACGATTAACTAGGTTTTGGGCTTTACTTGGGCTTATAATATAGCCCGTCTTGACATAGTCTAACATAATTAAGCCTCAATTATTATTTTTTTGTCAAATAATTAAGTCTTTAACTTTTCCCTTTTTTCAAATCTTTTTGCATTGATGTTCTTCATATCACGCGGGTATAACTTCCATTACAACTTAAGCATTGAACAACATCCTCACTAGGAAGACAACATCTGACTTTTTCTATCTTTTTTTAGTTTTCCACGTAATATGAGGAGTCAACTGTATTTAAATAATCTATGTTTAAGCACCATCGGACTCCATGGAGAGGGTGGCCTTCCAATTAACACTTGGATAGTTGGATTTATGATAAGATGAAACTAGCTGATTAAGAGTAGTTTAGTCTTCATTTTAACACCAACCAAGTGGTAGCTAAATGGTGATATACGTGGTTTCCTATGAATGAGGGGTGCTACGTTGGTTAAAAAAATATTAACTTTATTAATGGTTTCAAGTGCACGTTTAATTTAAATGAAAATCAAGACCATTCTTTCGACAATCGTTGCTCGAGATTGGAATCCACTATTTTTTTTAGAAATTGAGACAAGCTTCAGAAAGTTGTAATATGGAATCCGCTATTTATTATAAACCTTAGCGACTAAATTTGTGTAATTTGAATTAAATAGCTTTAGAATACGAATGGGTCTCCGACCAAATGTGATTAGATGTTTTGTTCGAAAAAATTACAAAAGTACAATACATTTTAGTTTAAATGAGGCAAATACGTGTGTTTTTTTTTAATTCAAAAAGTAGGCTATGCCGCCTATCGAAAAGGCGCTATCAGTTGGTGGGTTTTTTCGCTGACGTGGACACATGAATAGCGCATTTTGAAAAGGCGCTATTCATGTGTCCGATCCACGTTGGACAGCCTTACCCGAATAGCGCCTTTTCAAAAGGTGTTATTTGTGTAAACATCCATGTGGGATGACCACGTGGACATGGGTCGTCGGGGTACACAGATAGCGCCTTCTCAAAAGGCACTATCTGTGTACCTCTTTTCTTCTTCCTGAAACAGTGGACGCATGGGGTACGAGGCTACGGTTAAGGGTGGTAGGTCACGGTGTTGGAGGGAGGGGGCGTCAGGTATTTAAGGAGGGGATGGGACAGAGGGCGGGTTGAAGGAGAAGCAGAGGCGGGAATTGGCCAGAGAGAGGAGGTGACGGGTTGAAGGAGACGTGGCCGCTGTCGACCAGCGGCGGAGAATGAGGAGAGGGAGTTGACGGAGCAATGAGCAAGGAGCAATGGAAGCAATGCAGCAAGCGAGGAAGCAGCAAGAATGGCAATGGGGTAAGTAGCGAAATGGATGAGAAGGAGGAGGTTAGTTTAGTTTCGTTTAGTTTAGTTTAGTAGTTTAGTTAATCGACTTTAGGTAGTTAGGTTAGTTATTTTAGTAGTTAAGTTAGTTTAGTTTAGGTATTTAGGTTAGTTTATGTTAGTTAGTTTAGTTTAGGTAGTTAGTTTAGTTAGTTAAGTGTAGGTAGTTAAGTTAGGTTAGTTTAGTTTAGTTTAGTTTCGTTTCGTTTAGTTTAGTTTAGTTTAGTTTAGTTTAGTTTAGTTTAGTTTAGTTAATCGACTTTAGGTAGTTAGTTTAGTTAGTTTAGTTAGTTAAGTTAGTTTAGTTTAGGCATTTAGGTTAGTTTACGTTAGTTAGTTTAGTTTAGGTAGTTTGGTTAGTTTAGTTTAGGTAGTTTGTTTAGTTAGTTAAGTTTAGGTAGTTAGTTTAGTTTAGTATGAAATAGTTTAGTTTAGTTTAGGTTAGTATAGTTAATTTAGTTTAGATAGTTAGTTTAGTTAGTTAAGTTTAGGTAGTTAGGTTATGTTAGTTGCAAGATATGTTTGCAAAATTCGTTGGTTGGTAGTCAACTTTGCTGAATCAAGAATTCTACGATCCTTTTACGAAGCGAAGATTTCACGTACGCTCTATGCATGGAGTGGATTTAAGGTGTAGGAGTGCAAGGATTTTGAAAACTTGTTTGTGCATTTCAAGTCGTTATGTGTGCTAGATTTGAGGTAGTTAGGTTAGGTTAGGTTAGTTAGTTTAGTTTAGTTTAGTTAATTTAGTTTAGGTAGTTAGGTTTAGGTTAGGTTAGGTTAGGTTATGTTAGGTTAGTTGAGTTTAGTTTAAGACTCTTTATTTGTTTAAAGGTTTACTTTGGTTTTTGGTTAGTTATGTTTGGTTAGTTTAGTTTAGTTTTGTTGTTCGGTTAGTTTAGGTTAGTATAGTTTAGGTTGTTACTTTAGTTAGGTTAGTTTAGTTTAGCCTTATGATTTTGTTAAACTATGATGTTAAACCGTGTTATTGTTCTCATGTGTCCTTCAATATACACACAAGTGGAACAAATTTTATTGATGTTGATATATTTTAGTCCATTTAAATAAAATAACGAAAAAAAAATTTTATTGCAGGATTATTAAATTGAAGACAAAAAAAGGAGGAAAATAGTAAGTTTACAAATTTAATATTTTCATAATTATTTATTTGGTTTTGTTATAATTTTCATGATATGTAGTGACATAGGTATTGTGTTTTTGAAAAATGGTTGATATGTTTATTTAATAGTATGTGTGCTTAAAACATTAAGTAACTCAAACACAGATGAATGAGTATGCTCTGTAGTTGCGCTATTAAGGCGATCCTCTACATCAGAAAGTTCCATTGGTGTTTAAATCCCCCCCCATTTGAATAAAATTCCTGGCTTGATAATGTTTTGATGAAAACCGTGCTCCTTATGAACTAGTTCCGTATGTTTGATCGTTTGGCATGTAAGTATGAGTTATTACGTGATTGGGAGTGCAAACAAATGAGTATGCTCTGTAGTTGCGCTGTTATGGCGATCTCTTACATCAGAAAGTTCGATTGCGCTTTAACTTCCGTTAGTAATCAACTATTTCACTTAATATATTTGTAATCATGTGTGAAATCCTTTTACATCAATGTCCAATAAATTATGTAGGTCATGGACCATAGGAACATCCCCTTTCTATTCTATGCGTACGGTGAAATTGTAAATGGTTTAAATGGCATCGCGTACAACGAACCCCCATCAGTAGTGTTAATGGTTAAGTTTGGGACGAGTAGCCGTCACGTGTGTAACGCGTTCAATATCTCATCTACGGAGACTCTAGTTAAGATGACTTATCGCCACGTGATAATCCTCACCGGAGGTTCACATTATTTCGTCCCTGTGTTGCTGCACGATACGACACACTTCGACTTGATGTTGGCGACACTGACCAATTTACCAATAACTGCAACGGTAGATATATATTTGACATTTGAGTCAATTGACTCGTTTCAAAGTCGTACGGTTCATTCGCAAGTCCGCGATGAAAATGTCGGCACATCAGACGCAACATTGATGATGGAAAGACTGTATATGCAATCACCACAAGGTGAGGTCGCGCAAGATGGATTTGTTAGTCCATTACATGAATACATTAATGCCTCTAGTGACGATGAAGTTAACGAGGACACCAATAATGAAACAGATGAGTACATACGTCCCAACGAGGATGCTGCAGCAGCTGTCGATTGGGATAACGTCAATGTTTTCACGGATGATCCAAGATATGAACCTCCAAGTGCGGAAAATGTGCAAGATGATGAGCAGTTTGCTATCGATGAAGAGATTTTGTTGGAGGAAGCAACTGATGATGAAGTTCACCAATCATTACCGGTGTATAATGAAATCGATTGGGAGGTGGCTAACTCCACTGCGACCCAACATTCTCATCAACAGACTGGGGGGGACATGTCTAATTTCGATTTGGAAATAGAGATGTGCTTTGACAACAAAAAAGACCTACAACATGCCGTCAAAGTGTGACATGTTAATATACATTGTCAATACCATGTGATGGAATCGACTATAACTATGTGGGCGATTAAGTGCAGAAGTGCGCAACACGGGTGCATGTGGCGTCTTCGTGCTTGTTTGTGAAAGAAAACACAATTATGAGAGATCACACAATTAGACGTGCCGCACAACTGTATTAATCCCGAAGTAGAACACGGTCATGCCCAACTTGACGCCAACATGCTTGCGCGAGAGATCCAAAACGTCGTCCAGAGCGATCAAGCAATAACTATCAAGGCATTAATACAAATAATTAAGGAAAAATACAGACATGAAGTAAACTACAAGTGAATGTGAGATGCCAAAAGGAAGGCAATTGCATGTGCATTTGGAGATTGGGATGAGTCATACGCTTTATTACCAAGATGGTTGGCGGCTGTGAGGAATAAGAGCCCGGGGACAAGAATCGAGTGGTCACATAGACAATGTGATGCTGATGAGATAAGAACTGCGTGTCCCCAATTCGTCGTGTGTTTTTGCATTTGAAGAATTAATACAAGCTTTCAAGTTTTGCATGCCTCTCCTTCAGATTGACGCGCTTTCTTATATGGAAAATATAGTGGGAAGCTAATGATTGTGATCTCTGTTAATGGTAATTGACACATACTACCGGTTGCATTTGCCGTTGCAGAAACCGAATCAACTGATTCGTGGGGGTGGTTTTTAATGATGTTGCGCAAACACGTGACGGATACAGATGGAGTTTGCATTATTACTGATCGTCACCTGGCATTTTGGAGGCGATCAACACCCCGAGCAACGGTTTTTGTCCCCCAAAAGGATACCACCGTTATTGCGTACGACACTTGCTTAGTAATTTCAACACCCAATTCAAAAATGACCCCTTGAAAAAACTCCTTGCTCGAGTAGCTGCTCAACATCAAGTCGGAAAATCTAATGCGTCCGTGGAGCGTTTTACATACTTATCATCACGAACTCCTCAATGTATGCAATACGTCAATGTCATCCCCAAAGAACTATGAAATCAATCGCATGACGGAAGCTTGCAGTACGGATGGATGAATTTTAATGGTGTTGGTATGTATGAAATGCAAGTTATGTTTTGCATTCAACTATATAGTTATCACTGAAGTAATATAACTTACACGAATTTTATCTTCACTTGTAGAGTGTTTTAACGGTGTATTGAAGGGAGCTCGATTCTTGCCAATAACAGCGATGACTCAGATGATTTACTACAGATTGGTGACATATCACAATCGGCGTAATGAGGAAATCGATGAAGCAATCTCTAACGGCCTATCCTACACAAAATATGTCATGAATAAACTCATATATTATGAAAAATATGCAATGGGGCATCAAGTCACTTTGATAAATCGTGACATTTGTGAGTTTGAAGTGCTGACTGGAAGACATGGAGACCGAATGCATAAAGGCAACAACACCCAAGTCGTCATCCTAAAGGACCGGGTGTGCAGTTGCAATAAATGACAATCGTTTGGTTTCCCTTGCTCACACGTGTTAGTTGCATGTGCCTTTATTCGAGTGAGCTACGCGCAATTCATTGAGCCATACTATAGGATAGATGTGTACGCACAATGTTACTCCTATAATTTCAAAGCCATCCCAGATGAGAAATATTGGCCGACTTTTGGGACGAAAATCATACCCGACCCAAGGTGCAGACGTGGTCGAGGGAGACCAAAGGGAACGCGAAGACAAAACGAGATGAATCTTCCTAATGTCTCGAGGCCCTTGCGATGTGGCATATGTCATCAAAAAGGACATATAAGAACAACATGTCCTAATAAAGACCGTGAACGAGTACCTACTAGGAAGAACCGGTGTGGTATTTGTCGTTCAGAGGGACATAACAAAAAAATTTGTCTGAGCAGACCTCAACCTTCCAATGAAAACCGATAGTCAATTTTGTATATTTCTTGTCATGGCTTAAGTTGGTAATTTGATTATATTGGAAACAAATGAGCATTCGTTATTGTTTGAACATATATGAAAGAGTTATTGTTTGGTTTCCGAACAACATGATTAATTTTTTTTCAAATCATTCATTTGTAGTTGTACAACAATGGATCCAGGTCCATTAGATCCTTCACTTTTGTAACTCCAATCTACGCACAGATCATCGCGCACCTGGAGGGGTGAGGTAAACTTTTTTTACATGTATACGTCAAATGTTCTTGCATAATCGTATAATATATAAATGTATATATAGATTAATACATTATCAATTATATGGTGTATGAAACATTGCGCGTACATCGAAGACGTGGTGTCGTTGATCGAACGATGCAGTATCATTCGAGGATGATCCCATATCTTCGTTCGAGTGGGTTCTATGGGATTTCCCGCGTAGCATTTTTCAGCCTTGATTGGGCTTTGATTACTGCATTCGTTGAGAGATGGCGCCCTGAGACACATACATTTCACATGCATTGTGGGGAGTGCACAATTACACTCAAGGACGTGCAGGTACAGCTCGGCTTACCTATTGAAGGTATGCCTGTGACGGGAACGACCGATACAGACTATGCTGATGTGTGCGAGAGGCTACTTGGTCGAACTCCTGCTGGAGATGACATTATTGGTTGTAAACTTAAAGTCGAATGGCTCGAACGTAACATACCACCTATAGATGATGACAGCGATGAGGAATCGGTGCAACGTTATGTTCAATAGTACATACTGCAACTTATCGGTGGTTGTCTATTCGCCGACAAGTCCAACCGATTTGTACATTTGATGTTTCTACCATTGCTTGAGGATTTCCAAATAGCTGGACAAAGTATAGTTGGGGGAGTGCATGTTTGGCTTATTTATACAGGGAGTTTTGTCGCGGATCTCGCGCAGGTGCACATGAGGTTGCAGGCGCGTCAATTCTTGTACTGCTGTGGGCATGTGACATATTTCCATTCATAACACCACGACACCTAGGTGTTTCTAGAGTTCGACCGCGAACAGTGGATGGAGAACACATGCTTATGGACGTTCCATTGGGACACAGGTAATACAAATATTATCTCATAATTTCTTTAACATTTACTTCATTTTCATTTTTCATAATTTAGTGTTTTGTATACAGGTGGCTCGATTCATTTTCGGTTAAACAGAGTGCGACGCACGTTTTATCAGCTTACCGTGATGCACTCGACTCGCAGAATGATGATGATGTAGTATAGCAACCATATGCTAAAGTCATCGGGTCTCTTCCCGAATACTGTACTGACGGTCACGGTAGTTGGCTTTCGACGTGTCCCCTAATTTGTTTCCACATAGTCGAGTGACATCGACCAGAAAGGGTTATGAGACAATTCGGAATGATACAAGTGGTGCCACCAAACTGTGCTTACGACACCCGACTACACCGCATCGAATTGCGTGGACGCAATCAAGTAAATTGGGTGACTTTTCACACAAGCTTTATACAAATGTGGGAAAATCGTGGCCACAACATAGTTACAGCGACACAAGATGAAGGGCACGATCATCAAGACTACATGACGTGGTATCGTTCAGTCACTAGAAGATTCATTGGACACGATAGGGCTTTACGTGACTATTTGGTAAACTTGAAACTCTTATTTTTTCTCGAACAACTAATATCTTATATTGCGTGCTTTGAACTCATGTTTTTATATAAGTGTAACTTGGTGCATCGACTGAAGCGAGTGTTTATTGAGGATGGGTACGAGTAAAGTATTGCTGCGCTTGATGAAGGGATTAAATTTTTTTTTTTTTTTTAAAGGCAAAGGTCTACTATATGGAATGACAGAATTAATGTCGAACATGACATAAATGAGGATAATGAAGAGGAAAATGAAGAAGAGGATCAGGACGAATCAAATAGAGAGGTGAGAAGAAAAAGAACACGACCAGAGACTGTGGGGAAATCACCAGACGTCCTCGTCCACCACGTCCATCTAGTCAGACTGAGATTGCTGTAGAGAGTAGTAGACGTTATCCTCCAGCACGTTCATCTCGTCCGAGAGCGAGTAGAACATAGACTGTTGGCGAGAGTAGCCAACGCTCATCCCCATCAAGTCATTCTTCTCATGGGTACATTCCTGCATCGTCCACAATGCAACCAGAACCTCAAATGTTTGTACCCAGGCCGCCTATCATGAATCTTCCTCCTTACCATTTTGATCCTTGTGCACCCGGGTCGTCGTCTTCATATGTGGACCAAGGAATGCCTAGACATCAAATGTATCCGTCATTGCCTCAATACATGCCGAGTCTATATCCTCCACCATGTTATAATTACAATATGTCATATAGTGGAGATGGCTCATTCATGAACCTGTTAACTATGTCGCCGCCTTATGTTCCTTTCGCCCAACCGCATACAAGAAGCCACTATTTTGGGATGGTTCAACCTCCTATTTTTGGGAGCATTAGTAGCAGAGGTGAGTCGAGTGAAGCACCAGAGGAAGAACATCAATCGACTCGACGTCATTCAATGCAAGATCAGCGACCTCAACAATCTCAACCAGATGTATAAACACATCGTCCAACTAGACATAGAGTACGTCCGGTTTGCATCACCGAGCAACAACGTCAACGTAACCGTCGTAATAGACCTGTATGATGAGTTTTCTTGATGTCGTGGTTATTTTTTTCAGCTTATATCGTGGGTGAACGAAGTTGATGTATACAACCTTTTCATGGAATGAACTTATTTCTCGACATATCATTGTTGTTTTAATTTTAACATCTCAACAAAAAAATAACGTGGTTTTGCCCTATAATTATTTTATTCTTCGTATCTCTACTTATCATCACGAGATAGAAGTAAGTTTAAAGTATGAGTTGCATGCTTACTTTGGGTTGCACGGGTTGTCCGCCTCGCGATACGTGCGTGACGTTTGCATGTGGTCCATGGTCTGTAGTGGATATGCATGGGTTGTCCCCTAGAGATACGTGCATGACTTTTACATGAATCGTCCACCTCGAGATAGTGTTTGGCATTTGCATTAGTTATCCACCTCGAGTTACGTGCACGACGTTTGGATGATTTGCATGGACTGCAACAGGTTGCATGGGTTGTCTACCTCGAAATATTTGCTTCACATTCGCATGGTTTGCATGGATTGCACGAGGTTGCATGAGTTGTCCACACCTCGAGATATTTGTGTGACGTTTGAATGGTTTGCATGAAGATGCATGCCTCGCCCACCTCGACATACGTGCGTGGTGTTTTCATGTGTTGTCAACCAGGAGATACGTGTGTGACGTTGGCATTGGCTTTACCACCTCGAGACACGTGCGTGATGTTTGCATGAGTTGCATGAGGTTGCATGGGTCGCCCACCTCGACAGACGTGTCTGACATTTACATGAAATCTCCACCTCAGCATATATGAGTGACGTTTGCATGAGTTGTCCACGTCGATATGCGTGCGTGTCGTTTACATTGGTTGTCTACCTCGAGATATGCGAGTGACGCGGGTCGTCCATCGCCATATGCACGTGTCGTTCATGGGGCAAAAAAAATTGTATAGATAGCTCATTTTCAAAAGGAGTCATTCATAGAGTGTATAATTTTATATAGATAGCTCCTTTTTAAAAGGAGCTATCCATACAAATGTCTTACACCTCACCATCATGGATGTCACCTCATCATCAATACCTCCTTTTCAAAAGGAGTTATACCTTACTTTTGGAATTTTAAAGTAAGCCTTCCTATTTTGTGAAATAAAAACTATATCCACCGCACTTTTTGAAAAACCCCTGTTTAGTTTTGGGTAATGCAAAGGAATTAAATTAGTAAAATGAACTAAAATACACTATAAAGTCAACACTTAAGACTTGTTTTGTTCATCTGGGATCTTTTCAAGAAGTATTGTACTCTGCAAGAAGTTTATATTTCCTCTAATCAATAATATAAGTCGTTTTGCCCAAAACACACATAGTAAGGAGTGCATTAATTATGTGTTCAAATAACATTTTTGCCCGTGCATTAAATATGTGATTGACTATACAACCCTTTATTTTATCCAATAGAAAGAAAACAAGTACTTAATTGCGATTAAATGTTTAATGGTAAAATGGGTAAAGAGGCACGAATTTTTTTTAGAATTTCGATAGACTTATATTTTATGACAAAGAGTTTTTGTAAGATGACTTGCATTATTGACCGGAGAGAATATTTTGGAAGTTGGTACCATATGTGTTTGGTATGATTTTTTTTTTCAAATCAAAAAAATAATAAATATCTTGACGAAAAAAAAACAAGACATAATTACGATTGAGCTAGTGCCCTAAGATTTTTAAATGAGAAAAAATGGAAATGTGCCCATTCTATGCTTCATGTGAGACAAAGCTGCTCTCTTTGGGAAAGCAAGCTAAAGGTCGGGCCGGGGACAGGATTTTTAAGATGTGTAACATGACCTCCTTGTGCATCAATTTTGTTGCATGAAAAGAAAGACATGATTATGTCACTCGCCTTATTTTTATCTCTACACGTCACAAACACACAGTGGCGGAACCATAAAATTTTGTTAGAGGGGAAAACTTTAACATAAGGAACATGTGTTGATCATAAAGAGCGGGAAAGATGAAATTATATAAAGATCGTGTGTTGACTGTAGATGTACTATATAGAGTCTCGAGGGTTAGATTTGCCACTGACACACACATATATGGGCAATGTTACATGTACATTTTGATCTTATCTAATTTTGAAGTAGGTAGAGGTGCAAAATTGCCAATTAGCTATGGGCAATGTTACACAGTACATCACCAAATCGCACATCAAAACGCACATCGTGTTCTGACAGCCGCGCAATGTACCTCGAGATTCGTGTGCATTACATCACGAGGTGCATCGCACGGCTGTCAGAATGTGATGCGCGTTCTGTTGTGCGGTTGGTGATGTACGCCAAACATACTCTTTCGCCACCAAAACTCAAAAGTTTCTTTCTACTCAAATGAACCTTCATTTGTAAAGGAAAAAAAAAACTATATAAACTGGTAACCACTACGATTTTTTATTTTTTTTTCAAATTTATTGGTTGTATTATCAATTTTTTTTGTTAAACAAGTATAATTTGAACCCGAACATCATCTTGAAATACTATGAATCTATATTTTTTTAATAAATAAAAGTTGGTTAAAAACTATAAAATATAAAATATATATTTATATTTATTTCTTTGATAGGAAATTTATATTTATTAATTTTTTTAATAACTAAAAACCATAATATTCGATTAAAAATATGAAAAATGAAAAACACCTACAGTAAATTGCTGTGAATCTATATTTATTTTTTTATAAATAAAAGTTGTTTATAAACTAAAATATATAATATAAAGGGTAGTACTATCATGGGAACTACAAAATACTCATGCCATGAAAACCACATTTAAAACTATTGGATTCTAATCCAACTCATTAATATGTGAGTCATAAGTACACAAAACATTTAATGTACAACACACTTTTTAGGGTTTCCATGACATGGGTATATATTTGGGCACTTGTAGAATTCCCAATATATAAAATATATGAAGAACGATGTAATTATAATTCTCATAATAACTAAAAACTGTAATATTCGATTAAAAATATGAAAGATGAAAAATATCTACACAAAATTATATATAGCTATTATATTTTATTTTTAAAAAACTAATTAATTAAAAAAGATGTCGTTTGTGTGAAAAGAAAAAGAAAAACTAAAAATTGAAAATAATGTACTTAGGCTATTAATTAGGATACTCGTATTAATTAGGTTAATGAAAGTACTTAAACTATTAATTAGGCAAAGTAATTAATACACCAAAACATTTAAGATATATGTAGAATTGACATGTGTCAACAATGTATATAGCTTTCTTTATATATATACATATATATATATATATATATATATAATGTTGAGACAACTGTTGGGGCATGTACCCTAGGTCAATCCAGAAGCATTGTTTATCTTATAATTTTAGTTAATAAAATAGAGGTTTTCATTTCCTATTTTATTATAAGTGATTGCATGTTTACCATATAATAAGACCCATAGGTATTTGTTGAAATATCATAAATGTCCCTGGTCGGTCATTATATTGAGAACTATAATGAGTTAAAACTAGTGTCAATCTAGATTGATGGTTATATGATGATCATGCGTATATGGATACGAATCAAGATCATGAGTACTTGTTAAGGAACAAAGTACTGGATTGACCCGCTCTATGAGAAGTCATAGGTGTTACTCATGATATGTATATCATTTAGTTCTTTAACCGGACAATTATAAATATTGTGATTGGTTATCATGTGAATAATAAGTAAAGGTGTGTAATCAAGATATAATTTGTCACTCTCGTATAGAGAGAGATCAGTGGATCCCTCGAAATGATAAACTGATAATGGCCAAGTCCATGTGAATTGATATGATCAATGTCACTTTAATGTTTTCAATTTACCTAAAGTTCGAGACTAGTACGATTGAACATTAAGGGTGACATTCTATGTCTTACGTTTAATCAAAAGATATCGCACAACAAAATGATATGATATATGTTATTCATCAGGTTGTATCGATTTTGATATTCATGCTACTTAGGTAGTCATAATGCCTTACTAGAGACTGCTTATGATTGGTATACCAAAATAGTTTTGGTTCACTGCCAACGTCACATGAACCTATTGGGTTGCACACAAAGAATGAATTTGCGCAATTTAAATTAGTCAAGATGAATGAATTTTATATGATATAATTCATGACATAAAAGTCCTTACGATTTGTTATATGATAACTTATTAATAGGGACGTATGTGTAATTTACTTAAAATGTCTAAATACAATACTTGTATTACAAATATGATTTTAAGTGAGTGCTTATCTACACATATAAATAAAGGGTGAAACACTAAAACGAATTTAGATTTTCGTTTTGCTATTTTCGAGTTCTCTGGATTTTGAGAGAGAAAGAGAGAAGAAAAAACGTTTTATGTCTCTTTTGGGGCTAGCACCACAAATTGTGGTCATCGTTCGTGTGTGGATTTCTGATAGAGGACGCACACTTGAACGTCTTAGAAATCGAACGATCAGAGAAGGAAATCACGGATTAAAGTATGGTTTACTTTAGTAGATCTAGTTTTATGGAACTTATTTTCGATCCTGTTAGGGTTTTTCAAAATTTATTTTGAATTTTCGTCGCGTATGAACCCCAAAGTCGAACAGTGGTATCAGAGCCTTAGGCTCAGTTCTATTAAACGTTTACATGTTTTCTCTGATGTATGATATATGTGTGAAAATATGATCTTGATTAATGTATATATGATGTACATATAGATTCTGTGATAATTGTTATCAAGAATTGGTTGAAAGGATGTTGTTGTTAATTCATGTATATTGATACATATGTATGATTTGATTCAATGATAGTATTCATGTTTAGAATATCTCGATTAACATATATTTTAATATTGAACGATGCGAATTTTGTATGTTCATGAGAATTCATGTTTAGGTTAATATGATTCTGATGTTGAATACATATTTCGTTTGGTTCAATAATTATGTATGTCTCCATGATAAAAATCATGATTATGTTAATATGATTAATTTAATATGATTCTGATATTGAATGCATGAGTAACATTTCGAAATTGGTTTAGATAATATATCTCATTGCGGTAATCCATTAGTATATTCCTATAAGATATGAGATAGACTTGTAATCGTATTAGAATTACAAATCATATAAGATTTGTGAGATATATAACAAATCCTAATTGAATAAGGATTCAAAGTATCTTAAATTCTAATTGGATTATGATAAGATATTAAGTTAAAGGTGGACCCGAGTTGATTAAAAATATTTTAATTAATATTTTTGAAATTAAAATAAGGGGCAGTTTTAGTTAATTGGATTGACTAAAATTATGAGAAATTTTAGGCGATTTTTAATTTTCGGTATTGAAATTCGTTGTCTGGGAAACCGGCGCCGCTTTTCCCCGATTCATTGACGACAATGGATTGCCGCACTAATCTTGTCAGAAGTAGCGTAAGGAAATTCGTATAATAGTCAATATTAGTAAAATTTCTTAACTTGTTTTGTGATTGTTTATGCATTGTAATATATGATATTTATCTTGTTTTAATTATGATCACTAAAACAAATAAAAACATCTCTTACAAATTTTAAGTCAAGTGTTATCCATTCTCAAACACTTGTCAAGGTTTCGATCACATCAATATGGGTCTGGCTCCGCATAGTGTATTGTATTATCTTAGTGAGGCAAGTTGAGTAACGACTACTCTATTGTTTAAAATGGTTAGACTTGATAAAGCTATCAAAACGATTTAGGGCTTCAGACACTAGATGAGATAAAACATGCTAAGACATAAGATGTCATAATCTCATAAAAATAACTAAAAGTTACATATGATGTAATTGGTAATTGGTTCCTACCTAAATAACATAATTCAAAGTGTCATGCCTTAGCTGTCTTGAAATTAGGTGAAACATAGATTTTAGTCCCTTAAATTAACATAACGTTTTAAGGAGGTTGTTAATTTAGTGGGAGTTTATTCATTTATACTAAAATGAACTTTTTGCATAAACTTTGTTGTAGATCGATGGCCTCTTCAAATCACACTAATCCCTTGTCACTGCGATCCATCCTTGAGAGGATAAGTTGTCCGGGACAGACTTTCTTGACTGGTTTAGAAACTTGAGAATTCTTCTTAAGCATGAACGCAAGTTGTATGTCCTGGATAATCCTATTCCTGAGGAACCACCAACCAATGATTTAAGAGTCGTGAAGGATGCACATACTAAGCATGTCAACGACTCAACTGATGTTGCATGCATTATGTTGGCAACTATGGTTCCTGAACTTCAGAAGGACATGGAACACATGAAAGCTTATGACATGCTACGATGCTGAAGGAAATGCTCCAACAGCGGGCTAGGCAAGAAAGATTCGCGACAGTCAAGAACCTTCATTCTTGCAAAATGGTTGAGCATGCGTCAGTAAGTCCTCATGTTCTGAAAATGAAGGGCTATATTGACCATCTTGACAGACTTGGATTTCCTATAAGCCAAGAGTTGGCTACGGATTTGATCTTGAATTCATTGTCTGATAGTTATTCACAATTTGTGAAGAACTATAACATGAATAACATGGAGAAGTCTATCTTAGAGTTGCATTTGATGCTTAAAACTGCTTAGCAGAATGTCAATAAACTCATTGCTAATGTGTTGATGGTTCAAAAAGGAAAGACTCTGAAGAAAAAAGGCAAAGCCAAGACTAAAGTTCTTTGAGGTACATTGTGGTATCACAAAGCTTATGGAACAAGTCAAGCCTCATGCAGCTTCTACTTCACAGTCCCATAAGAAAAAGGAAAAAGAAGGAAATTGTCATTTCTACCATGCACATTGACATTGGTTTAGAAATTGCAAGCTCTATCTTGAAGATCTAAAGAAAAAAAGAGCAGTGCGACTACTACTTCAGGTATTTATGTTATTGAAGTTAACTTGTCTACTAGTGATTTTTGGGTATTGGATACCGGATGTGGATCTCACATTTGTATTAATGTGCAAGGTCTCACCAAAAGTAGAAAACTAAATAAAGGAGAAGTCATCCTACGAGTTGGAAATAGAGCAAAGGTTGTTGCGTTGGTTGTAGGATGCTATGAGTTAGTTTTACCTAGTGGACTTGTTTTAGTTTTAAATAATTGTTATTATGTCACTGTTTTGAGCAAAAACATCATTTCAGTTTCATGTTTAGATTTGGATGGTTTTAATTTCATTATTGCGAATAATAAATGCTCCATTTCTCGTAAAGACGTTTTCTATGCGAATGCTGATTTATGTAATGGTCTTTATATTCTAAACATGAAAAGGTCCACAAAACTCCTATTCTTAACGTAAATACCAAGAGGTTCAAGTCAAATGATTTGAATCAAACCTAAATCTGGCATTGTCGTCTTAGCCACATAAATGAGAAATGCATTTCTAAACTCCATAAAGATGGACTTTTAGATTCATTTGAATTTGAATCATATGAAACATGTGTATCTTGTTTACTAGGCAAGATGACAAAAAGTCCATTTACTGGACACAGTGAAAGGGCGAGTGATTTATAGGTCTAATACATATTGATGTATGCGGTCCTATAAACACAATGGCTAGAGGTGGTTATCACTACTTCATTACATTCACTGATGATTGCAGCAGATATTATTACGTGTATCTCATGAAACCTAAAAGTGAATCTTTTGAGATGTTTCAAAAATTACAGAATGAAGTGCAAAATCAACTTGGTAAAACTATTAAAGCACTTCGATCAGATCGATGTGGTGAATATTTGAGCCAATAGTTTGATGATCATCTTAGAAACTGTAAGATTGTCTCATAGTTAACTCCTTCAGTAACTCCACAATGGAATGATGTTTCTGAGAGGAGAAATCAGACTTTATTGGATATAGTTCGATCTATTATGAGTCATGTAGATCTTCCTATTTCCTTTTAGGGTTATGTCTTAGAAACTGCTGCATTTACACTGAATCGTGTTCCTTCTAAAGTGGTTGATAAAACACCACATAAGATGTGGTTTGGGAAAAGATCAAGTTTGTCTTTCCTTAAGATTTGTGGCAGTGTGGTTTTCGTACGATGATAAATCTCAAAAAAATTATCAGCGAAATTTACCAAGTGTGTATTCGTTGGTTATCCTAAAGAAACTAGATGATACTATTTTTATAATCCCACTGAGAACAAAGTATTTATTGCTCGGAATGGTGTCTTTATGAAAAAAGAATTTCTTTCAAAAGACAACGGTGAAAATAAAGTAAGTCTTGAAGAAGTTTAAGAACCACAAATAAACACTCAACCGCCAGTGGGAGATCAATAAAGTCATGAATTAGTTGAACCTCCATAGATATCACAAGGCCTGCGTAGGTCTGATAGGGTTAGACATCAGCCTGAGATATTTGAATTTCTTATTACTGATAGTAGTGAGGTGTTGCTTATGGATCAAAATGAACCTACTACTTATCAAGATGTCGTGTCTAGTTCTGAGGCAGATAAATGGCTTAGTGCAATGAATTATGAAATGCAATCCATGTATGATAACCAAGTTTGGAACTTGGTTGATTTACCTGAAGGTGGTAAGATCATTGGATGTAAATGAATTTTCAAAAAAAGAAAAATGACATAGATGTCAATGTGCATACTTATAAAGCACGGCTAGTAGCAAAAGGTTTCAGACAAACTCAAGGTGTTGATTATGATGAAACTTTTTCTCCTGTAACCATGCTTAAATCCATTAGAATTCTAATTGCCATAGCCGCATATTATGACTATGAGATATGGCAAATGGATGTCAAAACAACTTTTCTAAATAGAAAATTACTTGAGGACGTATATATGATACAGCTTGAAGGATTCGTTCATCCTGAGAATTCTAAGAACGTGTGCAAGCTTCAAAGATCTATTTATGGATTAAAGCAAGCTTCTCGGAGTTAGAATCTTCATTTTGATGAAGCAATTAAGGAATTTGGTTTCTTTAAAAACGAAGATAAGTCTTGTGTATATAAAAAGGTCAGTGGGAGCGTGGTTGTTTTCTTGGTACTGTATGTTGATGATGTAATATTCATTGGAAATGGCATCCCAATCTTGCAGAGTTTCAAGTCTTGGTAAGGAAAGTGTTTCTCTATTAAGGACTTATGATATGCAGCCTACATCCTTGGGATCAAGATCTAAAAGGTTGATCGGTTTAAGTTAGAATGCTTATATAGACAAAGTATTGAACAAGTTCAATATGCAGGACTCTAAAAGAGTCAATGTCTCATAGTGTAAGTCTCAACAAGACTCAATGTCCGAAGACTAATGATGAGCGAGAGCGCATGAATACGATTCCATATGCATCAGCTATTAGATCTATCATGTATGTCATGTTATGCACTCGACCTGATGTATCATATTTTTTGAGCGCAACAAGCAGATATCAGTCTGATCCCGGTGAAAGTCACTGGATAGCAGTAAAGAACATTCTTAAGTACTTGAGAATGACTAAAGAAGTGTTCTTGGTTTATGAAAGTTTAGAAGACGAGATTTTTGTAAATGGTTACACAGATGCAAGTTTTCAAACTGATATAGATGACTTCATTTCGCAGTCTAGATGTGTTTACTTTGAATGGAGGTGCAGTGAGATGGAAAAGTTCGAAGCAAGAAATTGTGGTAGATTCTACAACATAAGCTGAGTATATTGCAGCGTCCGACGCAGCTAAGGAGGCAGTTTGGATCAAAAAGTTTGCTTGTATTGTGACAACAACGGGGCAATAGCACAGGCCAAGGAACCAAAATCACGTCATCGATCCAAACATATACTTAGACGTTTTCATCTCATTCGAGAAATTATTGAGAGGAAAGACGTGAAGATTTGCAGAGTTCCTACAAAAGACAATGTTGTAGATCATTTGACGAAGGCTCTTCCACAAGCGAAACATGATGATCATGTTGGGTCATTAGGTATTAGATACATGAATAATTGGCCCTAGTGCAAGTGAGAGATGTTGGGGCATGTGGCCTAGGTCAATCCAGAAACATTATTTATCTTATAAATTTAGTTAATAAAATAGAGGTTTTCATTTCATGTTTTATTATAAGTGATTGCATGTTTACCATATAATAAGATCCATATGTATTTGTTGAAATATCCAAAATGTCCCTAGTCGGTCGTTATACCGGGAACTATAATGAATTAAAACTAGTGTCAATCTTGATTGATGGTCATATGATGATCATGCGTATAGGGATACAAATCAAGATCATGAGTACTTGTTAGGGAACAAAGTACTAGATTGACCCGCTATGAGAATATTACACGGATTAAGTCATAGGTGTTACTCATGATATGTATATCATTTAGTCCTTCAACTTGAGATTACCATAGACTTCAATATTAGGAGCATGATAATTTGACACAATCAAACGTTGTCTTTAACCACACGATTATAAATATTGTGATTGGTTACCATGTGAATAATATGTGAAGGTGTGTAATCAAGATATAATTTGTCACTCTCGTATAGAGAGAGATATAAGTGGATTCCTCGAAATGATAAACTGATAATGGCCAAGTCCATGTGAACTGATATGATCAATGTCACTTGAATGTTTTTCAGTTTACCTAAAGTTCGAGACTAGTACGATTGAACATTAATGGTGACATTCCATGCCTTATGTTTAATCAAATGATATCGCACGACAAAATGATATGATATATGTTATTCATTAGGTTGTATCGATTTTGATATTCATGCTACTCGGATAGTCATAATGTCTTGCTAGAGACCACTTATGATTGGTGTACCAAAATGGTTTTGGTTCACTGCCAACGTCGCATGAACCTATTTGGTCGCACACAAAGAATGACTTTGCACAATTTCAATTAGTCAAGAGGAATGAATTTTATATGATAAAATTCATGACATAAAAGCCCTTACGATTTGTTATATGATAATTTATTAATAAGGGCGTATACGTAATTTGCTTAAACTGCCTAAATACAATAGTTGTATTACGAATATGATTTTAAGCGAGAGCTTATCTACACATATAAATAAAGGGTGAAACTCTAAACGAATTTAGATTTTCGTTTTGTTATTTTCGAGTTCTTTGGATTTTGAGAGAGAGAAGAAATAACGTTTTTTATCTCTCTTAGAGCTAGCACCTCAAATTGTGGTCACTGTTCGTGTGTGGATTTCTGATAGATGATGCACATTTGAACGTCTTGGAAATCGAACGATCAGAGAAGGAAATCACGGATTAAGGTATAGTTTACTTTAATACATCTAGTTTAATGGAACTTATTTTCGATCCTGTTGAGGTTTTTCAAAATTTGTTTTGAATTTTCCGCTGCGTATGAACCCCAAAACCTAACAACAACACGTATAATTAAATATCAATCCACAACCACTACATTTTTTATAGACGATCTTTCCAAGGAAATTAATTAATTAAGATTAATTATTACGGAGTAAGTAACTAAATGGAATTGTGACAAAAAGAACAATATATCGTAAACGAAAGGAGACCTGCAAGCTAATACGGCTTTAACATCTGACTAATTCACGTAGATGTAATGAGTTCAATTCGCAGTAGCTGCACCACTTCTCTTTCAACTTTTGAGTTAGTAGTAACCAAAGACGCCCTCTTAACTTCGTGAGATTAGTTGCACCCTTATGGCCTGTTTGCTTCAAGAACTAGTTATGCCTTCCATTTGTGCTTATCTAACACAAGACATATAGCTAATCTTGGGTTTACCACCACACTCATTATGTTAGGTAAGGTTTTTTTTTTTTTAGACAGATATGCCCCTTCCGTGTTTGTCTTCTTCCTCTTCTCCTTTTGCCCCATTTTCAACAGCTCCTCCCAATTCCACCAACACCAATGACAACATTTCTCAAATTAACATCGCATAACATCTTCAACAACCACATCTTCAACAACTCCACCCAATTTCCATATTTTCATCCTTTTTTTCTTCCTCTTCTTTGAGGGATTGTTGAGCAATTCATGCGATTTCATTTTTTTTTAAAAATAAAAGATTTCTGGGCATTTGATTTCTGGGAATATTGTGCCTATGAGTGAAAATCACTGAAGGAGAAATTGGGTTGTTGTTTACAAATGGAGAAATGTGTTGTTAAATTCAAACCTATATTGAATTCGAATATGGGTTTGTTTGGTTGTTATTCACGAATGAAGAAATGAGGTTTTTTTTTAGAGAATGAATGAAGAGATGGGGTTGCAATTGTAAGTGTTAGTTCTGAAAATTTGTGAGCAAGAGTAGAAATCACTGTAGGGCCAGAGTAGTTCCGCGATGAAGATGGGGTAGAAAATGGCGACAAAGACGATTTAGATGGGGCGTTGAAGATGTCTCGAAAAAAAGAAAGAGGTAAAGTTGTAATTTTGGTCCACTTAAGTTGGCTTAACTAAAGACATGGGGGCATTTTTTTGGTAAGAATGAGATTGGGTGATTTGGTAATACCACATCTTAGCTAACACTCCAAGCAAATGCTTATCTTACGATTAAATCCGGGTATGCTTAAGCTAACACCCAAGCCAAACACGCCCTTAATCTCAAATGGGTTGAGCCTGTTCGGACAAGGATAATTAAAAACAAACAAACAAAAAAAATAATGAACGGATGGAATCAGAACCATTGGATATTGACATTCGGCAAGGATTGAAAGAAGGAACAGTAGTAGTCTCTTTTTGGCTTTATTCTTTGATTCTCTCTTTGCTTAGCTCTCACATGGGACCAGTGTGGCTGACCTATCATTCATGCCCATTCCTTCTTTGCTTTCACGCCTTTTAATGCATTTGAGACACAAAAAATTCTTCAACCATAATATATACATAATTCTACCAATAATTTAAACTAATCCAAAACTAAAGTTCGAAAAAGAAACCACATCAAAAAAAAGAGAGAAAAATATGAAACTAGATTTTCATGAAACGGCACCACTTTTCATTAACAGCTACCAACATTTTCTGAGAGAATATATATGTGCATGGAGCCTCAAAAGCACCCAAAGAAAGACAGCTAGCTAAAAACACTGCTGGAAAGCTCCACAATAAACCATGGATTTATGCCAAACCAAACTAGGTAAGGTAACATCACTTGAAAGTCTATATTAAAGGAGAAGTACTGGTAGAATGACACGGGGAAGTCACATATATCGGGCTTTTGAGTCGTCTGTTAGCACCTCAAGACGTGGGTACACAAATCCTGATGCATAGTATATAGATCGAGGCTGCATGAACAGTTCTTATAGGCTAACGTGTCTTGTGGTGCGACTTACCCATTGTCATTCTAGTCTTTTTCATATTAAAATTCATCACTTTCATACATGACACAATATTTGTTATCTAGCTAGCATAAAGTCAAGGCCACTAAACATGCTATGTACAAAAGTGTTCACTTGAAAGAGGGTATATATTATATTTTATTTTTGCTTCCACACACACACACTATTAAAGTTCCCTTTGCTTCACATTTTCTTGCTCCAAAAGATCATTAATTTTGATGTTTCCTCAAAATATTGGGAGATTCTAGCTAGCTTGAATTCCTAATTGACATATACATTATCCACAAATTGGCGCGACTTATATACACCAATCAAATGTAATGTAACAAGTCGAGGGCCATCAATTCAAGTGAATTGATCACAGACTTATATAATTAATTTTTAGAGTTTTAAGGTTGGAAATGTGTGTATAGAACAATTGAAATTGTATATTTCGTAATAAATGTTGGAGATATGCGGAAGAAAATATAATCCTACATCGATTAAAATACAACTTGTTCGTAATAAAAAACATTCCATATAGATCGACCTCTCTTTAAAATAAATACAAGAATTTAAAAACCTCCATATACACAGGTACATAAGATAAATTAAATTGAAGACGATATCAATACTATAATAATCCATAAACCTGTTTGCAAATCTAACTACATTTGTTCTAACAATAAGTACCATTAATTCACATATAACATAAAAACAAAAAAACAAAAAAAATTGATTTTCAGGGGGGCACTCTCTTTATAATGACTATGCCCTAAATTGATCTGTTAAAGAAAGCCCTATATAAATCACTACTAAAGCAAATTAAAGATAGAGGAGACCAAGAAAAGGAAAACAAAAATTAAAGCTAAAGTTGTGAGCATGCACTACCTCTCTAGCTACATGCGGAATCCCATGTATACACCATGCACCACTCTTTATGTTTCACTCTCAATCTGCTTTTCGTCTCTTCAAGAATATGTTATGGAGAAAAGAAGCTTAGAAGAGATGAAAAATAGTGCAACTCGTTTTACCTTTCTCTTTATTATACCTTTTCTTTTCTTAATGCATGGAGCTAGAGTACTAGTGTAGATTCCTTGGTTCATTTTTTTTTTAATAAAACCAAAATGTACATAAATAGCTAGGTTTAATGCAGCAAAATATATATGAAGTTGTTGAAATGGATGATGCATCCAATTAAAGTCTTAAAGGTTTCACTTATTAGACTTTGATTTCTTCAATCTCAGCTAATCTCATATCCATCCAACGATCTTTTTTTATGTCTGGCACTTATTTTATCAAATATATATTAATAACTAAAATTGTGTAACAACTGTATCACAATTCGAAATTGAGGGTTGTATACGAAAGACATGGTCTTTAAAAAAATATTTTATCCAAAATAAAAATACTGTACAATCATAAGAAAACAATAAATTTAGAGCGTCTTCAATGAGAAATGTGGATTGTGGGTGTGGATTCTTGTCACGTCAAGCAACATGGAGAAGATGTCCATCTCATGTGACACAAATGGACATTGGATCATAGAATAGGTCTCCAATGGTCAACGTGAATGACAATTTTTATTTTAAAATTTTATCGTGTTTCTATATATTTAAGAAATAATTGTTGACATAGCCATGTATATAATTATATTGCATCGTCTAGAAATAGACATTCAAAATAGACAATGTCTATATATTCTTTACATGACACGTCAGCCCGACATTCAAAATGCACTTTCTCATTGGAGATGTTTTTTTCACCTACGAATGTCTATTTAGTCCTAGGTGGCGTCCATTGACATCAAATCCACATCCTAGCTCTTAGTCTATAAACCCAAAAAAACACCATAACTATATATGCCGGCCACTTAATTAACAATCAATCTAATGAGTCATAAATGCAATTCTTCAAAATTCTTAAAATAAATCAGACTATATCAGATACAACATCATGCATCAATTATGCCCCTAATCATTGCCGAAGTGCTCCTAATATCTCTCCTTTGTCTTCTTCCTATTTATAGCAACTCTCACTCCTCCTCCCCTTCCTACCACTTATACCCACAAAAACAAAAAAAAACAATCACAACTCAACCAAGAAGAAGTACAAAACACAGGTAGAGATCGAGTTAGGTAATTAAAGATGGAGATGTTCTTGTCACAAATGTGGTCATTCCTAGGCCTCCTGACAGTCCTCCAAAACGTCCTCCCCACCCAACTCCTCACCCTCCTCCACTCCCTCTACGACTCCCTCCAAGACCTCCTCACCCCCTTCTCCTACTACGACGTCCCCGAGTTCAATGCCTACTCCTCCAACCTCGACCCCAACCACTTCTACCGCCACGTCTCCCTCTACCTCAACTCCCTCCACTCCGCCTCCTCTGCTCGCTGCCTCTCCCTCTCCCGCTCCCCCTCAGGCCGCCTCGCTTTCTCCCTCGCCCCCGGTCACTCCCTCCCCGATACCTTCCTCGGACACCGCCTCTCCTGGACGCACCACGTCGACACCCTCCAGGACTCCCTCGAGGAGAAGAGGTCGTTTACGCTTAAACTCCCTAAACGCCATCGCCACGCCCTCCTCCTCCCCTACCTCGACCATGTCTCGTCGTCGGCTGACGCCTTTGACCGCCAATCCCGCCACCTCCGCCTCTCCACCAACAATGGAAACGCCTGGGTCTATGTCCCCTTCAACCACCCATCCTCATTCAACACACTTGCACTCGACCCCGACCTCAAGCGCCGCCTCACTGACGACCTCTCTGCGTTCTCCACCGCCAAGGAGTACTACCACAGTGTCGGCCGCGCATGGAAGCGCGGCTACCTCCTCTACGGGCCGCCCGGGTCGGGTAAGTCTAGCTTGATAGCTGCCATGGCCAACTTCTTGAACTACGACGTCTATGATCTCGAGCTGACCAAAGTCTCAGACAATTCCGAGCTGAGAGCACTTCTCATGCAAACCACCAACCGATCAATTATCGTTATAGAGGACATTGACTGCTCGCTTGATCTTACGACATTTGATAGGCGGGTGAGGTCAACCAATCATAAGAAGTCAAATGTCAAGTCGAATGAGAAGCGGACACGTGGCGGCGACAACAATGATGGTGGACGAGTGACGCTGTCCGGGCTACTCAACTTTACCGACGGACTGTGGTCGTGCTGCGGGGAGGAGAGGATCATAGTGTTCACTACTAATCACAAGGACCATGTAGACCCTGCACTGGTTCGACCGGGGCGCATGGACATGCACGTAAGGCTAGGCGTATGTGGAGCTCATGCACTCAAGGAGTTGGCGAGGAATTACTTGGGCTTGGAGGACCACCCCATGTTCGACGTCGTGGAGAGTTGTATGCGGGCGGGTGGAGCCCTCACGCCAGCGGAGATAGGAGAGATGATGTTGAAGAACAGGAGGGACCCGAACGTGGCAATGAAGGAGGTGGTAGCGGCGCTTCAAGGGAGCATTGTGAAGGGAGGAGGAGGTGACAGGGAGCTGGGGTCATGCTGGTCAATGGTCGATGAGGCAGAAGGCACGATGACGGATCGTGGATTGTTGTCGTCGCCGGAGAATTGGGGGATAGTGTCGTCGCCGGAGAGGGTAGGAGGGAAGAGGAGGAAGGAGAGGAGTAATGGTGGTGGTGACACCAATGGTACCTCTACATGGGAGAGGAAAGTGAAGTTCCTAGTGAGGCTAAAATCGTTGACCAAGTCAGACTCGGGAAGGGGAGTGTGATCAGTCTAACATGCCCATTGCTACTACTAAGTGAAGCTTGGCTTGGTGGTGGGGAGATTTTGTTGGGTTGTTTGTAGGAAGGTTGACCACTACTGATTAGTGTAGTTTGTTGTGCAATGTGTGATGAGTTAATAATATGAACTTTGTCAATCAATATTAGTTTGATTTTGATGAATGTCATATACACACCAGATTGCAGGGAAAGGAAAATACAATTTCAGGGTCATCAAAACAGTATCTAAACTAAATAAATAAGAAATGTCATAAGATTTGCTACATTGATTAATTTCATTCAGTCTAGTGAATATTGCAACCATGATATATATGGTTCATCTAGAGTATGGAGAAAAAGAGCAATGCAATTGAAGGGTCATTGTGACAGTATGAAAACTGAACTTACTTGGGACCAATGGCGATTGCTTCGGTGGTTGAGTCTCAATGCCCTTTAACTGAAGCTTTATTCAAGCTTGAAATAATCACATTGGGAGACTCCGGCCACCCACTGGTGAGACCTATAGAAAAGCAGTTTAGATCAGTTAAAGTGGAAGGATCGGCACAAAGCTCCCAAAAGAAATTAGATGTTTGTGAGTCCTACCGAGCTGTTCCCTTTGGTCATCTAAGAGCATGACAAAGGTAATAAGGTTACTGCATTGATTTAATCAGGCAGTTGAAAACAAATTTAGAAGGTCTAAATTAATAGGTCAGATGAGAGTTCGACGTTTTACAGCACCGTGAACAAATGATGGAGTTGGAACTTGAAAGATAAAGACAACCATAAAAGGGAACAAATCTTTTTCCTAGTCTCTACAAGAAATCAGTCTTAATTAATTAGCCGTTGCCATAGGTGGCGACAATGAAATATTTCTGTACCTAACATTACGAGGAGCAGTTTCCGAATAAAATTAACATGAACTGCTCAACATAATTCGTCAAGAACATTCAAGCAAGTATGTGCATATGATAGTTGTACAAAGAGAAGCAAGGCCACAGTACAAGCAATTAATGTGTATGTTACCTAACATACAAAAAGCATACACTAATCTGAAATACAAACAAACTATGAACAACACCAACAGCAGTAAAATTAAGTATTGAGACAATGAAAGAGAGATATTAAATTTTAAGTTTGCCGAAATTGTTTCTGATATACAGAAACGAATCTTCGAATTGATCAGAGGGCAGACCAACTTGAATGGACCTAGTTAGCCATCCTCAAAGAAATTAGAAATTAACCAGCATGACATATATTCTTGTGAATTCTCAAGGAGCGTCATTGCTGGTTGAGGAAAAAAATCATCCTCTCTAAAATTTGAAAGCTATTTCCATAAAAAAAAATTTGAAAACAATATATTCGTTGGACAATAGCAATAAGATGATGAAAAATGGGATCCGAAGCTTGCGTTTATTTCAGCTGTTGAAAAATGATAATGTAAATTGGCTAAAATAAAAAAAGGCAGAGAAATTTTTTTTTTTTTAAAAAAAATGAAATATATATGCCGTCAAATTATGTGAAGTCGAAGAAGGATCTTTGTCATCAAAAAGTGCATTTGAGCATTCATTTGAATCAGAAAGCAGTAGGAAACTTAGAGAAATGTAAAAAACTTCATCATGTCTACACAGTGACTTCACTGGCTTTACAATAACTCAATAAATTGTATAAAATCTGTGCTTTATATTTCCCCACATATGATTTACTGAAAGAAACTTCAGCACAAAGAGATAGCAGCATATATTCCTAGGGAACTTCAGCATAATTATCAAGATTTTAGGCAATACTTCAAGTTGTAATCTGCAAAATTAAGGGTTGATTTCTTTTAGAGTTTCAATCTCTCTCAAAGCATCAAATAGTCTAACCTCAATGGTCGATCAAGATGGCAATGCTGTTTCCTTATAATTGCAATTGAACTAAATTGAACCAGTTGCTTGAGACTGAAAAGCGGCTGGAAGGCAACCTATCATTAAGGACCTTGAGTTAATTGACAGAAAATAAGGACCATGAGTTGAAAACTTTTAGTTATAAATATCAATCTATGTAAGTTAAAACTAACTGCTGAGATACCAAGGTCTCAAGTTCAAAGTAAGATGCTAGTCAAAAAATGAAAAAAAAAAAAAAAAAGAAACTCACCAAACGGGGAATCTTTCAGCAATTTCATTTTTTATCCATGGCTACGCCTAAATGATACACTTATCGTATCTTGTTGGAGAACACTGATTACCCCCATCAGATGAAGTCTTATATGCATGTCGATGCATCCACATGGGATGAAGAGTTCTATTATTTGAAAGTATCCACAAGGATACTTCACATTGTTAAACTAGTCAATGATTGGAGACTGAATCCAAAAGAAACGATTTCAAGCCATGCGACGAGACCCAATTTTTAGCTTTTCAGCAATCACATTAATGTTTTATCTTGATTATCTGGTGCCCGAGTTCCACGTCACTGAGAAACCACCTCCTTGAATCATTGAACTCTATTTCGCGAAGAGCATGGCAAAAATACATCGTAGCACTGGATTTACCCACTTTTTTGGAACCATTGTTCATTTAACCCAACTGCAACCTGGAACCTTCTTCAAACCCCTCCCCTTCATGGCTACCCTTAACTTTGCCATGTCATCCCACTGACATGACATGGCAGACATATTTGCTGCAAGTACATAGTTTGCGCCAAGAGTAGGTTCAATTTCAAGCAATATCTCTTTGAAGTGATCATCGACATGATCCCAACCATGGATTTTACAGGCACTCAAAAAGCTCCTCAATATAATCGAGTTTGGTTCCATTGGCATGCTCTTGACAATCTCATAAGCTTCTTTCATCATTCCTGCACGCCCAAATAAATCAACCATGCACCCGTAATGTTCAAGTTTCGGGTCGATATTATAAGCATTTACCATCCTGTCAAAATATTCTTGCCCCTCCTTGACAAGGCCTAAGTGGCTGCAGGCACATAAGAGACCAGTAAACAAAATGCTGTCTGGTTTTAGTCCAGCTTTCTCCATCTGAATAAACAAAGAAAGAGCATCTTCACCACGGCCGTGATTGGAAAGTCCACATATCATCACTGTCCATGTCTTCAAGTTTTTCTCGCTCATGGAATCGAAAACTTGAAGGGCTTTTTCTAAGTGCCCACACCTAGAATACATCTCAATAAGTGCTGTTCCTAATGCAATATCTAGTTTGATATCGTTAACAATGATGTACAAGTGCAGCGATTCTCCCATCCTTAAACTTCCCAGGTGAGTCGAGGCACAGAGCAAGCTCACAATTGTGACTGAATTCAGTTTCACTTCTGAAATCATCATTTGTTGGAAGACCAAAATAGCCTCTGAGAAGCAGTTACTGTCAACTCCATCAATACAGCAGTAAGGTTCAAAAGCGAAAATTAACGAAGTTACACTTGATGGAGCAACAATTGATATAAAGAGATAAAACTAACAATCTTTCTTTCTGAAATCAAGTCTGATTCATTTATTTCAGAAAGATGCGGTCACAGGCTACCAAAATAATAGTAAAAAAAAAAGATGGGGTCACTCTAAAGAGTAAGGCGAGGCACATAAGATTATGTGTGGTGTTTGCGGCTTTGTGTAGTTCATTGAAGGTGAGGAATCTTAATACTTTTGAAGAGAGAGAGGAAGTAATTAATACTCATGCTGAAGAGTGTCGAATTGTAAAATAGGAGGACAGTCTAAAGTTGATTGGCTTCGAGGAACGGATAATATTATGTAACTCAACTCATCCAATAAGCTATTATATGATTAATAGTACAACTATTAATAGTGGCGGAACCAGACAAAATCTTGTTAGGGGAGGCGAACTTTAACCTTAACTTTTTTTTTTTTCCAAACAAAAAAATATATTAGTATGAAAAACTAAGCATAACAATTTTTATTTTTATTTTTTGACAATACTACGTACACTCAAGACACTTCAAATACATCATTTTTTTTTTGACAATGCTACACTTGTTATGTAGGGAGCGTGTGTCGACCATAGGGGGGCAGGAATGACGAATACGTAGGGGTACTATAGGGGGTGCCTCTGTTTATTAAAACCTCAAATCAAATTTACTACGAATCCATCAAAGGCAGCTAATGTAAAGTTATACATGAATGCATGATCAATCCATACATGAAAATGTAACTCAGAATCACCAGTACTGCAAGCAAGAAGTGCATACCAGGTAACACAGGCAGCAATCAAAGAACTCCAAGAAACCACATCTCTCTCAGGCATTTCATCAAACACCATCCTCGCGAACCGAATCGCGCCACAATCACCATACATACTCAAAAGGGTATTCCCCACATAATGATCCAACAAAAACCCACTCTTCACCACCAGACAATGCACTTGTCTACCTTCTCCAACCCGACAACAACGCCCGCACCCCTTAAGAACAAATGGGTAAGTGTAATTATCCGCCGGAATCCCCATTCTTCGCATCGTAAAGAACGCCTTCACCGCCTCGAAAGGGTAATCGCTCTTCGCGTGCTTCCTGATAGTAGTGTTCCAAGCGAAAACCTCCGGAGGCATTGGAATCCAACTCTTCCTCAACCGCGCCAAATTCAAATGAACTCGAAACAACATTTGATTCGTCTGGCGATTTAGGGTTTAGGGTTTTGATTGATTGCCCGAAAACAGAAGAGCAAGTTTACTATTGGATTCAAAAAATACCTTTGGAATTCGGATTGAAGGTTATGGCGCGAAATGATTTTTTTTTTTTAGCGTGGCTATACGCACCCCACCCACAGTTTACTTAGGGCACCCTAGAGAAAAAGTCAAATTTTAAAAAGTTTAATTCTACTGCAAAATTATCTTTATTCCTCTCACACCCCAACACCCTTTCCACTCATTTTGTGCACCCCCACCATCATCCCTCCACACACTCTCTTTTTGTGATTTGTAAGGCATCATCAAGTGGCTCGACCTCACATGTCCGAATTTCTACTTGATGTGTCGTCAAAGCTACTAAACCTCTAGTTTAGATAGTCAATCAAAATCTATCGAACCTTTAATCAAAGAGTTGATCGGTATCATTGAACCTTTAGGTCAACACTTATCAACCAAATTCCACGAAAAATGTTTGATTGGACAACACCAAATTTAGAAGATAAGTCTCGGATACATGTCGTCGTACCTAAAATAAATTGTCTCACCAAAATTTTGAAGTTGAGTGTTTCGATTTGGATGAAGGAGTATTTTAGTAAAAATGTTGAGGTGCCCTCATAAATTGAAATTTAAACTTAGGTGCACTCAAAATTTTGGTGCTCTTATGAAAAGGTGGGTGCGTATAACCGGGCCTTTTTTATTTTAAAATCTGTTATGGATTGAACGAATTTATTGGCGCGAAGAGCGACCCGCCAAGCTTTTTTTAGACGATTATACCCTCGGTTTTATAATATAATGACGACACTGCCCCTACCGTCTCTACTAGAAATGGTGCCCTAGAATTCATTTTCTTCTTCAGAGGTGAAGAGAAGATGAAATCGAGCGAATGCGAAGGAGAAGTGAAATCAGCGACGGACGAAAAGCAGCGAAAGCCGCAATTCGTGCCGGCGAAAGATGACACGAAACCTGTCCTCAGAGATCCTGTGAGTTGAATTAATCAAGCGAAAATTGATTGTGATTTCTTTCGGCATTGCAGATTTTGGTTGAATTGGTTGGTTTTTGTTTTGATTTAGATTCTGCGGTCCGATCCGATCGAGAGCGAAGAAGCGGTGCTGCAATTGCCTGCATTCCCGTCTATTGGATCCAAATTGGAACCTAAGTGAACATGTAAGTCATTTGTGCGATTGTGTTCTGTTTGATGAAATGCGCCAATTTGGTTTCCGGAATTGGATGGTTTTGGGACGTCGAGGCTTTGATTTCGGAAACATATTTTGTTTGATGAAGGAACTAGAATTGCTTGCTAGGTCATAATCATACAGCTAAATAAACAAGAATTGAATAACAAGCAGATTCATCATATCAGCTAAATAAATCATTCACTGAACAAAAGTTGGCGGCACACGCCCCCAGGGGAGTTGGTGGGATTGTAGGAATTGGGCTCAACACACCAAAGGTGTGGGGGTTCGATTCCTTGCTTCCTCCTCCCTCCAATTTCTTCTTGGGTTCCTTACTAGGGCGCAACTAAGGACCCTCGAGGGACTAGTCGGGTCCACCATCAGGCTAGTGCCAGCGACGGTGACTTGGATACCCTTGACTATCAAAAAAAAAGTTGGAAGATTAATAAGGAATGTCTTGTTATGATCTGATAACATTGCACTAAATCGAGCGCAATTGAAGAGTTTGATTCATGTAGCTGACCCCAACTAATTTGGGGTTGAGGCTTTGTTGTTGTTTAATGATCTTATAACATGCATAGAATCAAAATAAATTTAAGCACACAATATAAAATGAATCCAACTTTGTTATATTAAGCATAAATTAGAAGTTTTGAAAAGTTGTAGATCATTTCACCTATTTTGTCTTTAGAAACTCTCCTTCAGAATTATTCCAATGTACCTTCTACATTCAGAAAATTGGCTTTGAATGTTCGGGTAAAATAGTTTGCAAATGAATATATGGCTTATATTTATCACGATTCGTGTTGTTTCTAAGTTTAGAGGAAGGGGGGAGATGTAATGTTGGGGCTGAGGAGCTAGGGTTGATTTGACAGCCTGAAAGATCTATCTAATCACAAAGAGGGGGAGGTGTAAGAGTTATGTGTTTTTGAGAGAGAGAATTGGCATTGTACTGCAGAGGGCGAGGATAGTGTGTAATGTTAAGCTAAGGGGAGAATGGTAGAGAGAGAAAGAAAAGTCGGCAATGTTAGGGTTAGGGATAACATTTAAAGTTGATCGAAGTTGATAATTGAGAGATATGTTGTGGATTTGATAGAGATCTTGATGGGGTTGATTGATTTTAAAGGTAAGGTCTTATTTAGTTCAAGATGATGGATCATAGTGTATCCTATTTGCTGATGATATCGATTTAGTAGATGAATGAAGGAATGAAGTGAATAACAAACTAATACTTTGGAGGAATATATATATATATATATATATATATATATATTACAATCTAAAGGTTTTAAGTTTAGCATGCATTATGAGTGCTTGAAAATGGGTTATGTTGAACCCAATTTAATATGCATTCCCCAAGTTGATATTTACAGAAAACCCATTTTCAACGTAGGAGAAATTAATGGTCAAACTAGCCTAGTTGGATAACATCTCATTGTGACGATATTAAACTAGCTTAGTTGGATAGCGTGTAGTTGTGATGATACAAAATTAAACTGGCCTTGTAGGGAATTTGTATTGTTCTTGTTGTTGTTCAAACTGATAGCATTCCCTATTTTTCTTTACTTTACCTCTATTGTCTTGTTTTGTTTTTATTTTTTTAAGTACTAGTTTTTCCTGGGCTCGATTTTGCTTCTACTAAAGCCCAAATATTGATGTTCGACCCGATTTCATCTTAAATTTTTTTAAAACACATTTCAAAGCCCTATTATATTTATAAATTAAATATAAATTCTACGGTCCAATCCATTAATCAGTGAGAGTACTAGTTTCATATTTGTATGCATGAACATTATAATTTTGTTAGTAATTTGCAGTACTATTCGTGTTTGATAATGCGCTATAATTAATTCTTGGGTTGTGTTTAACGCTATCATTGAAGAATTGAATGCAAAGCTGTGAATTGATTTTGGGTGTTCAGAAGGTTTAAGGTTTTTGGGTTTTTGAGTTCTGGCCCTTCTGTATTGGTGTTTAGAAGGTTTAAGCTTTTTGCGTGTTTTTGTGACAAAGCAGGGTTTCCACAAGTGACAGATTGTTTTCTCAATCATCCTTTTGTGTTGCGATGCCTCACTCATCCAATCTCAAGTTGCTTTGCTATTTCCTCCCATCCACATCCTGTATGTTAATTATCCTTATTAGTATTCTATTGGGTACCTATCGGAGATTGCTTGGTTCTATGTATATCATATGACTGCACCATCAGATATTAGCTATAGCCATTAATCAACGATTGAAGAATAGAAGAGTCCTCTCATTTCTTTCTTCTGCTCTTGGATTTGAAACTTTTTGCTCTCCCGGTATTCTTGTTTTGTCAAGTACAATTATTCTCGGTATGTTATGGAAATAGTGTTATTCTGCTGCTTCGGAGTTGTGATGGGAATGTGTAAATCATTTATTTAATATAGATGGAGTCATTAGGGACTAGTACTTGTTACCAAGCACCAATAAACTGATTGATTATTTCGTGTTCAGCTCTCTCTCTCTCTTATTCTAACTGGGAAAAAATACTAATTAACTCGAGAACCCTAACTCGCTGTATGATTTTCCTGGACTGATTTTCTAGCCCATACTTCACTGCCAAAAATTTTGATGGTCGAATTCCCAAAGCTTAGAACTTTGAGAATCGGTCGTGGCCTTTTTGAAATCAGCAACATTCTCGAACTTTCAGGATTTATTTTGCTTGGTGGCTTGATCTGTAGATTCTCCCAACATTAGTCTGTTTTTGAGTCTGTCAACAGATTGCATGTAAGATTTGCAAGTGTTGTGGGTTGTGTATACTATTAAAAGATTTAAGAAATTGACAACTTGCATAATTTTGTATTGCCAAAGTTACTTTCTTTTTGGCTATTCTCATAATTGCACCAAACTGTTAGGTGAAAAATATTGCTGTATCATAACTCTCTTTTCTTTGGTATTTAGTTTCTATAGGGGTATGGTGGGGTAGTAGGTGCCACACCCTTTTGGGTTCCATTGAGCTTAATATAATACCCATAAAAACCTTGGTTTGAAGAATGAACTTACAAAGCTTTACGTTTGGTATATTAATTAGAATAGAGTCCAGTCTACTACTACGAGTCCATTTTTGTGTTGGAAGACGTCACAAATTTTTAATTGTAAATGGCATCTTTCAAGGTGCTTCATGTGAATTTGAGTCATCTTCTAACTTTCTTATTATTTCTTGTTGTACTCGTATATTTTTACACGAGTCTGTGAGAGTAAAAAACAAAAAATAAAATAAGACTTGTAACTTAGTCATGTTTGTTTTTCAAAAAAAAAACCCCAAATTTAGTCGTGTTTGGTTGGGTTAAGTAGGAGAGGGAAATCATACTTCTCTTGTTTGATTGGAACCTTACCTCTTCTCCCTAGACAAGTGTTTTGTTAGGAAGTCGCAATTCTTAGACATAAAAATATACCTTTTGGATGAATTTACTTAAAATATTCTAAAGGAGAATCATAATTTTTTTTGAAGAAAAATAGAAATTTCTCATAGTTAATCACAATAATATATTATTAATTGTTCAACTTCTCGAAAAATAAAAGATTTAATCAAATACATAATATCAACTTCTCTAGAATTGTACTTTTTGATAACTTGACTTCTAGAAGCTCTTGAAAAGTTGCCTAAATGAACCAAACTAGCTTGTTACTTTTCTGTCCTGATAGGTTTTGTGAATTCATTGTAACAATCTACAAGTTTAAGGTAGCCGAAATTAGTTACATGGTCGCCCATGTTGTCTTTGTTCTTTTATTAGATTGGGAGTTAAAAGTTTACTATTAGACCTCTTGTTAGGTGGTTCTTGAAGCAAGTTTCTTAAGAGGGCCGCTAAGGGCACCCCACCGTTTAATGAGGGCACCCAGTTAATGTGGGCACAAACCGATTTACCTGGGGCACCCAAAAATTAGACCCGAAATACCGAAAATACCCCTCGTGGAAATCCCGCCGCACCCCACCACCCCCCAAGACCACCTTCACCGATCTTGACTCGAAGAACCCATTTGGTTTGAACCGACCAGTGAGAAGAATCTCCGAAATCGTGTCTCCCGTGTCTCGCCTTGTTTTTCTCCTTCTGTTTACGGCCTTTTTGCAGTTTGTAGGGTCGGGGTGTGAGCCGATTTCGTCTCCAAATTAGGGCTCGGTTGAAGATCGTCGAACACACGGATTTTGCGCGAAATCGATCGTTTGAAGTTACGTTTATAGTATAATTAAGTTACATTTGGTAGAGTAGTTGTAATGTGTGTGTGGCGGTTTGTAGAATGGTAAAAAAATTGGGAAATCGCGGTTCTCGCCACACAGCCGAGATCGAAGACTGCTGTCTCGCCAAGCATGGCCGAGACAAAGCTAAATTTTTGGGAACTGCAGTCTCGGCCACGAAGGCGGAAGAGTTCAAGTGTCTCGATTACGCATGGCCGAGAATACTTCAGTTATCTCGGCCGAGACATGACGAGAGCTACAATTAGTGATATGTAATGTGGCGTCGGTGGTGTACAACCGAGAATTTTCTCCTACTCTCGGTTGTACACGGCGAGAGGGTTAGAGTAGGCTCTCATTCCTCATGACCGAGACATTTCAATATATCTCGGTCCCGCGAGGCCGAAACAATCGCGCACATCGACGTAAACTTCGGATAACCTCATAAAAAACACAATAAATTCGCAAAATTACCTCAAGTTCAACCTCCTCTTGCACCGTAGCAAGACAATCCTCTATTATATAGTGGAAACAAGTTCGGATTTGAGGAAATTACCAAACCCTACGTTGACAAACAAATCATCATTTTCACAGTTTTACCCAACTAAACAGTTCTAAGAAACCATCATATGGTTGTCAAACATTGTTACATCGCTGTCGGATGATGTCAATCCGCAAGAATCGATAAACGCTCGCCAAACGCAATATGGCTTTGTGGTTCAAGCTTGGTGGTGGGGTGCCCTTTTTCTTTGTCAAAATGATTTGTGGGGTTTGAATCATTATATATACAGGGGCAAAATGGTCTTTTCTAGTTTTGCTGGAATTTTTACAAATAATTTGGGTGCCTTCATGAAAAGGTGGGGTGCCCTTAGCGGCCCTCTTTCTTAATCATGCCTCATTTAAAAAAAAATTTTGTTTCTTTACTATGTTTTATGGCTCAGAACTAGACTAAAATTGCAAACCACACAAGAAGTTTTGTCACTTTTAAGAAGTGGACTCCCTCTTTCCACTTGCCCAACCAAACATGGCCTTTGACAAGAGAAAAAGAAGCTAAAGGCCCCCACCATCTGTAGTGGCACTGATCTAATCTAAAACTATACGAACTTTAATTATTTTACTGAGTCCTGCTTTTTCCTGCAATATATGCTCAGGTTCAATGAATATTATGAATGCCTTTTTCTACTTTTTTCAAAGGGTCTACTTCCCCCCTTCTTTAGTCTCTTTTTCTTTTGTGGTTTCCATCTTTAGTCTCTTGTATTAATGCCCTTTTATTCCATTCAAGTAAAATTATAAAAGTAAACAATATTGCTTTTGTGACCACTTTTCACACGGTATTTCGACATTGTGACCGTTGATTGTTGATTTTTGCATTGATGTGTGGACAAACACAAAAATGTTTGTTAGTATAAGGGACAACCAATTAAGTGGGTGTTCAAAAGTAAAACCTGTCTTTCATTTAATATGATGGCCAGATAATTGTAAGTTAGTAACTCAATAATGAAGGTAGGTGATGTAAAATAATGACCAGACCAGAGTAACATTTCCAACCTCCAATAAGTTCAACAACACACAAAGCACTAGCAACATTTTCACCCAAAAACTTAGAAACCATAAAAACACTTAACGAAGACACACACACACACACATGGAGAAGACAATGCCAGATTAACAGAAAAACAGAGATACAAAGTGCTTAATTAAATGGGTTCCGAGTCAATCCGTGATTGACAGGACCTTATTTAATTTCTCTTATTCTGATGTAGTTGCGGTGGTCATGCTCAACATAGGTAGATAGGTGGTTTAGCAAGGCTTGGTGCACATGCACCTCCTGCGAACCCCGGCACAGTGGCCGTCGGTGAAGTGCTCCCCCTGGCAAATGTTGGCGCAGTTTCTCCCCCGCACGCATATCCCCTTGAACCTGTGGCTCGCCGACTCGCATATCCTCCCTTCCACTTCCCTCACCATTCCTGCATCCATCATTCCAAACACCAACATTAGCAAGCTAGTTAATTACATACCTATTTGTCTATGTAACATGCATGTGTATGTGTGTGTTACAAGTTAAGAGTTTCATCTATTCTTGGTAAGTGAATATTAGCATGATCATGTGTCGAATCGCGAATGCTGGCGTTCGAGAGGGATGAAAAACAAGTTGGAAATTAAGAGAGATCATGCTTGGATGGCTGGAATCATCACCAGAGCTGAAGAGGAGGAAGCAGAGGAGAAACAATGCAAAGAGGCTAGTCTTCTTCATGAGAGCCATTTGATCTCCTAATGTGTGTGGATATCAGCTATGCCCTCCTACTACCTTGTATTTTTTTTCCTAGCTTGATTAGATGTCAACCTAGCCAGTGTTACCTCTATTTATAGATGGAATGCATATACCAAAAGTTAGTGCCACCCCTACCTACCTACCTTGTTTCTGTTCACGACCTCCCAAATTTGCCTTTTGACAAGTGATGCCTCTGCTATTTCACCAGAGATGCTTTGGCGAGTGGAATAGCAGTTTGTTTATTTATACTCTCAAATTTTATGTTTTTTTTCTCAAAATAATTTCCAAGTTTTGAATTATTTTTTTTAAAAAAAAACCTTAAATTTTAAGGTTGGTTTCAATTTTTGTCCAACTCTCCTTTTAAGACAATTTGGTGCTAATGTCACAAATATTTTTAGTAGAGTTGAGAAATTTTGCTAAATCATTTGAAAGGGAGGCACTTTAAGAAATTAAAATCACAAATCTTAGCAAAAGTCTCTTCAATTTGTCAAAAAAAATTTTTTTTGCTACATAATGACCTTAGGTAAACTTACATAGACAAATTTAATTAAAACATAAACCCATTTCATTTTTCCTTTAGTTTTCACTCTCTAGTCTCTACGCTCCTCTCCCCAACTTTACTTTTCACTTTCTATACCCTTACTGAAATTTAACCCTCAACCTAGCCCCTTCTCCTCCCACTCACTTCACCTCACCTCAAATTAAATTCACCTTCTTTTTATCTTTTACTTTTCACGCTCTACACCTCACCTTAAATTGGACCCTAAAGTAAAATAAAAAAATAAAATAGAATTGTACCCTAAATTCATTTATTTTTCTTCTTCTAATTTTCACTCTCTACACCATTTCTCATCTCTTTGTCTCTACATTCAACAACTTACCACCAATAGCAACATCTTGATTTTTGCATTTGGTAGATATTTGATTCACCCTCTTGAATGGTTATGATATTTATTTGTGTTGAGTTTTAGCTTTCAAGGATCAAAGAATTAATTTTGAACGCAATATGAAATAAATTGATGAAGGGGAGAAGAAGATAATGAGACAAGGTTGTGGTTGGGGGTCGCAAAGAGGAAAAATGGTTCTTTTCCTCTTTGATGAGGGGGACAAATATAAATTAGGGAAATATTGAGGAGTTTATTAATAATTAAGGGGGTGGTTATAACATGGACTAAATGATCGTGGGGTTAAAATAACAATGGGACCCAACGTAATGTATATGGGGGCTAATAGTTGCTCAAAAAAAAAAAAAAAAAAAAAAAAAAACAATGCAACTTGAATTGGAATCATTTAAGAATATTTTTTAAGTATCAATCATTATCCAAGTGATCTGGCAATATTACATCAAAACTACTTAGAGCATCCACAATGGTTGAACTCATATTAGAGTTAGCGGAGTGTCATATCATCATTCCATTACACTCTCTTTTATTACACTTTACTCCACATTGGTTAAACCTTCTATTACACACTTTATGAGACCCACAATCACATCACAATTTTTTAAAAAACACGACACAGTTTAAAAAAAAAAAAAAAAAAAAACTGTTGTAAATAAAAACAAGGACTAACGAAAAAAGCTTATAAATGTTTTCATTTGATTTTAACGGGCCCCACACGCATTGGGACCCGTGAACTAAGGCGTTCAAAGCACCAAACATTACATGCCCATTGTAATTGTGGACGCCCTTAAAAACACCTCAAACAAAGCTAACAAAATCTCTCTAAATAACTTTAAGGATTACGGTATGAACTTAAGTTGTAGGTTTTCACGAAGATTTTCAAGAAGGTTATCAATTGTTTTGTTGCGACATATATTCAATGCATGGGTAACCTAAGTACAAATGCGCAATTCGATTTGGTTCTAGGGTGGGTGGGGCGAGCGACTGCCCCAAGCCCCTACCCCAGGATAAGCCTCCAAATTTGTAAATGTGGTAATAGTATATATGTATTTATGGCTTTTAAAAAAAAATATTTTTTGATGTTCGTGGTTGGCTCGATAATTACGTGGCGTTGTGAAGGGCCCATGCTTAGATGAATTTTGTCATATGTGGCTGCTGTAATTAGGCTCATTATGTAGGCCCCACTTTAATCAATCTCTCTCTCTCTCTCTTTCTCTCTCTAACAATTAAATTTCATTATCCCGTTATTCTCTTTATATATAATAAATTAATAAAACCTACACTTTTTCTTCTTTTAAAAATTAGCAATTGTTTTGATTAAAAAATATTAATAATATACATAAACTTAGCAATATGATTATTTGTGCAATATTAATAAATTAACAAAGCTATAACATTTTCTTTTTCTAAAAATTAATTGATGCTTTGATTAAAAATTTAACGATTACTCAAAAAAGATTAGCATTATTAATGGCAGAAGCACCACTTGCCAAAAGACAAAGTTTTAGGATGTCGTGAGTTCTTCCACTCAAATCAAAATAAATTTTTTTTTGAAGTAAAAAAATAATAATTAACTTTTCACTTGAGATTTTCCATGTTGATCATATCTTTAAATACATATAGTACTTTTCTTATGTAGGGAGTTACTATTAGCACCCCTATATGTTATATCGCCCCCATTTAATTTAATGTTATTTCTAGCCTCCAATAAGTTAGTTCATGCTCTAAGTGCCTCCCTTTGTTAGTAAACTCTCCATTGCACTCCTAGTTTATATTTGCCCCCCTCTCTCACTAAAGAAAGCCCTCTTTTTATCTTTACGGTCTTCGACCTCCAACCCCTTTGTTGCACACCATTTTTTTCTCTCACTTAACTCAATGTGCTCCATATGCATTCCAAGATTAATTATTTGATCCTTAAAAGCTAAGATTTAAAACCAGATAAAGGATTCTAACAATTCAAGAATATGAATAAAATCTCAACTAAATATTATAATTAAGATGTTTATTTGATGGTGAATGATTGAGTGTATGGATACAAAAAGATGAGAAGGGGTGTAGAGATTAGAAAGTACAAGAAAAAATAAGATGAGTCTATGGTTTAATTTGAGTGAGATATAGAAAGTGAAAATGAAGTAGAAGAGGAGAAGATGAGTATAGTGAGAGAGATAGGAGTTGTGGATGAGTTTAAGGTTTCATTTAGGGAGGGGTGTAGAGAGTGAAAAGTAAAGTTGAGAGGTGTAGAAAGTGAAAAGTAGAAGGAGAAAATTAAATGAAATAAGTTCATGATTTAGTGTGGGTTATTTATGTAATTTTACTTAAAGACATTTTAGTTTAAAAATGTATTAAATTAAACGAGGTGTTGTTATAGGGTAATAAGGGGCTAATAGTCGCTCCCTTTATATATTGCTTTAATAATTTATTTAAAAAACACCCTTTTCTTTCAAAAGAAAACCTCTACATATAAAAAAAAATGTGCAGTTCATAAAATTATATAAGTTTAATAACATGGTAAGTAGGGGTGGGCAAACCGCGGTTTGGTAGTGAAAACCACCAAACCGCGACCAAACCGAGGGTTTGCGGTTTAGTTATTTTGCAAACCACCACCAAACCGCGAACCATCAAAATCGCAACCAAACCGAACCGCGGTTTGCGCGGTTTGGTCGGTTTGGTTTCGCGGTTTTTCTTGTTACATGTTTTCCAAAAAAAAAAAAAAACAAAACAAAAAACAAGTGGTGGAGGCGTGTGATGGCGGCGGTGGGAAGCGGCAGTGGCGACGACTAGTGGAAGGCAGCAACGGATGACCTCAACTGGTGGAGGCGAATATGTTTGGGATCTTGAGATGGAGATGAAAAAATGAAACGGTTGTTGTTTATATTGGTTAAGGTTTTAAAATGTGAATTAAATAAATTTACTAAATTATCATCGGTTTGGTTTGGTGAACCGCGGTTTTTCAGAATTGAAAACCACCACCAAACCGCGAATTTGTGGTTTTCAAATTTTTCAAACCGCACCCAAACCGCGAGTTTTAAAAACCAAATCAAATCATACGATTTAGGTGGTTTTAGGGAAACCGATGCCCACCCCTAATGGTAAGTATATAAAAAAAATTCGATTAATTAAGTCAAATATATTTTTATAGAAAACAAAAATATGAAAAACTTTATTTCTCATGTCCCTTGAGCTTTAAAAATGTCAGGATCGGCTCTGCACGTAATCGTTGGCCTCCCTTTCTTCTTTGCACGTGCATATATATTGAAGTGTATTGAAGGGCAGCCAATAGGTTTGCATTCATGTTAGCAGCTAGCAGGGTCCCATATATATTCAATCGGTAAATTTATTTCCTGCATTGTCATCATCATGAACAGGTGTCGACACTCGGCAGAAAGAGGTGAATATCATGTAGTCTCGGAAGTTGGTTTTCGTTGTCCATCTCGGCCATTCCTCAAGTTTAAAGTTAATGGAAAGAAAAGAGGGCCGCTAAGGGCACCCCACCTTTTCATGAAGGCACCCAAATTATTTGTAAAAATTCCAGCAAAATTGGAAAAGACCATTTTGCCACTGTATATATAATGATTCAAACCTCACAAATCATTTTGACAAAGAAAAAGGGCACCCCACCACCAAGCTTGAACCACAAAGCCACATTGCGTTTGGCGCGCGTTTATCGATTCTTGCGGATTGACATCATCCGACAGCGATGTAACAATGTTTGACAACCATATGATGGTTTCTTAGAACCGTTTAGTTGGGTAAAAGCGTGAAAATGATGATTTGTTTGTCAACGTAGGGTTTGGTAATTTCCTCAAATCCGAACTTGTTTCCACTATATAATGGAGGATTGTATCTTGCTACGGTGCAAGAGGAAGTTGAACTTGAGGTAATTTCGCGAATTTATTGTGTTTTTTATGAGGTTATCCGAAGTTTCTGTCGATGTGCGCGATTGTTTCGGCCTCGCAGGACCGAGATATATTGAAATGTCTTGGTCATAGAGGACCGAGCCTACTCTAACCCTCTCGCCAGTGTACAACCGAGAGTAGGAGAAAATTCTCGGTTGTACACCACCGACGCCACATTACCTATCACTAATTGTAGCTCTCGTCATGTCTCGGCCGAGATAATCGAAGTATTCTCGCCATGCGTAATCGAGACACCGTGAACTCTTCCGCCTTCGTGGCCGAGATCGCGAGTTTCCAAAAATTTAGCTTCGTCTCGCCATGCTTGGCGAGACAAGCAACACGCCTCTCGGCCTTTGTGTGGCCGAGAACCGCGATTTTCCAATTTTTTTACCATTCTACAAACCGCCACACACACATTACAACTACTCTACCAAATGTAACTTAATTATACTATAAACGTAACTTCAAACGATCGATTTCGCGCAAAATCTGTGTGTTCGACGATCTTCAACCGAGCCCTAATTTGGAGACGAAATCGGCTCACACCCCGACCCTACAAACTGCAAAAAAGCCGTAAACCGAAAGAGAAACACAAGGCGAGACACGGGAGACACGATTTCGGAGATTCCTCTCACTGGTCGGTTCAAACCAAATGAGTTCTTTGAGTCAAGATCGGTGAAGGTGGTGCTGGGGGTGGTGGGGTGCAGCGGGATTTCCACGAGGGGTATTTTCGGTATTTCGGGTCTAATTTTTGGGTGCCCCAGGTAAATCGGTTTGTGCTCACATTAACTGGGTGCCCTCATTAAACGGTGGGGTGCCCTTAGCGGCCCTAAAAAATTTTCATTTTAAATTAGTTGAGATTTACTGCATGAATTAAACTCCAATCAGTTTAATGCTTTCGATGACATATTTTAAAAATGTGTTATACAAATGATAAACATACATGAACCAATTGTGTGACATAATGATTTAGTATGAAAATTGAAAGTAAGAGGTCACGGGTTCAAATTTTGGTAGGTGCATAAAGTTATTTTTTTCCTATAAAAAAATGATAAACATACATGAATGCGATTTATATAGCTGTCAAAGCATCTCTAGTGCCATAGATGAGACATCACTAGTTAAAGGCAAAATTAAGAGTTTGACTCATGTTGTGCTGTAGTCAATTTGGTTTCTTCCTTAAAAAATAGCTATAGATAAAAAAAAAAGGTCTGTTGGAGTTTGGTTCAAAATATATTTTTTTTTCGATAGGAAGTTCAAAATATAAATTTCAGTTTGATTAGAAGTTTAAGTGTGTTTTAAGTAATTTTATTGTTTGAGTTTAAGTAGGATTAATGTTAGTTAATTTGAGTGCAATTGTGATTTGTATGTATTAGTTGAGTTCAATTAAGATTTAAATTTGTTTTTGTATAATGTTTTAGTATTTTTGAATTACAAGTATGGTACTTTGGATATCTATATAAAGAACTCAAGGTTAAGTTGTTATCTGCAAGATTTAGTTGATTGAATAAAGTTGTGTGTTTGTGTGTGATTGCTTCCGCTGTGCGCATCATTCCCAACATGGTCCCAAAGTATGTATTTGATATCCACCCCATAAAAGCATGTGCAATTCATGAAAAATGCAAAAGTAACTCATTTTGGGCATGCACCCAATTAGATGTCGTGCATTTCGCCTTAAGATGCACATGCATATCATGCATATATCTTGACGTGTATTGCACGACATCCGATTGGATCGGATTCCAAAGTGGGTTAGCAGTTCCTTTGAAATATATCAATAACCCTCTACTCTTTTTTTTTTTTCCCATTTGGCTCCTTTTTTGTTTTTGGCAAACTTTTTCTTTTCCAGATTTCTCCATTTCGTCCCGCAGATTTAGAAAATAGTGTCACCTACTCAGTGTACCCACTGGTTTAAAAATTAAAACTATGTGCGTGGCTGTCGTCGCTTTTTTGTTTTGTTTTTAATTTCTTTAAAGAAAATATTAAAATGATAACAGTAATATCATACCACAAGACATTAATTTATAAAAGCTTTTTATGTGATCTCAATTCTAATGTCATGCATCAAAAATTGTGTATGCTCGCATTTCGACGTGCACGTGAATAACTCTTGTGTGTCAATGTATCTTGTGGTGTAACATGCTAATGTCATTCTAGCACTGGGCAATGCTAGAATGACAATCTATATCATTCAAGGATGATCTTCAAGATTCACATGGCAGTATATGTATGTGCATTTTTTTTCAAGTGCACGTCTTGCGCAATTGAACCATGAATACTACAACACGAATGTTAGGACAGTTATAAGTTATAATTTTTTTTTTTTTTAAGATGTAAAATTTTTATTAATCATTAATGGCTATCAATACATTGATGGAACAAAGGAGACATATAATCAATTACCGCGACAAATTGATAATTTTAATTGTTCAAAAAAAGCATTTTCAATCGCCATAAGGTTGACTTTTAAGAATTGCGACTGTAACAATATAATAATTTGACAATCAATAATTATTTTCTTGACGAACATCTGGAACTCGACAATATACAGATATATTAATCAAATCATAATGAAACTTTCAACTAAGGGAGACAATTTAAACTTTCCAACAAGGGAATGAAATAAATAACTATAAAATAATACCTAGTGACAAGTATCAATCTCGTGAACACAAATCCACGCATTGTCTTTGAAAAAATGTAGACGTAGAGAAGTTATTGCGACCAATAATAAATTTGATGATCGTAACATGAATGAAATTGATCATATCGATAGATCTAAATAGATCTAAAATTTATTTGATAAATGCGAAAAAGAAAAGATAATCAGAAGATTCGAAACCGTCACCAATCAAAAGCATAGATCGGCAATGAGTCCAAAGGAGAATCAGAAAAGGGAAAATTAGGAGGACAGTTGTAAAATATTTGTTTTTTCATTAATCGAAACTTCTACATTGCCGGTTAATTAAGGAGTTTTTGCTCGATTAATAGAATTTAGAGAAAAAATTCCCGAAAAAAAACACATCTCGCTTAAATAATTCCCAATATAACACACTTAAGTGCCACGTAGGATGCCACATGGGACTTGAGCGAGTGATGGGTGTGGGGAAAACGTGAGTGGAAATCACGTTTTAAGGGAAGTCGTGATTTCCACTCACGATTTCCCTGTAGTGGAAGTCGTGACTTCCGACCACGACTTCCATCTAATGGAAGTCGTGATCGCAAGTCACGACTTGTACTCGAGGGTAAGAAAAAAAGAGAGATGACTATTACCCTTCAAGATGTACAAATTATCTTAGGGTTGCCCGTGGATGGATTCCCTATCACTGGTCGTGTTGAGCAAGATTACAATGCCTTATGCTTGACACAACTAGGATTTCCATTCCCTGAAAATAACAGGACCGGTGGCCGGATTCAAATTCGCCAACTGTCACGATGGTTTCCAAACCTTCCACAGGATGCTGATGATGAGGACGTGCAACGCTACGCAAGAGCGTACATCCTACAACTTCTTGGCGGAACTTTATTTGCTGACAAGTCTAACAACCTCGTGCACATCACGTATTTGCAATTTTTGGAAGACTTTCAGGCGGCGGGACAGTACAGTTGGGGTAGTGCAACTCTGGCTCACCTATATAGACAGTTATGTCTTGCAGCTGACATTGATGGAGCAGAGATAGCAGGACCGGTCATTTTATTGCAATTGTGGGCATGGGATAGGTTGGCTTTTCTCGCACCAATTATGGGAAACCACATTAGAGATGACATGATAGACAATGAAGAATTATTTCCACCTCCTCCATTTGGTCATAGGTAATGATTATTTTTAAACATTACAATTTCAATTTGAGTATATGTACAACCTATTTTTCATGTATGCTCTGTTTTGTTTGTTTCATTTGGAAAGGTGGAGGCATGCGTTGGAGACCACAGGAACATCGATGCACGTGCTGACGAAATACAGAGAAATGATTGACATGCAAGGACCGGATGAAGTAATAAATATACTTAATCATTCTCTCCAACAAGCACTTATGTCGACATCTTGTTGATGACACCGTTTTATTCAATTAATGTTATTTTCCATGCTACAGGTTGTTTGGGAACCGTATCCGGAAACATTGATAAGTGACCTGCCAGCATATTGTAGCAGTGGTCGAGCAATTTGGCGAACGAGGGCACCTTTGCTTTTCTTCGCGTTGTCGAACTGTACAAATCCGGATAGAGTAATGCGACAATTCGGTATGAAACAAAGGATACCTAATTTACATAGCACAAGTATGGAACTACATAAGATTGACTTGAGAGGGAAAACAGAAAAGGATTGGAGTGCAGAACATAGTGCTTATGTTTGCTTGTGGAACGAACGTGCTTCCAACTTAGCAACTGATGAAATATTAGACGAGCCTTTGGACTTTTACGACCCGTATATGCAATGGTATCGTCGCATTACACGTCGATTCATGTCTCGTCGTGGAGCTATTGCTGAGGCATTGGTAAGTGCAATTTCATTTTTTCCCTCCATGAAGTTTCATATTGTTGTTTTCATTTTACTTTCACATACAAGTTCTTACATAGTTTATATGTAGGCACATGGAATGACATCGATCCATCAGTTGACATTGGGTGATGACGTGTCGATTGCACGCATTAGAGATGTAGCTGCATCAACTTTGACTGCAGTACGAGCAGATTATCGCATGCATAATGTGCCCACATCATTTGAAGCCTCTCATCATACTTCTCACGATGATACGCGTTCGAGGCATGACACTCAAAGTGTATACGTCTTCGCACTCTCTCAATGAGCGTGACACTCCACATACTCCATCCGTTCCTCCCTACATGGCATTCGAGCTGCGGAAGTCGTTCCATCTTCGCGCCATTTCAATACAACTCCAATAATGATGAATTTCTCTCGAGAGTACAAGTACACATGAAGGTGGAATACGTGATATCGATGATATTCAGAGAGAAGATGCTCAAAATCCTAGTGATATGGGCCAGTCGAATGTCCCATTAGCGTTGAATCGTAATGTTCGAGTTGTAAAGAGAACACGTTGTGGACCTGGAAGTCATTATTTGGGGTCGGAGTAGGACTTGTGTGTAACAATAACAAGACTTCTTTTATTATTGCTTTGTACTCAATCACTTTGCAATTTTATGTATGTATGTTATGTTTGGATGTATGTATGTACTCATGCTTGTTTTAGTACTTCTATTTTGATGAATTGTTTTTTTTTCCTTTGTTGCATTCTTTGAAATAATTTTTTTTTCCTTCGGTTTAAACACTCCAAACTTATTTTTCCAATTAACATTTCATTAATTGTTTAGTTATTAACTTGGCCTTTGATTTTTATGATGTTAAGTCATTTTAAATAGCCATTATCATTCTTTGAATGGATTATGTCCAACTCTTTTGGGTTTTTTCGGTGTATAGAGGAGGCCTCTGTGCTCTTTTTTCTTACCCTCGAGTACAAGTCGTGACTTGCAAATCACGACTTCCATTAGATGGAAGTCGTGGACCGGAAGTCACGACTTCCACTGGGAAATCGTGAGTGGAAATCACGACTTCCCTTAAAACGTGATTTCCACTCACGTTTTCCCCACACCCAAATCACTCGCTCAAGTCCCATGTGGCATCCTACGTGGCACTAAGTGTGTTATATTGGGAATTATTTAAGCAGATGTGTTTTTTTGGGAATTTTTTCTCTAAATTCTATTAATCGTGCAAAAACTCCGGTTAATTAAGGTTTCTTTCTTTTTTTCTTTTTTTCTAAATAAAAAAGGGGCTTCTTTTCACCTGTCTAACATGATTTTTGGATATGCCATACCAAAAGGAGCACTCATTAAAAGAAGGAAAAAAATATATACATACAAACAAGTCCCGCCAGATATATTACACCATTGATGATGGCTTCACTCTATTTAAAATCATATCAACTTTAATCATTTCCTTTGCTTCTAAGTTCTAACTTTTTCTTATATATATGTTTTTTTTTTTTTGGGTGCGCGCGCGTGTGTATATATATACTAGTTTCAGGACGTGCTACGCACGATTGACCCGCTCGTTTCGCTCGCGGGAATTAATTTCTAAGAATTTATTAATAAAATTTAAAATTGTAATTAAAAATTAGAAATACAAACACTTTTTTTAGGTCATCAATATTCTCTAATGTAATCGAGATAAGATGTGAATGAAAAAACAAGCTAGTCATGCTAGGCCATTACTTCCTCAAAAAAAATGGGAAACAAGGAAAAAAACACAAGTGATTTGACCCATTAATTTATGAACACTTGCTTGTGGAGATTCCGTAAAATTGTACATAAAGTTCAATTTTTACCTCAAACTCTATAGATAGAAAGGATAACTTTGAAATTATGAATGTAAATAATTGAATTAGTTGTGATTAAAGCTTTAGACACCCTGACCAAGAAAAAAAAATATATTAAAAGAGAGGTTGTGTTGCCTTCTCTCATGTACCATGTGGAACTATGTAGTCCTTCAATCACATATTCCACATAAACAACCTTGCCTTAGTAGATCTCTTTCCATTATTTTCTTATTTTTGCTGTATCTCTCTTTGGGTTTTGTATATCCTGTAAAACCTTCTATGCATGCATTTAAAAGTACATTTTCTTTTACAACAAAACAATGTGAGAAGCAGCTTTGCACTCTCATTCTAATGTAAGACAGGTAAATTTAGATGATGATGTGCATTATGTTATGAAATAGATACAATAAACTAATATGCTGTATGATATACCATTTTCATTGGTTGACACATCAGGTGTGGATTCAGAAATACCAGCACAGTCTCCATGCGGTTTTTCTGGTACAATAGTGTTAGAAAATTTCTTCATTCTATGGTCATAGTTGATATAGGAGTGTCAGCTTCAGAAAGAATGTTGCCATCAGATAAAGATCTCTTAAACGTTTACTCATATAATTAAGCGTTAATTAATTAAGGTTTGATTTAGTTACATTTACACATATTTATATTATTTTACAATGATAATTTGATTAAGTTAACCACAAAAATAGTAGAAACAAATTATATATAAGTTAATTTGATTAAGCCTAGTTTCATTCACTTGGGCAGACAAATAACAGTAGAAAGAAATTGTTTAGTTCCACAATGCTTCATATTCAAGTAGAATTATATTTAACAGAATTGTAGATTAGTAATCTTAGCAAATTACATTGAGAATTGAAAACATTGAAGTACTCAATTATCCCAGATGGTGACTTAAATTCCAATCAAGTAATTCTCAATCTAATTAACCACAAAAAGTAACCAATACACAACTTCTATATCATACCTAGAAACAAAAATGACACAATTCACCTTTTCTTCCAATTCTAGCAAACCAACTAATTTAGATTGAATACCAAAAAATGTTAAAGTACTCGTGCCATGTTTTTCGATTTTAACAACCCATATAAAAAATAAACACTAAATCACTTAAATTAAGGCCACCCAAATCTCTAGATTGATCAAAGAAGAGTTGAAGAGTAGAAGAAAACATTTAAAAAAAAACTCAATTCATCAACTGATTTTGATTGAATTCCAAGAAATGCTAAACCTTTTTGTCAAATTTCTCAATTTTAACAAGATCCATATGGAAAACATCAATAAACCACTAAAACTAAGGCCACCCAAATCTTTAAATGCAGTGATGGAAGACACCGGTTTAGGTCCTACTTATGTTATTGGTAATTTCATGTAAGCCATTTGAGACCTGATGATTATCAAATTGAATTTTGCACATAAAGGAGGGAGAATGATCAAAATTGTGAAGAACAAGTAGTATATATAACAAAAGGATGTCAATGTCCATGAGAAGGCTTACTTAGTAGATTGTATGTAAGAGAGCGCTTTGAACATATATCATGTATACAACATACAATAGAGTTGAGATTATTTCACCTTCCCAAGTAAGATCCAACTAACTCATAATGTGAATTTGTTGCTCTATTAAACTCAAGTACACCACACAAGACTGTACAAGAGACCAAATAATCACATATAGAGAAATGTTTAGAAATTTAAACTCCAAAAGTTTATCTATGTTTAATCATGACACTAAAGGCATACAAAAAAGTTCATACCTTATTGAGTGCAAGTGCAGGACTAAAACAAAGAGAAAATAATATGAACGAAACAAGAATTATGAAATCCCATTGAGAATTCATGGTTTCAATCACTTTTTTTGTCTACTAATGAAGGTGAGAGGTAACTATATTATATAAGAATGCAATAACTTGGTTATATCAAATATAGAAACAAATAAAAAACAAAGAAGAAGAACTTAAAATAAAAAAAAAACTCAGAATCACAAAACCTAATACAAAACTTTCATCAATGCCTATGAAACCAAAGGGATGATAAATTGATGTTTTAAGAGGTCATTTATGTTCAACATGAAGAAAATGCATCAATATATTGTCATAAACCAATAAAAAAATCAATAAAAAAAAACACAAGTGGAGTTTCCATGCTTAACAGAGATGTCAATCTTGTGAGTATGTATGGAACAAGGCATCAATAAATTGTCATTTTTCATAGAAATAACCAATGCTAGAATTCTTGGATGCGATCTAAAAAGATGAGAATCATGCCAAACAAAATCCTAATCATGATCTAGAAGAACAACAAACTTAGTAATTGCAGACAACTCAAGTTTCCCTACAGTCTAATTAATGATAGATAGATTGATATATAACTTGAAAAAAAATTCTAATAGGATATGAGCCATGCATTATAGTTAAAACAGTGTAAATTTAATAAGCGTCTGAATGTATAATAAAAATTAAAATAATATTTATGAGTTTGAACAAACTATGTAATATAAATATAAAATATTAAATTTAATATACAATGCTAAATAAATTGAAAATATGATAATGAAAATATAAAATGCCTACTGCTAAAAATTAAATATAAAAAGTATTTTGTATTTTGTAGCATGTTCATGATGATGTTGACTATACTTCATCTTCGTCATCACTGCATAAGAAATACATTATATTAGTTTATTTATAAATATATAAGTAACTAATTAATAATATGTAACTTCGAATAACTTACTCAACATAACAATATTTTCTTGGACGTTTATTTATTCTCAATTCATTATCAATATTTTTTCTCTTCGATCATGTCGACTTCTTTGTTGTTGTCGACTTCGTATTTATGTGTTGAAATATCATTTGACAACTTCCCCTATTATTTTCAAGAATAAGACAATATGTAAAATTAAATTTTATAATGTGATCTTGTAAGTTACTGTAAAATAAAATAAATACCTCATTATGACGAAAATTATCTCCATTTTCTTCATGACATATACTCGAAACGGTGAAATTTTCATTTCCACTGGCTAAATTGTAATTAGTGAGTTTTAGTTTAAAAGTAAAACTTCTTCCTACAATCTCACAGAGTTCTATTGGGACTGCAATATTTTCGTTTGTCTAACAATATAAGCAAAAAATAAATTAGAACAAAAGGACCATAAAAATGAATAAGATATATATTATATAGAATATTGCATTTGCATTCAATTAGTTTTGTATTCTAAATTAGAAAAAGATGTACCGAAGATGCCTCATTCAAGATTCTTTCGCCATTGTCTTTACCAATAATATTTTTCACTATGCTATCGAATAGAACAAAAGTTGTGGACCCTGAATTGTCTTCGACGCGCACATGAACTTTGAATCTAAAAACAAATACAATTGTCATGAATTAGATTTTTTGACAAGATATATGTATATACAGTACAACAACAAAGAATCTTAATTAGGAAATTGAAAATTAATAATAAATAGTTTTAAGGTATGGCTAATAAGACTCAAAGATGCATGTTAAAATGATATACGTAATTTATAAAAGTGACATACATTTGTATAATATAATTTTAACGTACCTCCGATATGGCGTTGTAACAAATTCTTTGCACCTTTCGCAATAATATTGTGTTCCCGATTTTTCTAACTTGACGTAATGTGAATAGCAAGTATCGTAATGCCAAGAACCACTTGAATTTATTGACATGATTTTCACTTTGCAAACAACATACAATTCCTGTGTAAAAAATTAACAATTAGTTTTATATCGTGAAGAAGTCATATAATATTATTTTGTATTCGATCTTTGGCGCTTCACTTCCTCTACAGTCATAGTTTCTGCCTTCATATTAAAATTTTTATTTTCTCCTCGAATGAACTGAACTTCTTTACTCAGTGGTTCTCTGCAATTGAAAAAAATAAGGAAAATAATATGTCATGGAATGTAATTTACGCATTACATATGAAAAAAATAAGGAAAAAATGGGATATACAAATGTGTCAATCGTGCGTAGCACGTCCTGAAACATATGATTTTAATCAAAGGTTAATTAGGATTATCTAAATGCATCTCCAAGGTCCACATTTAATCAACCTAACTATAGGCTTTATATTATTTATTCTAATTTAATTTACTTAGGCCCATTCAATCATATGGTTAATGTTTTTAGTCACTTAATTGACACATTTGTAGTCTCACTGACACTCGACTTAGGCTTTGGTTTAATCATACACCTTATACCATTTCCTAGCCTAGTCTAGCATCCTCGGGTCACTCCTACCTAATACCCATGTCGACACGCTTCCCAATGTAAGCACCCGTCACATCGACTCGCCCGATAGCAATGCACACACAAATAATCATCATCCATAAATAACATATTCCATGGATTCTTGTTTCCTGAGTCAACTGAGTTGTCCACATAAGGCCCGAATTACGATTGTTAATCTCTGAAATCAAAGTTAATCATAGTTTAATTAATTTGGGCCAGTACAGTTATATCCACGTTTTGAATGTTAAAATAATCTATTGAACTTATGCCTCTACGTACTGGGAATATATCATAGATTGTTTTATTAAAATTGTAACATTTAGCAAGATTTAGTTTAAATGAAAATATATGTTGGATCGTGACCAAATTTGTTACACATTACAATTGCTTGTAATGTGGGACCCACTTGGTAATTGTGTTGGTGTTGGTTAATTAGTGTTCACCGAATACAACTTTAGTTGTATTAATACTTGAATTTAGAAACATCAAAATAGGAAGGTGATAAGTGGCTAAAGTTGATTTTGAGAACAACTTTGATTCATGTGACGTATAGTTGTAGTATGAGTTGGACTAATCTACCATGTATGCATGTGTATACATACATATATATCTTTTTATATTTGTACTATTTAGTAGTGCCGGTTGTATTTGGATATAGTTTTGATTTAAATAGCTATTTAATAGGATTTTAGTTGCATTGTTTGTATTTAATAGCTATTTAGAAGCCTAGTACGATTGTATTTTGAGGGAAAAAGTGATTACCTTTTTTGTACTTATCCTCCTATTTGTTAGCAATAGAAGCCGACTATAAATTTATTCTCCTATTTGTTAGCAATAGATAGCTATTTAATACAGTTTTTCTATTTAATAGATAGCCTAGTACGATTGTATTTAATAGCTATTTAATAACTATTTAATACAGTTATCAGAAAAGGAAAGATCGGGATGCACGAGAAGTGTGGGCGAGGGACAAAAATGTAAATTTGATTACGACTCAAAAATTTGTGATTCGTGCTTTTATATATATATATGATAGATATATATATATACTAGTTTCAGTATGTGCTTAGCACGAATGAGACCGCTCGCTACGCTCGCGAGAATTAATTCAATTACAAAAACATATTTTTATTATCCGCAAAATATGATTCTTTAATATACATAAAAATATGAGCTTCATAGTCCACATATATTTACAGAATTTATAAATTGAAAATTGAAAATAAAATAAATAAAACGGGACTAAATTTTTTTTTTTTTTTTTTAAATCAATCAGTTCTCTTTAGAATATGAGAACTTGAAGAGAACTTATCAATCAATATCCTCATAATATATAAGGGTTGATGAAAACTTGGCCCTACTCATCTTCTCTCCTATCCACTCTTCTAATCCCATACTCCTCTCCCATTCCACCCCATCTTCAACACGCGTCTCGGTTTTCCCAGCGCCTCTATTCGTCGCTTCCCCACTGGCGTGCATCACTTCACCATCGCATATCGCCCCCACTCATCTGCTCTCTTTGGTTTCACACGCACAAAGGCTTTTTCCTACTTAAGGCTTCTTGTGTTTATTTTTATGTTTTATGTTTGATTTTTTTTGTTGATGTCTTATGGTCAGGGTTGTTGTTGTAGTCATCCCCGCCGGCCGCCACTCGCCGATGTCGCCATGTGACGGCCCCAAATTTCAGACCGCCTTGCTACCCGCCACGTCGCATCCATGTCAACTAGCCTTGCCATGTCATGGCCCGCTTCACCTTGACGCCTCGCGACCTAACGAGTTGCTTACACTTTTTCAGCTAACCCTAGTTACGCTAACTAACCTTTACATAAGTATTAATAATTCAGTTAGCCAGTTACTCAATTTATCATGTTATATTATAATTTTACAGAGGAAGTCTTTTAATGAGTAACTTATGCAATATTTAACAATAATAAGTAGTGGAAAATCTGACAAAAGATACCATGTATATATCAAGGCGAGAGAAGTATAACAAAAGTCTCATATACATGTAATCAGTGTTCTATGATCCCAAAACCCAACAAAAGTAAAATAAATACACACTGATATCACACAGGAGCTAGCTCCATAATCTCAGAGGTAGTCGCTTAGTACCTCATTGCCCTTGTCTTTGCTCGTCGAAGGATCTGCACTCAGTCACCTAACAAATACAGTGACGAGTCCAGTGAGTAAAATCCAAAGAGAAGTCCACACAATATTCATGAATTAAAACTAATAAACTACGAGACATGCGAATATAACACCTGACAACAATGCGTCATATTCCCATGAATGTAGGCAACATACGATAAGCAAAAACAGTAGCGTGAAATAAATAAAGAGCATGTACCAACTAAACCAACTTTAGAAAAAAAGCATTAATCAATAAACATACGTATAATCACGAGAAAACTCTTACCTACACCAGCCAGTAATCAATAAATCGAGTAGGAACCACGTATATATTAACTAGCTTACAGTGACTAAACCCCAACTACGGTTACCGGATGAACCCCTCCAGACGCTATTTCAAGTCAAGGAAACACCATAAATCCCTCCCGAAGGTCGTAAGTATATCCTACTGCCGTCGACATGAGCACTAAACACTGGTAACCCGTGCAAGCAATTTAGCCACAACTAATATATACGCAAACCGAAATAGAAGAGAAACCCCATGTGTGCCCATCAACAGTCACACATGAAATGCGATATCGATAAATCAAAACCATGAATTCTGTGAAGCATTCTCAATCGGTTTACGTACCTCAACACGCGCTCCGACTCCTCCGAACACCCGAATCCGACCCAACAAGCTCCCCGATACCCGAGCTACGGTCCCTAAGTCCCTAAAGTCAGTTAAGTGTGTTTATTGTGTATTCAAATTGGTTGAATATGTTTCAAATTGATTTTCCCAATTCAGCCCTAAAGACTAAATTAAGTCTCAATTTCAGTCTTATGTTACAACGCATTTTTAGGCATGAAATGATCAAAATCTCGAAATCTTCCACCAGTATAAAGATCATCAGTCTCTATCTTAGCTTTCCGAAAAGGTTTAGTTTGCAAAATTCTGATTTAAAATGAAAGAAATATCATGATTCTACTAAACATAACTCTAATTGGAACCTAATCCGACTAGCGGATTTAGAAAATATATTCCTCCCAATCTATATTTCCAAAAAAGACGAGTTTTAGTCATAAGGCAACAAAAATACCTAAATACAAAATAGTAAAAGATCAACTCATTTGGATAAGTAGTTAGGGAGTTATGTCTTTAACAAATTTAGTTTCAAAACTTTTCTTCTGAATGCCAGCACCTACTTGTAGAGCACTTTTGGATATGAAAACAATTGAATTACAACATCTCCAGCTAAGCAAAGTTGTTACCCTTTGAGAAAGCTTTCAAATGCCACCAGTTTGGGTCGATTTATATCTAAAACGAGCAAGTTATGACCAAATTATATAGGCTAATTCCTAATATAACATGCATAATTCTAGTTTTGGTCTTGCAACTTCAAAAATTCATATCTTTATGATTTCAAATTCAAATTAAGAATTTCAATATAGCTGGATTATCAACTTCAAATGAAGAATCTAAATATATAAACCAATTGCAAATATTTAATCATCTACCATATGAAATTAACCAAAAATTAGAAATGATTTCAATTTGACATAAATAGATGTGTACCTAGTTGATGGACCACCTAGCTTGAGAAGTTCTCACCAATCTTCCATGGATTCCTTCTCTCCATCAACTTCCTTCTTCTCCAGCAAGTTCTCTTGATTCATAAGTTGAAAATGAAAATGGTTTCCTTGCATGTGTTGATCTTATATATTAAGGTAATATTGATTCCTAACTATTGATCTCCATGTATTTACGTATCTCGAAACTCATCTAATGATCCACACCTTGACATGTATCCCCACTAACTCCCACTAACCCAGTCAAAGTGATACTAATTTACTACTCACATGGTTCCTAGATGTGTCAACACGTATCTATAGGACAATCTCATGGTTTCTAATTAAAATAACCAAATTATAGGCATTGATTTATTTGATTCAATTCACTACAAAAAATGGTTAATTAGAAATGGAATTAGCAACGGAATTTAGTTCCGTTGCTACGGATAAATGGTTAGAGACGGAATTGATACGGAATCATTCAGAGACGGAATAGAGAGAGATCAGAGACTGAAATAGAGACGTAATAGAGACGAAATTAAATTCCGTCTCTAAATAATGGCGCCAACATTCCCGCCAAAAGTTTAATTTTTTTGTAACCGTCCGTTACGTCTCGAGATTCGTGCATGCTTCGATGCGAAGAATTGAAAAATGGGGACGGATGTAGAGACCCCCCCTCTCTCTCAACCCATTCTCACCTCCAACAACCCCCTCTCTCCCTCATCAAATCTCTATCTCAAAACCTTACCCGCCTCCCGTCAACTCTCTGTCTCTCTCTCTCTGTCTATCTATCGACCGATTCACCGTCAACTCTCTGTCTCTCTCTCTCGACCGATTCACCGTTTGCCGAAGGTGGTGCCGTCTGCCGTCCGCTCCGGCCGTCGCGGCGTCGTCGCCGCTGCCTCTCGAAGCCATCGTCGCCCGCTTCGCCTCTCGCCGCGTTCGTTGCTGTTAAGCCCCGCCGTCGCCGCATTGTCGCGCGTTGTTCGCCGCTCGGAAATCATCGCCATTGGGTGGGCCCTCGCCGCCATTGCTGTGCGCCCCGCCATTGTCGCCGCTCTTCGTCATTGCTCGGAAACCATCGTCGTTGGCTAGGCCTCTGCCGCTGCGCTTACTGTCGTGAGCCCCGCACTGTCGCGTTCTTCGCCGCCGCTCGGAAACCATCGCCATTGGTTGGGCCCTTCGCGCGCTTGCTGCATCATCCGCCACTCGTCGCGCTGCTTCGTCGCCGCGCTCGGAAACTATCGCCGCTGGTTGGGCCTGCTTCGCTTTTCGCGCAATCAGCCCTCGCTGCTTCGCCGCTCTTCGTCGTCATTGCCGAAAACTATCGCCTTGGTTGGCCTCTTCTCTGCCGCTTCGTGCAGCTCTCTGAGCCAGCTGGTCGCTATTCTTCGTCATTGCCGCCGGAAACCATCGCCGCATTGGTTGGCCTTCGCGTGCATTGCTGGTAGCTTTCGCCATCGTCGCCGCTCTTCGTCCGCTCGGAAACCATCGCTGGTTGGCCCTTCGCTGCCGCTGCTTGCCAGCTTCGCCATTGTCGCCGCTGCTTGTCGTCGCTCGCCCTCGGAAACCATCACCATTGGTTGGGCCCTCTCGCGCTGTTGTTCTGTCTAAATTTCGCCATTGTTGCTGCGTTCGTCGTTGTTCGTCGCTGCCAAGTGAGGTAATCTCTCCATTGATATACCCTTTTTGATCAGTTTCGCAAATAATAGAACCAAAATAAGATCAATTTTTCCAATTTGAAGTTCTAGCATAAACCTTCAATGCCTTAAAGAAGTGGATTTTGAATCATGAAATGAACTATAAAGATACTACATGTTTCTTTTACAAACAAATAAGACTACAAGTTTTTATATAGTCTTTTAAAGATGATAGCAATTTTATTCCGATAGTTCTTTAGATCGTGGATGAGATCATGGATTCAAACTGAAATATTTAACTTTATATTCCTTATCATTGTAACCATTGAAGCTTTATTAACAACAATGCCATTTTTTTGCTTCAATATTAAAATGAATAAAAAAAGTACATGTGTAATACATATAATAAAGTAGAAATAAGAAAATAAAATGTTAGGTTTAATTACTAGGAAAAGAAACCAAATAGAATTTTTGATACCCTTGTGCCCCTTTGTCAATCATGTTAGGAGAAAGCAACTGAATAAGATTAATAAAAAAAAGAAATGATGATAAGTTCTTTACAATTTTAAGCCTACTTTTGGTGTACACATTAGTTTTGGAGTCATTAAGAATGACTTTAAATGTATAGTTATTTTGTAATGAAGATTGGTTCATTTTAAGCAAACACTTGCATAAGTTTTTGTAATTAGATCCCTTAAGAATTCTAAATACACTTATATCTTGAAATATAGGAGGATAACATGTTAAGAAACAACTGAACATTTGGTTAAACTTAATCAATCATTGTAATATCTGGTAAACCATTCAATGTCCTAAACTAAACCTCATTCTAAAATCATGGTCAGCGCAACAAGCCCTTAAAAAAATGAGTCTAGCTTTTATATTAATTATTCTTATAAATTTATACAATTAAACTTGACAATCAACATAAGCATTTTAACCACAAATTACAAATCACTGCCTTTCGGTTGACCTACAATGCAGTTGTCAAAAGTAAATAGATTACCCTGAGTACATTTAGTATATGTCTATGTGAATACTAAGTCTTTGCATTGCATAATGTTTAAGTTCATCAAAATCTCAAGTACACTCTAAGGCCTAGTTGTCATTTTCTATAAATTCAGGTTCAATTAGCCTATAGAGACAACCGCTCATGTTTGTACTCATTCACACATCACTTTGTAAATTTAACAAAAAAGAGATTTGAGGAGAAAGTCAACAACTTGCTGAAGGAAATATTTTTAGGCTTTGGTTAGAAAATCATGAGTTTTAAAGCTAAGATTTAGTATTGAAAACCACTTGACCAACCTAAAAAAAAATTTAAAATTAAATTTGTTAGGACACTGTTGGAGCTTGAAGAGGACTTACAAGGTGTGGAACGCGAGTTTGGAGTGGCCGAGAGCCGGTATAGGCTACGAATTGCGTGCATTTGAGGTAAGTAAACCCTTTGAGGCAATTCTCTTTATTTCATTTCCATTTCTGAGTTGACATTAAAACATTTGGATTGTTTTACTACCGATCTTATATTGGTAATGCCATGCATTGTGTATTACTATCTATGATTTCTTTGGCTAAAATAATCGTGTTAAAAATTGTCGCATATCATTCTTTGTCTTGACTTCGTTCTATGATTGAATTCCTTTAATGTCGTTGATCTATGAGATATTGAATTTCTTTCTAAATAACATATTATGATTTGTGTTACTGTATTTATTGGTGAATGTACACACATATGTCAATATGTTTATGGTGTGATGTTTGTTTGTAAATTCTAAAACATGAAGTCTTCGATAGAAATGATTTAAGGAGCCAACCTTTGTACTTGCCCTTACTTAATGAGTTGCAGTGTGTTATGGTTGATAGTAATGTAGGTACATCTATTCATGATTTGTTGGAAATGAAATACTGGGTGCTTGGCCTTAAGGAAGTTGAAATCAACAAAAGGAACATAAGCCACAAACATACATGAAGTTAGAAAAAATTCTCCTGAGATTAGGAGTACTACATTCAATCCAAAAACAAACATGAAGTTGGAACTCAACAAATGTAAAGTTTGTTTTGTTTTATGTTATTTGTATCAAACCATATGTATTCAATGCATACAAATAAAGCTTTTTGTTCATATAGTTAGGGAGGTTCTCAGATTCCCCCTTCTAATAAATTGTGTAAGTTGGACACACAAGTAGACCTGTACCGTCGAAAACTATTAAACTAGTCGACTAATTTAATTGCACAATTACAATAGGAATGTCGTCTACAAGTCGAGACTGGATGTACAACCGTCTCGACAACGACTTCGTTTGAATTGCATTCGCGGTGAGGGGTTAAAGAATTCATAGCATTTGCTAAGCAACATTGTCCTACTTACCAAAGTGAAAGGAAGATTAGATGTCCGTGCAATTATAAGAAATGTCGACTTGTACCGTACCTGGACGTCGAAACGGTTGAATACCATATATGTAGGTACGGATTTGTTTCGGTTAAATGTCCTAGGGTTTATACTAGTTTTTCAATGTCTCGTAACAATTGCACTCGCCATTTTATAGGTATATTTTAGATGGGATAACGCGATTCACGAGGATCTCATTCGTGCGGCGTACGACACGCATGCAGGCACAAGGTACACCGCATTGATGCACAAGTTAAAGAAGAATCGTGTGCAGCCAAACTTTGTTACAGATGAGGCGTGGAGGAGATACTTGGAGTACTGGGAGAGCGAGGACTTTCTTGCCAGGTCTAGGCAAGCGTCTACGAATAGGAACACTGAGGTCAAAGGACCTAGGACTGGACCCTCGAAGCACGGTGGTGGCTCGGTGTCTTTTGTGACTACCAATGAAAGATTGGTAAGTGTTTTTTACACTCTTGTTTATTTTTTTTATTTCTACACTTGTTCACTATGCTTGTGTTTGCTTTTAATCTTGTTTTTTTTAATAAAATTTCTTACACATTGATGCTAGTTTAACGCATGCATGCATTGTATAGATTTCATTCACTTCACTTCATTTCACTTCTATGCAATTGATTTGTGTTTGGCGAATATAAGTGCGCCGACCTACTACTAATTGACATATTTAACATTTTTATAACTTTTGTATGCAGACTAATACATCCGAGACGCCACCTACCGTGAATGAAATGTATTTGCATCTCCACACCGTAAATCACGACGGGGTGACATTCATTGATACTAGATCAGAGCAGTTCTATGTAAGTATAGAAATATGAGTGAAATAGTACTAAGTTTACTTTAAAGCATATCATTTAAGTTGTTTATTGTTGATCCATGCAGGCTAAGCTCCAGAGAAGACGTCTGGAGCTGACCCAGGCTACACTGGACCAGCCGGTGGATGATGAGGCGGTGTACTTCAATGTGGCGGGTGAGTGTCACAAAGGACGTGTCTACGGTCTCGGGTCTTTAGGGAGAATGAAGAGAAGATATGCAGATCCTGGTGCTAGCACATCCCAGATGCCGGAGATGGTGCCACGTTCAGAGTTCAATAGTGTTGCCGAGCAATTACGACAGGTTGTGGCGTTTATGCAGTGACAATTCGGGATGACCATGGACGGAGCAGCCTATCTCACCACACCACCACCACCACCACCACCACCACCACCACCACCACCTCATGAGCGACAGCTGAAGCGCCGCAAAGAAATAGATCCCGCCGATCCACCACAGCAACAGGACAATGTTGAGCGAGAGATGCAAGATTGGCTTACGAGATATGAGCAGCTTGGTGATACTTAGGTATTTTTCTTGTTGTTTGTGTAACTTTTGAGATTATAATTTTGCTTTTGTAGATAACTTTTATAGTTGTTTACAGAACTTTTAGATTGATAGTTCTTTTTGTGCATATTTATAGGATTGGAAGTTTTTTGTTGGTGGTTGTTGAACAATATGATTGGTGGTTTTTGTGAATACTTAGAAACTTGGAACATTTATTATACTTGACAAGCTTTCGTGGATATATAAATCTTTTTCAATGTCGAATTGTACATTTTTTTCCTCATTTGAATCTTTGTTGTTAATATATATTGTTGATGTATGTATGTCAAATTCTGCTTTTTTGGGGGATGTTAGCACCCCAAGGAGTTGTTGGAGGGGGTGCAGGCGATGGAGTAGGTCCTATGGTTGTATTTTCAGGTTTAGGCGTTATGGAGAACCAATTGGATTGATCTTAAATGTGAAAAGTAAACAAAGAGTACAAACGGAATTGAGACGGATTAGCAACGGAATTCAAAGATTCCGTTGCTATTCCGTCTCTAATTGCCGAGGAAATAGTCGCGCCAAACTGGGTAAGACTAAACTTAGATACGAAATAGAGACGGATCAGAGACGGAATTCAAGCATTCCGTCTCTGATCCGTTTCTGATTGGCAACGGATCAGAGACGTAATGCAATTAGAATTGTACCCTTAGGAAGAAATTCCATTTCTGTTCCGTTTTTGTTCCGTTTCTAATTTCGTCTCAAATCCGTCCCTATTCAATCTCTAATCAGCAACGGAACACATTTCCGTTGCTGATTAAATTAGCGTCGACAGATTTAGAGACGAAATTAATTCCGTCTCTGTTCCGTTGCAGAATACAGTTAGAAACGGAATTTATGCTAATCAGCAACGGAAATTTCCGTTTCTGATCAGCTGTTTTTTTGTAGTGATTACATTAGCTTAGGCCCATTATAATATATATGGTTAGTGTTTTTATTCATCAAATTGACAAATTTTGTGATCCCACTAACTCTCGACTACCCGACACTTGATGCCTCGCGTCTCGACATGCAATTCGAGGTACGCCGTAGCCTATTGTTTTAATTGAATTTTACTTGGCCTATGATCACATTACCCATTTTAATTGATTAACTAGTCATCCTGACATGGATTAATCTAGTTTTTCAGTGTACACGTACTTCGCCTACTCACTACCCTCGTTGACACGTCTTTTGAGGCGAACACCCGTCACACAAACTCGTCCGATAGCAACATACACATATGCAGTGTAATATAATAATAATTTTAAACACCACATATACACAACCGCCATTCATAAATAACATATTTCTCGGTTCTCATGTCATACTCCACCGAGTTGTCCGTGTAACGCCCGAACTATATCCGTTAATCTCCGAGATTAACGCTAATCATAGTTTGATTAATTTGGTCTGTTACACGCCACCACCGCTGTCGGGGAAGGAACAAAGTGATTTTGCTATTTTTAATTTTATTTATTTATTTCTTAAATTTTATTAAAACTGTATCTGATTTTTTGTTGGGTTTGAACTTTTTTTTATCTAGTCGTTATAAAATTGTTTTTCAATGGAAAAATAGTTGTTTTTTTTTAGAGAATAAAAACTTATTTTTAATTCATGTTATAGCTTAAGAAACTGTTTTAATATTAAAACATATTTTTTGAAAAAAAAATAAAACATATTTAATTGCTTAAATTTGTTTAATTTTCATAAAAAATGAGTCTTTTAAATGTTTTTAAAATTTTTGAATTGTATTTTTGGTTTTTACAAAAAAACTATTTTTTAATTTTAAAAACAGTAATATTTGCTAAAAAAATCAATTATAATTGATTTTTTTACTAAAACATAAATTTAATGGCATCAATTATATTTTTGTCAAAATAGTTTTAATTTCAAAACTTTTTTTAAAAAATATTTTTTTATCAATTAATGAGGGAAATAGCAATGGGTGAGAATCCATCGCTATTTGGTACTGGCGACAGGCTTTCCCTCACTAATCTTGTCATTTAGCTACGGACTCTGACATCCGTCGCAAATCTGGATTAGCGAGGAGCAAATTAGCGAGGGTTGATTCCCTCGCAAATCAACTTAGCGACGAAAAAGTAAGTGAATAGGAAGGGATTTTTTCCTCGCTATTTTGGTCATTTTTTGTAGTGATGGTAATTTTGCTTACGATCTATTTTTTTGTCAATTCGTGCTTTTATATATTAATATATATATATATATATATATATATATATATATATATATATATATATTCTTTTAAGTCAAAGAAAGTGAGTATACTCTAGACGTTAATCTACTGGCTTTACTAGGATAATTATCATGTCTTAGAGTGCATGACCTTTTTTTTAATATTTGTTTACTGCCGCGTCCAAGATTACTTGTGAGTATCTCACGAAAAACAAATCTATGCTTCTCATAAAATTAGAAGATTCGTTGTTGTAATCTCTATGAGGCACAAGTGAATATTGAACAAAGATTTTTAAGCGCTTGAATTAAATTTACAATAATGTTTTTTATGCCAATTAATTTATAATTATTTGATGTGCATGCAATAATATTTAATGGAGGAACTTAGAGAAGTTCAAGATCCTCCTCCAAGTCATAAAACCAGATACAACGTGAAAACTTGAGTGTCAAAAGTGTTGTTGCAGTCTCGGCAAAAGCCACTGCTAATTACTCCCTTCTCTAAAAAAAATATAAATATAAATCATTTGAGCAAAAGTCCACTTTCACTGTATACGTTTTTTACCATTCATTTAATCAAGTATTTACATTGGCTTGTTTTTTTGTCAATAAATAAAAATGTAATTTAAACTTGTAATTAAAATTATCTTTAATTTGTGTGATATATATATATATATACACATATAGAGGGAGTAGTAAAATTAGAAATAAAATCAGAATAACAAATCAGAGTGACTGAAATAAATTGTTTAATTGAACTTACGTTTTAGATTGAAAAAAAATAAATAAATTACGTTTTGTAACAATATGGTGACTCTACTTTTGTATTAATAAGTCCCTTTAGATATGGGTAGATTTCACCCATGGTCATTCAAGTTTATGATTTGTAACATTTTGGTAATTGAACTTGCGTTTGTAACAAATATGGTTAATCAACTTTCCGATTTGTAACAACTTGGTCATTGAACTTTACGTTCTGTAACATGAAAGTTATTTTTATGGCTTTCCGATGAGAGGTCTGATGAGAATGCTGATGTAACATTTAGTGGCATTGCACCCACATTCACTAAACTTAATGTGAGACAGGCCTCCGACTAGGGCTGACAATTTATTATTGTTCGAACTCGTCGGCTCGATTTTGTCCAGCCAATAATGAAAAGGGTTCGGACAATGTTTTAATAAATCCGGGCTGGGTCTGGACAAAGACCTCCTGTCCGGATTTAAAACTAGGTCGAGTCTGGATAAGGCCTTGTAAACTCAAACTCGTCCCGAACTTGATTCGAATTTTAAATAGAGTTAAGAATATCTTTGATAAAATAGAATATTAAACACTTACTACTTATTAAATAGATTAACAAATATTAATCTACTCTATACGTATAAAATTTAATGTATTAAAGATATCTTTTTATTAATTGTTTCTACACATTAAATGTTTAATTACATGAATTTGACGGTACTTTTTCAAATTACATCACATGAGATTATAATATGTGGGTATTTTAATATTTGAAGAGACTTTTAATATAAGAAGTTAGTTTTCCAGATTGCGACAAATTCGGACAATCGGACAACCCGAATTTTTAGCAAAACTGGTATGGACAAACTAGTCTTGTCCGAATTTAAAATCGGGCCAGATATGTGCACTGAATTTACTTTTTTATAGCATGGGTTGTCCAGACCCGGACCCATCCAGACCCGAATGTTTGCCACCCCTACCTCCGACTGAAAAGCCATCTCGGAATGACTTTCATATTACAAAATATGAGGTTCGATGACTAAGTTGTTTACAAATCACAAAGTTGAGTGATCATATTGTTACAATCGTAGTTCAGTGACCAAAGTGTTAGAAATGATGAAGTGGAATGATCGACCATGAGGGAAATTAACCCCCCTCTAGCTACTATAGTAACCATACTTATCATGACTGAAAAATTATGCACTTTAGACCTAGTAACTTTGTTTAAGCTCTTTCAACTAATACCATTGCTTTGTTCTGTCACTTCCAATCCACACATATTGGAACTGTGAATCTTACTTGTATGCTCAATGTTCTTAGAAAATGTTTTATTCCTTACAAAAGCATAATAGGGGCATAATATTGCGTAGCATATCCGCCGCATATTAAAACTTAGATTATTTAAAGTTCTTAGGTCCAAACACATCTCTTGTCACACTACAAAAGCTATGAATATATGCCCTCAAATTTGCCCAATTAACTGTACAAATGCCACTATAAATATAGCAACTAATCAGCCTCTCTGTAGAAGAACCAAGCCAAGAAAAAAATGAGTGTGGCAATTCTCAATGGCCATACTGTTATGGCCTTCGTTGAGGATGGTGAAGCCTTCGGTAGGTGCATTGACGAGCGGTTCATGATCCTCGATGTTAATGGCGATGGAGTTCTTTCTCGGTCGGAGCTTCGGAAGGGGTTCGAAGGTTTGCTAACTATAGGCATGGATTCGGGTTACACCGATGAAGAGGTAGCCAAGCTTTACGACATTCTCTTCGAAAAATTCGACTCGGATCATAACGGTAGTATTGATGCTGAGGAATTCAGGTCCGAGATGAAGGAGATCATGGTGGCTGTGGCACATGGAATTGGTGACTCCCCAGTTCAAGTTGCTCTAGAGAGTGATAGCCTCCTCATGAAGGCTGTTGAGCATGAATTGGCAAACCACAACAAAGGCACTAAAGAAAATCATGAATGCTCATTCTGATTTCATTGTTTGTTTTTGCTTTGTTTTTTTTTTTGCTTGGTTCAAGGCCCTCCTCTATGATATGAAGTTGATGGAACAAGGATTAATTTGGTTTCTTTGCTCTCAAGTATGTAATCAACTACATAGAAAAACAATAGAAACCAATCTTTTTACAGTCATCATCTTTGCCTGTTCAGCTTTGAAACTTGAAAAAGTTTGTGGCAACTAATGCATAAGCAATATCATATTTGGCAGACAATACACCTTGGGTCTCTTGCCAATTGCGGTGGGCAAACCACGGTTTGGTAGTGAAAATCATCAAACCGCCACCAAACTTTTCACCACCAAATCGATGGTTCACGGTTCGGCCATTTTGCAAATCACAACCAAACTGCGAACCCTCAAAACCACAACCAAATCGACCGCAGTTTGCGCGGTTTGATTTTGCAGTTTTCCTGCGAGACATTTTCAACAAAAAAAGTCACACATTCCATACAAGTCCATACATGTCCATCAACAAAACATATGTCTATACATGACCATCCACCAAAAACACAATGACACACATGAATTCAACCATAATTATGATTCTAAGTTCATTTCAAAAGTCAAAACAACATAAAAAGCTTCCGTGATTTTGCGGTTTGGTGAACCGAGGTTTTTTATAAATGAATATCACCACAAACCGTGAAATTGCGGTTTTAAGTTTTCTAAACCGCTCTGAAACCACTAATTTAAAAAACCAGACCAGACCATGCAGTTTGGACAGTTTTGAAGAGACCGCTGCCCACCCCTACTTGCCAGTAGATGCTTCTGCAAGATTTTCACCCTCTAAAATTTCAGGTAAAGTGTGGTTCATTCATTACAAGGCTAGTACAAGAATATATACCAATCAAGGAAATGAAGACACAAATGAAAGTTTGATAAGCCAAAAATGTGAGACCATGTTAATACAACAAGATAAACAGGACAATTCAGACTTAACTAGACCAAAAAAAAAAAAAAAAAAAGCTCAGCTTGTGTCACTTTAAAACAGTTGCATCTATTTACCAAAAACAAAAAAAAAAAAAAAAAAAAACAGTTGCATCTAAGGCCCCTATAACCATGTCAAATCTCTTAAGATGTTAATGATTATAAATTTGTGAAATCCATGTTTATTTCTTCTTCTTTCCACCCTTTCCTCCTGCCTTGGAAGGTCCAGCTTGTGTACTGGATGAGGATGAAGTATCTTGCTTCTTGGTTCTCCCAGGATGCCTGCGTACTAACTCCGCAACCTGAATCATCAATTGCTTTCCTGCAACATTGAAACTCAATAACTTAATTTATAGTTTATATCAAGGTGATCAGATCAATCGAAGATCCATCAATACAACAAGTTTGTAAAGCAATGTTTCCTGGCACATATGTTACATAACTCAGTCACTAGAAAGTTCTGAAATATTGCAAATAGAGCGTACGCAGTCATCACAATTTCAGGTCTCATGAACTGTAAATCAGAATTCAAAATCTTTAGTTTGTGTACGCATGATGCGTAAAAAACAAAAAGATCAGGATATTAGTTTGGAAGGCAACTCTTTATGAAGGACATGGTAACATTACCATACATTAAGGCATAATTTACAACATATGTCAACTTCCCATCTCACCGTGTCATAAGCTTTCAAGATATAAACATCTATGCATGTAGGCTGTTCCCCTAAGTCTTAACAAAGATTCAAATCAGATCCAGGTAAGTAAAAAATGTTTGTCTTCTTTGGTTAGAGTGTGAGGAAACCATAACCAGCCCGTAATGATGCATTAAAAAAATCATTTAGCTTGTCTATTCATGATACAAACTTCTCGAAAATAGCTGTCAACATCTCGATCCGAATTGGTAGATCATACATTCCTACAAACCATCCAGATCCCTGATAGTAGGCTACGACACTGGGAGGATCAAATTGATCAATATCCCAAATAGACAACCCACCAGTGCATTGAAAGATGGAAGTTTGGTTGCAAATTTAGGGCCCGAATATGATAATTGGGCAAGATATACATGTAATTTCCTAACTTGGATAAAAAAAAGCCAAAAGATCTAACCAAACTTAATGCCAGCAATCAACATATACTAAAAGAAAATTAGGCACAAAATCCTCTTCTTAACTTCTTTCATGTCCATCTTTCTTCTTTTTTTCACACCATTTCTTTTACTATTTATTCTGGTCAGTTTTCAAATTGAAACGATTTAAAAAAGAAAATAAAGAAGAAAAAAGAGAGAACTAAGAACTAGAAGCTGGTTTGCGAATAAGGCATGGAACAAACAAAATGTTTGTTCTGTAGTGACTGTCACCAAACCCCTTTCTATTGCAGGCTAAAATTCTTCCTTAGAAAGAATGTAGATACTAAGGGGCACGTGAAAGATCTGAACACTCAAATCAATTATTCTACCCTATAGTCTAAGAAAGCCCAGTTTAGAAGAAACAAAACAAGACTCCTTTTATTGACTCAAGGAATGCCCAAACCAGAAAGAATGCCAGAGAATTCTCAAAACTCTCTAAAATTATTAGCCAAAATTAACACAAAAAACAACTAAACCTGAAACAGACGCCCTATAGCCAGAGAATTCTCAAAGAGACTCAATGATACCTAAAATAGGTAGACATAAGGAGTCCAAAGTCCTAACTCCTAAGTAAATTAAACTACCAACTTTCAAAATTGCACGAGTGTCCAACAACCATGGCAAAGGTGTCATCACCGTGAGAAGTGCTAATGGTTCAATGTATGATAAATGCCAACAAGAAGAGAGCATTGCATGTGGAAGCCTCACTCCGCCACATTCACCTTATCTAACAACAACAAACCAACAAAAAAAATTTAAGCAATAACGGAATAGTGAGAAAAAGGCTTCGTAGTTGAAACACCAATTAGATAAATTTACAAGAGTAATATTCATCTTTGTCAAGGTTCCAGAATCTACTATATCTTTTCATCCTTCCCCACCCACACAACAAATTTTTAAAACAAACGTTCAAGAAAGTTGAATATAGTTCATGCTCATATGAGATTTTTCAAATTTGAAATCGCAAACCAAGAAAGGTGGGGTTCAAATCCCTGCTAATCTTATTGAAAAAAGAGAATAGGCCGGTCATCAAGCAAGGGAGAATGAGTAACAATCTGGAAATGAGGCTTGAAAAAATTCCGCGCTACACCAAGTATCCTCCTGAAGCCTAATAATTTGGCCTCCTCTAACTTCAAGTTTAATATGTCTTCAAAATAAAGGATGAAGAGATGAGATAAGTTCCATGAGCTTTGATGGGTGACTCTCCTTCCTCCTCCCAAATCCAACTACCGACTAGAAGAACATTCTTGCTTGTTACAACCATAGCTGACAAGCTAAGTTATTCCTCAATGAATCTCCAGAGCCATTTGGCTACAACAGCCCAACCCTCTCCCCTTCTATTTTTTTTCTATATCTTTTCCGTTTCTAGACTTTTATTACTTATTATTACTATTCCAAAATTTGGTTATAACAGCCCAATCCTTGCTATTTATTACAAGTATTCTATATGAATGTAAAACATGATAGACAATATAATCCTTGCAATCTATTCATATTATTGGAAACTCGAAATTATATTTGAAAGCTCATAGTGTCTTACAAACTCCTGATCTAATTAACAGTACTGCCTCATCAATCCTATGCAGAATACTTCTTTATTTGATTAGAATCCTATGCAGCAGGATGAGATTCTGTTGGATTTCTTCTGAACTTCTGAACGATATAATTCAAACATGAAAGAGTTGGGACAAGCAAACAGCAAACGACAACAAGAATACCATTTAGTTGAGTGATTATCATGATTTCCAACTCATAACAAGGGACATCAAGGGATAGTGAACAGTACAGCTTTTGACTGAATAAAAGAATTACATCTTCTTGGTAAAAATAATCGTACTTCAAAGTAAGAGAATCGATTCTTACTTGAGCCAATAGCTGGGTTAAGCAAAGTCCCATCTTCCGTTTTTAGCATCACCCGCACCCTACCTTTCTGTAAGTAGTCGCGTGGATATGCCTTTTCAATCTGCAAAAATAACACACATAAAATCAATCACCAATACATACAATTTAAAAAAAAAAAAAGGTCAACCTTAACAAACAAAACACCCAGGCATTGGCTCAATGGCATGACAAAATACATGCAACCTTGATACTAAACCGCAAAGCCCATCGCCTGCCAATCAAAAGAAAGAATATTCATTTTTTTTAACCAGCATGTGATGTTTGAGCCTCGAATTCATCGCGCCCTACACACTATTATGTCAACCATTGAGCTAGAACTATGAACCAAAGACATAAACAATTGAAGTGAAACAGACCTCAATCACAGATGGGAGCTTGAGATGTTTGCAGCAATCATCGATCTCAACACAAGTGGGATTCTCACATCCTTTAATTGTACTGATTCTCCTTCCCTCGGCTATCGTCTTCTTCGAATTTATATAGATTGGGTAGAACACAATCCATTTCTTAATGCTAGTTACATCCATATCCATGCCTGTGATGAGAAAAATTGATACATTTCATGCTTAACCAATCCATGGTCAAATATCACAAAACAATTCAGAGGAGAATTTTGACAATTCACTAGAAACACATCATAACCAATCAAGTTATTTTTTTTTATTTTTTTAATTTTTTTATTTTTTTTAACATATCCGTGCGTATCCAGGCGAGTGTGACTATTCCCATGACGCAATCCCCCTGATCATACCCTAGTGCCCGGAACTCGAATTACGATCACAATTTTACAAATAATTAACTCAACAAGATGAATCACAAAACAATTCAATTCAATTCAGATCACAACAATGCAAACCCTAAACCCTAGCATCACAATTTCCCAAAAAATCAGGACGAACGACATAGCACAGATAGAGAGAGGAGAACGAACTGACCTGAAACCAGATCTCGGAGACGATCGGAGGAACGAAATTGAATGAGAGGAGAGGAACCGAAAACTGAAGTGGAGAAGCAGGGATTGTTTGGTTTGGTATTCGCTGAACAAGGACACCTTTAATATTAATCGACTCTCAGATTTGAATTCTGTATACAATTATGTTATTGAGTACACCTCGAATCTCGTATTTTGAGGAAATCGAGTTGCATCAAGTCATCAACCCTCAACTACAGTGCATAGAGATTTGTATTCTCGATACAATATAACATTCATAAAAAAAATAAAAAATAAAAAGTCGCCCGAAAGGCACCGAGCTTGCATAATTAAGGGGCAACCCAAATTATCAATGATTTAATATTTTCGAACCCTTTTTAAAAATGATTCATATGCCTTCATTAAAATATAAATGTTGGTTTGCCTTTATACACAGCTGATGTGCATTTAGTGCGCCTAAAAATGAGATTATTTCGTCAATTTATTTTTTTGGGTTAGCGACAAATCAATTTATTACACAATAAATAATACATTATTTGCTATATTTGGAATTTAGACACCACATGGTTGGGCAGCAGTTTCCACAAAACTGTTCAAACCGCCTTATCTAGTCTGATTTTTTAAACTAGCGGTTTGAGGTAGTTTAAAAAACTTGAATGTGGTTTTCATTTAAAGAAAATCGCGTTCACCAAACCACAAAACCACCTCTAAACTTGGAATGGAGTTGAAGTTTTTCCTGCCGTTTTAACTATTGAAATGAACTTAGACTCATAAGTTTGATTGAGTTCCGTATGTTTCATTGTGTTTTTGGTGGATAGAATGCATGGACATATGTTTTGTTTTTTTTTTTTTTTTTTTTGGTCAAATATGTTGCATTAATGTTTCTAACACCCAAACGGGTACATCAATCTTTTACAACGAGAATAATAGATTTTACAATCCATTGAAGCTTGGAACAACATCCTCACAAGGAGGCAACAACCTCACGAAAGGGACAACAACCTCCCAAATGAGGACAACAACCCCGTAGAGGGGGACAACATTCCCACGTAGGGGACAAAAACCTTAAATTTCTAGCACAAATACAAGAAAAAAACATGCATTGAGACTGCTGCCAGAACCATACTTCGACGATGACTCTCGCCATTAAAACGCTGCTCGCTACCATAAATGGCCAATCGTCAACATTTGCCTCCGCCGACATGAAGACTAGCATCGTGCCTCGTTGTTTTCTCTCCATTCGCACTAGTTCTAGGCCAAAAGGGGTCGTCAGTGACAACCACACCAGAAACAAAAAAAAAAAACAAAGAAGAGGGAGAAAAGAAAATGACAAGAGAGCTGTTGAGAGGAAGGCGGTGGATCTGCTGGCCAGGGAAGGCAGGAAGAGATGAAGGAAAGAAGGGAGGGAGATGGAAGTAACGGTTGTGGCTGTTGTTGGTGGGTGGGGTGAGAAAGATGGGTTGGAAGTGGGGAGAAGAAGAAAAGGGTCACTGGCGACGTCCATGACTGCCGGAGCAAGTCGCACCGACGCCAAAGCAACCCCGGAAGCGATGGATCCGAAGAAGACTCTCAACGGGGATGTGGCGGCGCTCTAGGGTTCCTCTCGAAAGAGACGAGAGAGACCCAAGAGCGAACTTCTTACCAAGAAAGTAAAGTTACGGACATATGTTTTGTTGATGGACATGTATGGACTTGTATGTAATGTGTGGCGGTTTTTTTTGTTGTTGAAAATGTGTCGCAGGAAAACTACAAAACCGGACCGACCAAACCGCACAAACCGTAGTCGTTTGATTGCGGTTTGGTGGTGGTTTGTAAAATGGCCAACCGTAAACCCTCGATTTGGTAGCAAAAACCGTGGTTTGCCCAACCCTGAGTACCAACTCATGCACCAAAAGAATTAAAAAATTATAGATATACATCAACAAACGCACATCGCATTCTGATATACGTGCGATGCTCCTCGAGATGCGCATGAATCGTATCGTGAGGTGCATCGCACGCACACCATAACATAGTAGCAACACGTACGACAAAACTGAGTCACTAATAAAGCACCTCTGGTTGTGCATTATTAGGTTGTTTTACTTTTTTATTCAGTAATTTTTTTACCACACGAGTGACCCTCTCAACCTACTTTGCTTCATTCACCAAATTTGAAAGTGAGACCTCCCCTATGCGATTCGAGTCTCTTCCCACTCCACTCGATTATTGATATAATATTTTTTAATTCCCCCACAAGTGTTCGACATTAATCCCACTAACTAATCCACACTCACACTATCGAGCTACATTCAAGAGGCGATTCTCCTAACCCAATTTTTTTCATTCACAATATTAAACTAGAAACCTTCCTTAATGGGAACAAGTTTATTAGTACCACTTAAAACCAACTCGTTCTTAGGCATTAAAATGACCTTTTGGAATTGTAAATTTAAGTTCTTTAATAAATTGCCCACTGACCCAACATGACCCAATATGCAAACACGCGGACACTCTCCCAACCACATAAAAAAAAGGATAAGTTTGGAATCCTCAAAGTAGAAGAAATTCAAATTACACTACAATCTCAAAGAAAGTGAAAAAAAAAATAAAAATGGGGGTAGTGATATTGGACGGATCGACGGTCCGAGCCTTCGTGAGCGACGACACGGCGTTCAAGAAAACAGTGGACGACCGGTTCGCGGAGCTCGACCTGAACCGGGACGGGGTGCTGTCCCGGTCCGAGCTCCGCAAGGCCTTCGAGTCGCTGCGGCTCCTCGAGACCCACTTCGGGATGGACGTCGCCACTCCTCCCGAGGACCTCACTCGCCTCTACAACTCCATCTTCGAGAAGTTCGACGGGGATCACAACGGCACCGTGGATCTCGAGGAGTTTCGGTCTGAGATGAAGCAGATCTTGCTCGCCATAGCGGATGGGCTCGGGTCCTCGCCCATTCAGATGGTCATCGAGGATGACGATCAGAGCTTTCTTAAGGCCGCCGCGGATCTCGAGGCGTCAAAGGTCCAACAGCAACGGCCTTGAAAGCTTATTAGTACGTGTGTCCTGTTTTGTGTGTGGTTTGTGTCTTTGATTAAGTCTAGTTGTTTTGTGTTGTAAGTTTCTAGCGATGGTCCTACTGATACTAATAAGAGACGTTACTTCAGTACTAATAATTTTGTAAATGACAACAAAACAAACCATTGAGTAGTCCACATATTTATAAAAAAAAAAGGTTACATGTTTAGAATTGACTAAAGATACGCGTTAAACGCGTCAATAATAATTTCAAACTCTACTCAATACAAAAAAAAAAAAATTGAATAGCAACATACTATTTTTTGTAGTTATTTAGCGACGGATATGCGATGAGAGCCTTCATTGACCTCGTTGACCAATTTAGCGATGGGGTTAGCGACAACCCCTGTCGCTAATTGTTGGGCGAAAAATTTTCCCGCCCAAGTAGCAGTAGGGCCGATGTTCTCTCTTTTACACCCAACACCAAACTCTAATCTCTCCCACTTATAAACTCCCTAAAATCTTTTCTCTCCCCTCAAACCCTCATCTCCTCGCCGCCCCTCCCCTCTTTTATCACTCTTCATCAAACTATCCTCTCCATCCGCCCCTTCTCTCGTTTCTCTCAATCAGTCTCTTGGCCTCAGCGCTTGTAACGACCCCAAACTCTGAGGCAAATCGAGTACCGTCAAGTCGTCGAACACGTCACTAAGCATGCCGCATCACTGCATACTTGTCATTGACGGCCCGCGACCTAAACCTTCGTTTGTATTTTATTCTCATTAACTTAGTATTTATCATGTATTTATGAATATTTACAATAAGTTAATTAAGTTAAGTTGTTCATGACTTACTAAATCATTATAAGTTAAGTATATTAGCGAAAGTCTTTAAAGCATGCAACTATTGTAAAAATGAAAGTTTGCATTTTATAAACAACCCTATAATATGGAAATTCGGCATGAGATACCATGTATATCAAAAAGCGAGAAAAATATAAAGATGGTCATATACATGTATCAGGTACACAAGTCCTCCTAAAATCTTATAAAAGCAGTAAATAATATATACAAACACCTACAAAAAAAAGTTGACATGGCTCTCCTAGCTCATAGGTAGTCGCCTAATACCCTTTTGCCCAGGCTCGTTGTAGGATATGCGATTTGTCACAAAAAACAATGACAATTCCTAATGAGTAAATCCTAGAGAAAGTTAGCTCATATTCACGAAATTTAATAAAATGGCTACAATTCATGCAATTTAAATAAGGAACAAAAAATAAAGTGATTGCATGAAAATAAGTTGTAGAGAAGTCGAAATTGGACATGAGTGCAACGTGATAGAAAAACCCGGGCGACATCCGAGAATTGACTTAGCTAAACTGAGAGGAACTCATGACGATCATCTCGCCAGACATCTTACGGTTGAATGAGAGGAACCCATGAATGGTAGGACCCCGTCCAAACATCTCTCGAGAGGAACCCATAACGGAGACTTAGGTCCTCGCCAAATATCTCTCAACCTAACAGGTCTTGCGAGAAAAAAGTGTGACGACCCCTTTTCAAATTATGGCACCGCCCGGCCTAATCCCTTTATTAAGCCCTAACTACACCATATATGACCCAATAAGGAATTAGTCAGCCTCTTTAACATCTTATTACCTATCAATTATTCATTGACCAAATAGATATAAGCATATACCTATCCTATGTAAGTTCCTAAATCAGAGTTAATTAAAATTTTCTAACTTAAAAGTTATTCAGCGGAAGTCTTATTAATTCGACTAGCGGAAGCTTATAATATGTAGCCAAACCTTTGTGGAAAAACTAGGAAATTGAGATCACATACATATATAATGAAACGACGATATATAACAACATGTATCTGGTCAAGGTATCTATCACTCAACCCAAAATATACAATCCCCAAAATATATCATATACATATAACAGTAATACATCAAAACTCAAAACCTACATAGTCTGGCGCAACAGCACTCCACTGGCTCAGAGGTAGTCGCCGATCTTCTCTTTGCCTGGTCTGCTACTCGACGGATCTGCACACCCACCGTCACAAACTAGATGGTGAATACTTGTAAATATTAAGTAATACTGAGAGAAATTTGTTCACATTCCCAAATAATCAAGAAGTATCAAATTGCATAATAGTAGCAACTAAGCTGAAAGGAAATCATATAAGAAGATACTTTAGTTAAACAAAATGAAATTAACATTAGGCTAAGTAGTAATGATCTAGGGTCGGTCGGCCGTGATCTTCATCACATCAGCCTTTCCACTTTATATATGGACGGAGTTGTGCTCTACATCATCTTTTGAAGGTCGTACCTACATAGTACAATACGCCTTTTTACTTATCCCAAATGTCTGTCACTGGGATGTATACTTGCCAACAACCCCGAGTCTTACAACTCGTGAAGTCACCCAAGTTATGCTTGCAAACAACCCCGAGTCTCATACCCCGTGTGTTGCGCAAGATAGTGGAGAAACCCCGATCACCCTGGAAAGTCTAGTGACCCCCGTATGTCAGCCGGATTTCTATCAATAAGTGACCCTAGACACGAGAACTACTTTCATTTTCAAGGAACAACACAATATTGGAATCCAACAAGGACCATTGTGTAACTAATGCACAAAGGATATAGATTCATAACCCTATGTAAAACTACCTAATAGCATGCTATTTCACTGATCACCAATAATAAACATCAATAATGACATAGCACATGAATTGGAATCAATGAAATCATTTTATCAACAAACTATGCCATGAAACAACCTCATATAATGAGAAATGAAAACAAGTCATGACACACGGAGTACAATGATAGTTCAGTTCAAATAACAGAGATTAAATTTTGTAAATAGGAATGAAATGTAAAGAAATCTCTCAAATCAGTTACTTACAAACACGCGAAACTTCCTATGCTACTTCTGCCCTCCAACGCCTCGAAACTCGTATTTGAGTCCCGTAGCTTTTCCCTAAGTTCCTGACATCAATTTATATGTTTTTAAGTGTGTTTGGACCTATACTTAATGTATTAGAATCATTTATAGTGTTTTAGCCACTTTTAAAAATTGTTGATTTTTGTTGTCATAGCAATTAGCGCGCTATCCAACTATATCTAGCGCGCTAATCAATATTAGCGCGCAAGATTTCATACCTAGTGCGCTATGTGCAGTAAAACCCAGAATTCTGCAATATAAATTCTAAATTTTATCAACACATAGGCTATGCTGATGTCTTGGGAACCCTCACACACCTCTAAAGATCCAAGACATCATTTACAACATGAATCACCAACCCATAGCACCAATTATATGAATTCAACAAATTGAGCTATGTTAATGGAGTATGAAGTTTACCAAGCTTGAAGAAACTAGCTGAACTTGATCTCCTATTCACTTATTCACTGAATTCCTCTGATTTTCTTCCACCTCCAGTAGCTCTCCTTCTCCAGCAAGTTTGCTTCTTGAGGAATAAATTCAATTGAGAGAAATGAGAGAAGCTTATGTTGATCAATTTATATATAGGTGGTTTGTAGATATGGTTGAATGATAGCCCTTGATCACTTATGCACACGTATCGTGAGGCATCTCTAGTGGACCTATTCCTAACACATGTCCCATTAATTTAACTTATCAACATAGGTAAATCAATTACCTAATCAACCATAAACCATACAACCAACTTAATAAACCTATATATAGCTTATACCAACTTACCACATCACTCTCTACCTAAGTTCCTCGCCAACACGTACATCGAGGCACTTTCCCGCTCATGTCTCGACACCTATAAATAGTTAGAAGTGACTTAATAGTCTACACATATATACACTAGGCATACAACACAACAAATATAACATTACATCGGCCATCTTGCCTCGGTCATGACACATATCTCGCATGTAGGTCCCACGTCACGGGTCATTTGATCCTAATTAAGTAATTAAACCTTAATTAGCATTTTGGGCCGTGACAAAAAGTCACCGCGTAGCCCCGACATGGGCAACTACTCGAACAACGCGGGGTAGCTAGCCTCGGGGTGTTAGTCTGTGTTATGCTCGACCCCGTCGACAAACACACAAACACATGTGGGAGTGGATGAGCAATAAGTGGATAGCAATGAATAACACAATAGAATAACTGAAATTTAAATTAAATCAAGTGCTATAAATGAATTCTAACTAATTTTCTTGTGAGTTTACTTACCTCAAGCAATCGCAAATTGCCCTCAAAATGTCTTGCTCACACCTCGAGATGCGCACCCGACACCCGACTATAGTCTCATAAGTCTCTGGTGTCCAATTATACAACTTTAATTATTTTAGAGTTACATTAAGTGAGTTTATAATGTAGGACAAAAAATTTAAAATTTTATTCCACAAAGTTTAATTTTGGCACACTTTTCGATATATACTAAGGTGAAAAAGCCCGAAAAAGCCTCAAAACTCATATTCCTAGATTTTTCTAATTTTTCATATTTTCTTAGATTTTTCTGGAATTTTCCATAATTTACATCTATTTATATTTATTTTTTGTAATTTATTTTATTTAAAAATTATTTTTATTTAATTTTAAATTAAAAATTAAAATTTATTTAATGGGTTGGGCTTAAATCGGGGCCGATTTAGTTAGGCCCGATTTGGCCTAACCGCCTGAACCAGGGTCGGTCCGACCCGGTCCATCCAAGCCAAGGTTGGCCCAACCCATCCGAGCTTAGGCCGACCCAGTCCATGACCCGCATGTGGGTAGTTAGAACCCCCTTCCCCCTTCATTTCGTCTCTTCTCCAGAGACAAAATTTCATATCTGGAGAAGAGACTAATTTTCTTTTTCTATTTTTTAAAGTAAAACAACAACAACAACAACAATAATAACTACTGTTGAAACAAATCTCTTCGGACAGAAAATGCAAATTGAGAATGGAAGAACCAAACAAAGACTTGAGGCGCGTAATCGCTCTCTTTAGACAAGATTTCTCCCTACCGGTTGAAACCGTGAATATACAATGGGATTAATCGAAACTTACCTTTAGGATACAATTAAGTCTCTAATGGTTGTTGGATGATGTGTGTGTAACAAAACCTTAACCAAGAACACTCTTTGAAGAACCTTAAGAGAATAATGTTATGAACAAGAACACACTTTGATTCAAAAGCATTTTGTGTTTCAATGTGTTTCTCAATATGACTCAATATTTTTAGTACGTACTAGATCTCTTTGATTTATAAAAAAATCAAGAAACTTGGTGTCTATCCACAAAGAGGTGACTTTTGGTGTGAATATGTACAAAAAAATAGACAAACAATCGACCAAATAATATCTAAAACTCGCACCTATTCATTTTGGGCGCTAAAGCGCCAACCTGTCGTTTTTTTTTTTTTTCTTAATCATATAATTTCCCCCCGTTTTCAAATTATATGGACATATAAATTGAAATTATACTTAGGAAATAACACGACCAAAAAATATAAAACATCATTCTGAAATTGATAAATAAATGAGAAGTGTCTTTTGGACTTAAACTTTTCGCTTAGCGCAAACTCTTCAAGTTTCGTCAGGTACTATGGTGGACGGATCTTGAACCAATAACCCTTGCGACAAAACCGAAAATATCACACATACCAATTTCATGTAAGTAAAAGTGTTCTGTTGATTGCACATTATGACCTTGTGCAAATCCTAACTTTCTTAAGTGCTATAGTGTCGGTTAGGCTCATAAGAAGCGGCCACACATCTACATCCATATAGGTAAGTCTACTTAAATGGTTATGCGAGTCATTCTATTCAACTTATTAAGATCTAATTGTCAACCTCTGTCATGCAGAAACCAACACTAAAACCAGGAAGGGACCTTTTTATAATATGAACTTTCTAGTGTTCCATAATCTTCACTTGCCTTGTTAGTACCACATTCAACTTATTCTATATTTTCAAGAATTAAGTTGGGTTCCCATCTACTGACGATCGAATTAGGCAAACCTAAGTCTAATTCATTTTGATGTATTAGACACCATATCTCTAACAAGATCCTTTGTTAATATATCCGCTAAATTATTGTTAGATTCCACGTAATCAACTATGACAACCCTATTTTTGAGTAACTGTCTCAAAAGATTATGTGTTAGACTTATATGTCTAGAATTTCCATTATAAATCTTGCTTGCAACCTTATAAAGAGTTGCATTGCTATCATAATTGATTAATATAGCTGGACATGGCTTGTTCCACAATGCTATTTCCATTAACAAGTTCTTAAGCTATTTCGCTTCCTGCTTGAATATGCTAGGGCAATTATTTTTGATGTCATTGTTGAATCAAAAATACATGTTTGTTTCTTTAAGCTCCAAGAAACAGCTGCTCCTCCTAGCGTAAGAATCCATCCACTAGTTGACTCGAAACTTGACCCCACATTATTCCAACTAGCATCATTGTACCTTCAAAAACTGGGGCATATCCATTAAAATGTAGACCATAATTCAAAGTCCCCTATAGGTATCTAAATATCCTGGTAACCTCATCGCAGTGTTGTATGCTTAGATTAATAGTGAACCACAAAGCACACACCGCATAAGCTATATCAGGTCTTGTGCAATGCATTGCATATATGAGACTTCTTATCACACAAGAGTACTCTAGTTGCGATAAACACCTACCGGTGTTCTTTATAGTTTTAAATAAGGCTCGATAGGAGTACAAACTGACTTTTGATCAAAATGACTAAATTTCCTCAAAATCTTTTCAATATAATGAGATTGAGATAATGTTAGACCATTACCTTGTCGTAAGATTTTGAATTCCAAAATTAAGTGAGCTTCTCTTAAGTCCTTCACATCAAAACTAGTAGACAAGAATCACTTAGTTTCTTCAACTAAGACTAGTGAAGTCCCAAATATTAGCATGTCATCCTCATATAAATATATGATGACACCAAAATCATTGTCAAACTTGCTGTAAATACATTTATCGACATCATTGACATTGAATCCAAATGATTGCACAACCGTGTCAAACTTCTCATGCCATTGCATAGAAGCTTACTTCAAGCTATAGAGAGATCTCACCAATTTGTAAACTTTCTTCTCTTGACCTGGTATAACAAAACCATCCGTTTGTTCCATATATATTTCTTCCTTTAGATCACCATTTAGAAAAGCCATTTTCACATCCATTTGATGAATAACTAAATGATGAATAGAAACAAGAGATATCAACACCCGAATGGATGCTATTCTTGCAACCGATGCGTATGTATTAAAATAATCAATGTCATGCTTTGGTTTGTAGCCTTTATCTACTAACATTTATAGTTCCATTTTGAATATCCACTTGCACCCGATTTTCTTTGATCTCATTGGAAGATCAGAAAGCACCCAAGTTTGATTCGATAATATCAAATTCATCTCATCATTGATCTCTTCTTTCCAAAATGAAGCATCATTTGAAGAAATTGCTTGTTGAAACGAAATATGATCATCATCAATATTAAGGACAAATTTATTTGTTCCTTAATTTCACATCTATTTCCTTCAACCAAGTAGGTTATAAAATCCGTTATGGTTTAATTGCTCTTTCAATTACTCTATTAATCAGGGAGATCGAACACGTAATCAGTTGTAAAATGCATTGCTCAAACAACAATTGCAACCAGTGTGGCTCCAGGGATGCCAGTTAGGGCTACAAGTATATTGATTATTGGTTCCATTGGGACTTTAGGTCACCAGATTATTAGGCGGGCGTTAGATGAAGGCTATGATGTTAGATGCCTTGTTAGGCCTCGATCGGCTCCGCTGATTTTTTTTCGTAATTGGGGTGCCATTGTTGTAAATGTAACTTCACAAGCCTTTTTAGTTTATACGTCGATTCAAACTTTATATTTTCAGCTCTGATATGTACAAGCAGATTTAAGCAAACTAAAGTCCATACCTGCAACACTGGTTGGCATTGATACAATAATTGATTTTACTACTGGACGTTTCGAAGAACCCTTAAAAACAATATGTACTTGTACAATTTATACATATTTCTTATTGTTTCTTTGTACATTTCAAATTTTGATCCCAATTTATATAGATCCTTTGCTTTATGTTGTTTGGATCGTTGGTGTTACTGCTATTATATTTTTTTAAAAAAAAAATAAATAAAAGAAGTTGTACTATTGTTTGGATCGTTGGTTTTGATTCTTTTGTTCAATTGGTCTTCTTGATTGAGAGTTTTTGAATTAGGTTTCTCTGAGTCATTGAGACAAACATATGAATGGCGAGTATTGGGTTTCACTCTTTTTCCCTTTTTTGGTGAGAATTGTTTGAAGAGCTTGATCTATGTAGCCAATCCTAACTAGTTTGAGAATAGGGATTTGTTGTTGTTTACAAATAGTAAAATATGCTATAAATAAGAACACCTAGTAATGTTATATGTCATGGAATGATGAATATAGCTTGTTGGATAGAACACTACTAAGTTCAAGCACAAATTGGCAAATTAGTGACTACACTTGTTTGGAATGAATATTACTGCAAATTTGCTCTGAAATCTAAAGGTCTTATTTTCTTTCTGAATTATGCAAGTATTCTTTGTTTTTTCTTGTCTATGATGAGTGATGATTAATTTCACGGACCAAAAATACCTTTGAGGTCTCAAAGAAAGAAAGAAAGAAAAAACCCCTCTTTGGACTTGAAACTTGGAAAAATTGCTTATTCATTCTCTATCTCAATTTGAAAACATTAGATTTTTTTTGAAAAAAAATCAGATTAATCTATAAAACTTAAAACATGAGGTGGGCACTATGAAATAGTTCTAAATAGTAAGCAAAATTTCGATACCGTAAATCTTTCAGAAAGGGAGGTAACAGTGTTTTATGCTTGGTGTGTTCTTGATTCTCAACCAAACATTAGAGGAGGTTTATAAAAATCCACCCAATTGAATTACCATTGAATTGCATGAAGATACCAAAATATAAGACTCTGCCAATTAATTCTAGTCCTTGAACTGGGTTTTGATTCATTTGTTTAATTGGGTCTTCTTGATTGAGAGTTTTGTTATTTATACTTATAAAGCTGGGTGTATTTGCATGCGATTATTGAGTGTCATTAGCGTACTTAAGCATATGTCTTTAATGATTAGGCACGCGGTTAGTGTTTTAAGATGGATGATTTAAAAATAGCAAGAGTAGCTTTTATTAGGGACATTTTTGGTTCGAGTGATAGTAAAGGCTCATCCCATGAAAGTCTTAGTCGTGAAGATATCTCAATTCCTTAGGTTGATGAAGTATCGATCCTGAATGTTATCCATGAACAAGATTTCAACATTGGTTCTCAACCTATCCTGCAGTAGGCATGTCATTTGGAAGCGTAGATGAGTTGCTGGAAACTTATTAAGACCATGCTAAGGAAAATGGTTTTGACCTTGTGATACGATCTAGTACCAAAGATGAAAATGATCAACTTAAATATGTGTGGCTTTCATGTGATAGGGGACGAAACATATATTTTGAGAAGCGTTCGAAGAGGGTTAATTGCCCTGTTAAAGTTCGTGCGGTTAGACGAGGTGATAATCGTTGGTTGGTTTCAAAGGTGGTTGTTGAACACAACCATGAACTCATACTCAATTTATCATTTTTCATGAGGGGTCGTCGAGAAGTGAATTCGCGCATGAAATGTCAGTTGGAGGCGAATGAGAGAGCAGGCATCAGACCTAGTAAGAACATAACAATGCTTCAAATTCAGGAAGAGGGGCTAGAGAACTCGAAATGTACTTTTATAGATTGTCTCAACTTCATTTTTGCAAATAGAAGACTGAGATTGGAAGAATGTGGTGTTGAAGCTATTTGAAAGCATTTTCTAACAATGTGAGAGAGAGAGAGAGAAAGAAAGAGACAGAGACAGAGATTTTTTCATACCTCGTACATCGACGCTGATAATATGCTGTCAAACATTTTGTGGATCCATTCACGCATCACCACAAAATTCAAAGAACTTCACAATGTAGTGAGTTTTGACACTATGTATCATGTGAATAGATATAAGATGCCTTTTGCTATAGTTGTTAGAGTAAACCATCATGGTCATTCCATATTATTAGGTTGTGCTCTGATTTCTCACTAGAACTCCAAGTCTTTCAAGTGGTTGTTTAGAAATTGGTTACGAGGTATGGGAAATGCTTATCATCGATGCTTTTTAACAGACCAATGTCGAGCATTAAGGCAGTTGGAAGGGAAGTTATACTTGACTTGACTCACAGGTTTTGTTTGCGGCACATCATGCGCAAAGTTCCTGTAAAGTTCAAGAATGTTCCAAATTACGATGCGACGATAAAAAAGTTCAAAGATGTGTATGATAGCATGAGCATCCTGATAGGTCATTATTTATGCATATTATATATAGTTTATTTATGTATTTTTATTGTTGAATCTTCGATATAGGGGCCTAATTATCTTTATTGTTCATTTTTAGGATTTTTGGAGTGCGCGGTTGAGTTCGTGGCGAAAAACTGCGCGAAATGGACTACTCATACACAGTGATCAGATACCGAAAGATATGCCTCGAGATATGTGCGTTTTGGGTGATTTTTAAACTGTTGCGGTCCACGTGTCACTCCGTCATTCGCTGGTTTACGGTTGTAGTCCATGTGTCATGCCCAGATTCGTCCACGCGTTCCAGCAAAAGCTGTCGCACCTGCCCTCCACGCCACGTGGCGGTCGTCCATTCGTCCGCTTGCGTCAAGAATGCCGACGCATGCCCCCGCAAAGTCGTAAAAGGCGGTGTCCCACCAATCAAAACGCGACACGTGGCGGCGTTTGTGTCACAGCAGCGTCATCACAAACGCCCTCGTCCAATCGCCGCTCGCCACGTCACACATGCCAGCAAGCTCACCTAATCAAATGCTGACACGTGGCAGAGGATGGGAGCAAATTCATGACAACCGTTTGATCGTCCTCGGCGCATGCGTAACAAATAAAACTGGGCAGTTTTAATTAGGTTTTCGCTGGATCGACAGTGTTTTTTTTCATCTTCTCTTCTGGGCCTCTCGCTTCCGAACTCTTTCTCCCCATTCTATGTTTTTTTCTTTTTCTCTTGGTGTTCTTGACCTATGCGAGGCTAAAACCTCTAGCCTAGGCAAGACTGCGATGGAGGTTCGACTGTGCGTATCAATGGATTTGTGAGATTTATATATTTTAATTTAAGTCTTTTCATTAATATTTTATTTTCTTGGGTATTGTTTTAATAATCGAGGTTAAACACTGGTTTAAATCTTGATTTATTTGCCAGTGAGTCGTAAGCACCCGTCTTTGTGCAATAATACCACACTAGTGGCAATTGACCCTACCAATTGATTAGCCTATTTTGGGACCGGTTGAATACCTTAGGAATCTAGGCTAAATCGGACACACGAGTGATCTGGTTGTCTAGGTGTAGTGCCTTCATGAAACCCGTTGCGGTCAACGTGTTAAATCCAATACACTTGAGTATAGGGTTATACGTTTGATTAGGGAAATAGTCACTGTCGTACCTTGGCTATCGAGATTAGGAAGTGCAAGGAACCTCGCACGTTACCGGTTCTATAGCTACACTAGGATATTTTGATTTGCATATTTTACATAAATCGAAGATCAAATCCAATCTTTTATCGAATTGAACTTGTATGTCTTGACCTAGGTATTTTTATTCATTATTTTCAAATTTATTTCCATTGCTGTAGATATTTTGTGATTAGCTAATTAATTCATTCTCTCTTAAACCCCGATTTCCCTTTTTGTTATTTTTGACCTTAGAAAGATTAATCCCTGTGGGATCGACCATTTGCCACTATTCTACAAAAATAGTTGGTTTATGTATTTTAAATATTATTGACACGTTCGACGCGCGTCAATAATGCTTGAAAGAAATAGGAATGATTTCATGAGAAAAAATTCTTTGGAAAATCACGAGTGGCTAAATGTTTTGTGCAATGAGAGAGAGAGAGAGAGAGAGAGAGAGAGAAAGAGTTGGGTTCCAGTTTTCCTGAATAATAACTTTTAGACTGGAATGGTACTCAGAGAAATGAAGGGATGCATTCTTTATTTGATCGTTACGTCACATCTAACAACTTGTTGAGCAATATGAGGTGGTCATCACAGACAAGATCCAAAAAAGTTGCAAGCTGAATTTGACTAAAAAAGGATATTGTGCGTTTAAACATACAATTCCAATGGGAAAGTCAATTCTATGATGCCTACACTAGAAATGTCTTCAGAAAAATTCAAGGGGAAGTCAATGGAATGATGTATTGTCATTTGGATCCAAATAACGAGAACGACATTTCATCTGTTCCCGATGTCGAGAAATTCAATATCAAGGAATGTAGTATCAAGAATTGGTACTGCATGGAGCTCTCGTACATAGTGGAGTATAGAGCAAATGGGAAATACTTTGATTGCAACTGTAGAAAATTTGAATCAAGTAGCCTCCTTTGCAGGCACGTATTTGAAGTTATGAAAATGAAAGGCATTGCAATGGTTCACGAGAGATATATCATGAGGAGATGGAGGAAGAATGTGTTACGTAGGCATTTGAGTATAATGCACTCCGGAGGTTATCGATAAATGACTAGATAAGTACAAGGAACTTAAAGAGATTGAACGTGGACTTCATGATGCAGTCGACCTGTACACGAACAACTCCGCGTGGATTGGGTTCCTTAAGACGAAAATGGATGCTCTAATTGAAAGGGTAAAGAATCATAATGGTGTTATCAAAATGGATCGGGCATGACATTTGGGTAATGCTGCTTGTACTCAAGGTCCTAATCATGTCTCTATTCGAGATCCTAACTATGTTCGCTGTCGAGGGAGGCCGAGGTCGAACCATTTCAGATCAGTCCGGGAAAGAGGAGGAACTAGAGGAAATAGTAGTTAAAGCCAAGACAAGGGCCAAAGTAGTCAAAGCCAAGGCCAAAATAGTCAAGGCCAAGGCCTAAGGCGTAGAGGACAAGCAAGGCGTAGTGGGCGAAGGCCAATGAATTTTGTCACAATTCATAATAGTGGAGAGGTTTGTTATGACAAATTTTTGTAACAAGTTGAATGTTGTACATTTTTTTTTTTTTTTTGTAATTTTGGGGCCTTAGTTTATGCATTTTCACATTTGTTTTAGGACTCCATAAATCTCAATGAGCTAATTGTGGAAAGTCAAAACAACAATGCAGAGAGACTTAGTTTTGATTGAGGTAAATTTCATTGGTTTTCACACTTTTTCAGATATATATATATCATGTTGGTAGTTGTTTTCTTGTAAGTAATGGCCCTTCAACTAGCCATCTTCATGGTACACTTTACTCATTTTCTTATAATTTAAGTTGTCTTCTTCCTTCTTTGTTACTGTGATTGTTCTTATTATTCATACTGTAAATAACTAGAATCTTTATTCATTTATCCTTATTCATTTGTAGCAGTAGAATTAGATGTCTTATATATTGTGTCATTAGGACATTTGGTAGTTGAAAGATTCATAAGCAGACACTGATTTCCATGATATAGTTATGATTTAACTAGAGATGACTCTTAAGTTCTAAGTGACATCTCATGATTGAGGTCTAGAATGATTCATTCAGTTTCAACTTGAGAGGATTTTAAGTTCTAAGAAGAATCTCATGATTGAGCTTTGAAATGATTTGAGATCATGATAGGAACTCAAAGAGGTGATATGATTTGAATTATAATATTATACAATTTTATAATGATGCCATGTACATCAATTTCTCTCAATTCACCACAAATCAAGTTTTGTTCCTTAATTTTATACATAAATGATTATAGGGAAAAATCTATGCAGCTTTACTAGTTGTATTATAATAACTTTATATTATTGTTGGGTCTTTCTAAACTGCTATAGAATTAATTGTTGTTTCCTTTACTTTCTTGCAATTGTATGAATGTTATAATGATATTTCATTATGGAAATCCAGGAATATGAGAGCAAGAGTCGAAGATCTTAAGCACATTCCTCGAAAGAAACATAAAACAAAGCCATTTTAATGGGTATTGTATCCTCAATTTGAGTTTTGAGCAAACCGAATGTTTGTTCCCTTGGTGGGAACCAATATCGAATTCAAAGACTTCCGAACATGAAGTTTTGTCATGTACATATTGCCTTCTTTAACAACTAACATCATTTGGTTTTTCATTTAGGAATTTTAATGGAAGAACTACTACTTACAGGCACCTACCCTGTAATTGCTATTTATTGATAAAGGATTCTCAAGCAATGAAGGCTATCCGGAGGTGAACGATTGAAAACTCGAAATTATCGGGTCTGAGCTTCTGACATTGTATATGCTTCACTCACTCATTCATCTCTCTTGAAGGATGGGTCTTTTGTTTGTGGGAAAAAAACTAAATGATTTGCACCGTAGGTCATTCTTGTAATAGTAAAGCTCAGATTAAAATGTACCATTCTGTGAGTAAAAGAAACTTAAAGGTTATATCCTGAGGCACTGGTTGAACACAAAATTCTTGTAGTATTATAATTAAAATTAACATGATGTGGTTTAATTTAAGACATTGGTGGAAATAATACATTTTTGTTCTTACTCATGTATCCTTATCATTATTACTGATATGCTCGCTGTAATGGCGAAAATGGTTGCAACGTCGTGCCTTGGAGATATTTTTATTGTTTAGAAATGGTCAATGTTTCTTTTGGTATGCAGTAAGGTATTTTAGTTTGCCACACCTTGTCACGAGTAGACTGTGCAACGGGCGGGCCCGGGCCGAGCCTAGGCGGGTTTTTTTTTAAAACCCTATCCAAGCCCGCCTAAGCCCGTTTTTTTATTTGGCGAGCCTAAGCCCACTACGGGTTGGGCTTAGTCGTGCTTTGGCGGGCCTAAATGTGGTTGTTACATTTTTAAAATCAGATATATTTAATAAATATTGAGTATCACAAACAAGAACTTCAAATGCCATGGATATCAACTCATTTGACAGGAGGAAACCCTCTGGATCACTTAGTCTGATAAACGCCACTCATTCAACAATGCCGAGCTTCCCTGCATTGGATAAAAATGAACAGAACTCATATGCAGACAAGGCTCTTCTCTCCTCATCTAGGGTAATGACACATATGGCTTAAACTTCTCACAAAGAGAGACAACAAGAGTGTTTTCAAAGTATTGTTTGTAGGACTTCACATCAAGGTTTCTTGCAGTTCTAAGGGAAAACATGATGACATCCATCGAGACATCCTTGTAATAAATGCTATCTTTGTGATTGTGATTTAACAACAACTATCCATTCTCCAAATCTTGCACAAAACCCATGTACTTTATCTTTTTCCCAAGCCTTCAAAACCTCACTCCTTTATGCTAATTAAATGTGGAATATGTATTTTTCCATAATACATGCTTCATCAGTGTCAAATAACTAGTATGACTAATATATAAGTGCTCTAAATTTACTTTTAGAGAAAAGCAAATAGAGGTTGAGAGATCAAAAAAAGAGTGAGAATCAATAATATTATATGCCAACTTTCTTTTGATAATAAAAGATAGTCGTTCTCAAAAAACTTTAATGCATACTACCACTAACTCTGACCCATATCTTCTATTGTCAAATCTCCCATTCCACCTTGCCACAAGAACAATGTTCATCATTCTAAATTTCAAAGTAGCCGCACCTTTATGCTATAGCACGTGAATGTCTAATTGTGGCTCTAAATAGGTAGCCAACTGGAAACTTAAGTTGATTAGCAATGTGTGGCATCAATATACTCATGTTAATTAATTGCCAACATCTTAAATAGAAGACACGAAATAGCTTTAAAATGCTTTTTCATTCAAACATGCAAAAACAAACTAGGCTATAAGGCCAAAAAAATTGATTGAAAACTAAGAAAAAATCACAAAAACATGAACTAAATGGCACTTGAGGCAGTAGTGTCAGAAATAACAATCAAATCTTTTGTGGGGAGGGGGTTCTTCTTCATCTCCTTCACAGCATCACAAAATTTTTCATAACAAGCTACGAGATGCTCATCATCCAAAATAACAGCGAGCAGAGCTTCCTCATCAGTCGATGCAAGAATCCACATCATTAGCTCCTTCATCTCTTCATGGAGTGTATCAAACTTGTCTTCCATTATGCAACAATCACTTCTTTTGCGCGGGAGGGGGGTCTACTTCATCTCTTTCGCAGTATCATGAAATTTTTCATAACAAGCTACAAGACGCTCATCATCCAAAATAATAACGAGCAGAACTTCCTCCTCAGTCGATGCAAGAATTTGCATCATTAGCTCCTTTATCTCTTCACGGAGTGTATCAAACTTGCCTTCCATTATGGAGATTATTGTCTTCATGCACTTAGGAGATGGAGTGGACTGCGAACCTCTGTCCTTGAAGGCACACTTAGTCGGAGTACCTCGAGACGTTTTCCTTGAGTGATGGAGTCTCAACTGATGCCTTGGCTAGCTATTGAACAACTTCACTACTTGTGCAACTTTATATAGGAGAGTGTACATCTCGTTTAATTTATCTTGCCTAGGAACCTTTCCATTCACAAGCCGGCCTAAGTAGTGACCAACACTACAAAAATTTGCCAAAATAGCGACAACAATTAGCGATAGATCTAAATTTTGACCGATTTGACCAGATAGTGACGGATCAGTGACGGATTAGCGACATGTACTAATTAGTGACGAACATCCCCATCGCCAATTGTTATTAATGACATAAATTCCATAGCTAATTTTAATTAGTGACAAGTTTTTTTGGGACGGACCTCTTGTTGGTAATCAAATTTGTCAAGAACCTCACGTCGCTAATCGATTTAGCGACAGAAAAATAGCTTTAGCGAACAATTTTTTTCCTCGCTAATTTGATTTTTCTCTTATATTGTAACGCTTCATTTTTCTATACATTCATCAATTACACATTTTCTTTACTTATGTTGCCCTTCACATCTTGTTTGAGCTGTCTTGCCTATGAACCTAGCCATAAGTAATGAGGGTTTGATACAAAATAACAATCCTGAGACTAAACTCGTGTCGTCTGCTCAATGGGAGATTCAAACAGGACGAAGCTAACTTTAGGCTAAGAATATTGGAATAAGGGAAGTTTAAGAGGGAGTGAACTTTTAGTGCATAGGTATGGCGTGAAATTGATGGCAGTAGGATGCTAGAGTTATATTTATGCCATAAGAAGCTTGGTGGATGTTCTGATTTGGATGAGTGTTTATGTTTGGTCTATTTACTATACATAGTTTTCTATTGTTTTTTTTCCAAAATGGTTGTGATGCTTGGTGAAAATCCCTTGGAGTTCTTGGTACAAATGCTTGCGCACTCTATGGAAATATGTGGATGGAATGGGCGACACCAATCGTTGATGATTGAAACGGTGGAAGTCTTTTTTTTATGGTTGGATGGCTGAGTGTTGGTGATTGGTGGAAGGTTGTTTTTATGGCTAGATGGTAGTTTTATTTTGTTGTTTTAATGTTTCATATTTTTGGCACCTTGAAAGGTGATACGTGTCAGTCCCTCGTCATTATGACGACTGACCGACCTAGATTATCTTAATCCTCTGATAATCTAGTCAACCTAATCCATTCTTTTAATTTTTGCCTCAAAATAATTTTCATTTCAATCCTTGATAATCCTCCAAATTGTAATTTAGATCCTCAACTGATTCGGTTCTTAACTTATTTTATTGGAGCAAATTAGGAAATCATATTCGTATTTTGTAAAAATTTCGGCATCGCCTCTCCTAAAAGTGGTTTGCGTGAAAATTTCACCTAATAGACGGCAAAATGGGAAAATGCCTAAAAGGACTCACAACTCCTCGCAGTAAATAATATATATCAATTTGAAGCTTATAAATTAACTTAAGAGTCTCCGACACCTAGATAACAACTTTACAATCCAAATAAAACCTTAATTGAAATATAAACCTTGTAACTTACTATAAACTAATTTAAAGAACTTCCTACTCTCATCCAAACTCAAAAATATAAAACTATATACACAAAATCAAGTCACACACACAAAGAAAGTAAGCTTTAAAGGGAATCACCAAAAAATCTTTAAGTTTCTACTTTCTCTTATTAGTGCGAGATGAGCTTTTCACCATTACAACAAATAATGATGTCAAATAAATAAATTTTACACTGTCTAACATACTTGGGAATAGCAACAGGATAATATGGAATAATCATAAAGCGAAGGAATTGAAGAAATAAATATACAATTGTGCAATCCTATTCGTTTATATTTCCTAACTATAAGAAGATGTCGACTTCCAAAAATAGTACAAAAACAATATTAAGAGCTAATGAAATGCAGAGATTACTTGTCGGCGTTTGACTCCAGAACTAGTCTCACTAGCCGATGTTTGAGGTAGGATTGAAATTTAATTCAAGCAAACTAGACTCTGAAACAAGCTTGTCTCCCTCGCTCTCTCCTATGCATGCATAACCAATAACGAATGCAATTCATGCAAATAGATAAATCATATCAATGTGAGAGTCACTGTAAAGTTTACTTACTGTCAAACCAACTGAAGATTGGTCGTGAAGCCTTACACAACGTTCATGACTTTCACGTACTTTCATGTGTCCTATTAAACCATAAAATCCACAACTTAGAGTTATAACTCTATTTGAATACTTAAAATTCATATTTCAACTTAAAACAAGATTAAAACCAATTTTTCAATTCATGACGGAGTTCAAACCACTTAATAACTCTAACACCTCTATTTAGAGCTCATTTTCATGTTTTGAACTCCCAATTAGAGTCTCAATTTAACTCATTGTATCACCAACAATTTCATTCATCATCTCATTTGATAACTCAATCAATACCATTTATTTCATTAACTAACTAATTTAGTTCATTTGTTTTGGCCATGGTAAGACATAAATTCCTTACAGTTGTCATTATGTGTCACATCTTGTGCATCGATTTTAAATGAAATATATTGTGTCACTAACGGTCTATTTAGTTATTCCTTTGTATAGCCTTGCCCATGACATATTTACATAAGCCCGGGGAATATACGTACAACTCATTGGATCTTTGAAGATCATGAAAATATTCTTATAGTATTCCATGTATCTTCCAAAGATTGGCAAGGACTCAAAACTCAAGGAAAAATTGTGGGTGCTTAGTTTGCCTATTTCAAACGAAGATGAGAAAAAAGGAAACTAGAGATTTGACACTCAACTCTTTCCTAAAGCCAACAAATCTCGATCAAATGGAAACTTGGATATGTGCAAGGCACTTGAAGGCTTTCTTTATAAATAGTAGAGTCATAACAGAAGCAAAGTACCTTTTGAGACATCAATTGTTCTTTGCATTCACAGTGAGATAAGAGAAGATATTCTCTTTAGTTATACACACAATAGGCTAAAGGGACTTAGCCAAAATACTAAGAGGATCTCGAGCACCAAGGGGATTTGAGATTCGTATAGGTGCAAAATGTAAGGGGAGTGATTAATATGATAGAACTTAGTGAAGGATCACTAGCTAGGTGAGGGATCACTAGTTATAAGTTCTATGTAAATTTGTAATTATCTTTCTTAGTGCATTTACATCTGGGCGTGGCCCCGCAGATGTAGGATGAGAGGTCTGAACTGCGTAAATAATTTTGTTTCTTTTATTTACTACGATATATTTTTACTTGCTATTATTCATTTACGTCAAGGCAAGCAGCCTATTTCTGTGCCCACAACATATATATATATAGGGCTACTGTATCTGGTAACAACATAATCATTTAGACAGAGATATTGTATTTACAGGCCATTTTTATGACTATTTCTCATTAACTTAAAAGTTGTACTAAGGTTTGAGCTTAGGTTCTATTCAAAATAGGATATATAAGGATTCTAAAAATTCCAACCTTAGTTAATTTGAATAACAAATGCCCATTTAAATCCTTACTCAAAGAGGCTGAGTCGCAACTATCACAATTTGATAGTTTTGAACCATACTAACATGTCATATTCTAATATATTTTTCACTGATCAAATCAATTCCATTGGCCACAACCTGTATTGGTCATCAAAGTAGATCATACTAGGATTTAAACGAACCTATTTGCAAGTCAATTGGACCCCATTTAATGTCTCAAATCAATGCCTCAACTTGCCTACTTAAAACAGTTAACAAAATGACAGTGCAGTCCCAACTTTTATGCCTCTTTTTCGGCAACCAAAACACTATCAAATCTTCTCCAAATACAAAACTAATTCTAAGGAATCAAGATTTATATATAAACATTAAAGCCCATTAAAAATCTCTCTTAAAAAGGTTATTTCGATTGTCGAAAAATAAGCCCCCATTTGGCTTGGGGACTGCACAATTGTTTTCTCTTTACAAAATGCAACCAATGCGATGCCAATTCACCCACAAAACCTTCTTGAAACCTCAATGTAATGACCAATTACTTTAATTAGGTGTGATTATTTTTAATCTGATTCTTAATTAACTCGAGTTAGGCTCGTGGTTAAGCCCAACTTGTCTCGATTAACGTGTGCATGCGAATCTCAAGAAAATTTGTATTTATCTCAAATAAGTTGGTCAAGAGGTGATAGGTTGGTTAATAGCCACAAAGGACCTCGAGATATGTAACACGTATCTTGAGAAAGTTTAAAAGATAAAATAAATCATCGAGAGATTTAATGCGACGTAAACCTTGAGAAAATCTAATATTTGTTCCAAAATGGGAACCGCCACCTTTGTAGTTCGTGGTTAAGCCCAACTTGTCTCGATTAACGTGTGCATGCGAATCTCAAGAAAATTTGTATTTATCTCAAATAAGTTGGTCAAGAGGTGATAGGTTGGTTAATAGACCTCGAGATATGTAACACGTATCTTGAGAAAGTTTAAAAGATAAAATAAATCATCAAAGAGATTCGTGCGACGTAAACCTTGAGAAAATCTAATATTTGTTCCAAAATGGAACCGCCACCTTTGTAGTTCATTTCGATAGAGAAACCGAGATAAGGGAGGTTCGACAACTTATTGAGGTATGGTTTCCATTTGTAGTCAAATCAAGCATATGTTTTATTTGATTCCGGTTCGACAGCTTTATTTCATTTCGGTCGCGTCATGGTCACGATGTTGGGGGTTTGGAAACCAGCGTAGTGCTCGAGTCCATTTGATTTTGAAAGAGCGGCACTGAGCATTTAGTGTACCTTAATTCTCCGTGTGAGAGATCATATGAGAGATCAGCGAAGTCGAAGTTACTTGCAGATTTCAAGGTGCTAGAATTCTTTCTGGAATTCGATACGTTGCTAGGGATGGATCGTGGCTTAGCATCATATCATGCTCATATCTAATGTTTTGCGAAACAAAGCGAAGATTTGAGATTCCAGGGCAAAGTCGATGTTCGTCAGATAATGAGGTGAGTACATCGCAGAAGTCGAGTTTACGCACTTACCAAGGTCACTCTGCTTATCATTGGGGAGATGGAGACTTTGGTATCTGTGATATACCGTTATGTAGAGTCATGGACCAAAACTTGAAAAAGATTTTGGTCACACATAGCCTTGACAAGAAGCTTTTAGGACGAGCACCTAAGCACTTACCCGATTACCACCACCAGCGGAGATCGATTTCATTATTGAAGTTGGTACTCCGCATGACGAAATGCGATATCTATACCCACCATACCGCACTGCAAGCTCACGAGAGTTGGAAGAATTGAGAAAGCAAATAAGTAAGAATTCGAATATGTAGGCGGGATTCATTACACCTTCGTATATCACCATGGGGAGCACCGTATTCCTGCTTGAAGAACAAGGGCGATCGCACTTTGAGACTATGTATCGATTACGTACAATTGAATAAGGTCACAATTCAAGAATAAATATCCATTACCGCGTATTGACTTTATTTATTCGATCACCAGTTATAGGACACACAATTTTTTCCAAGATAGATCTACGATCGATGATATGATCACTCAGAGGATCGAGGACGATGAGTAGATACATAACAATGCTTAAGTACGCAGGTATGGGACATCAGTTCTCACCATTACTTGCCGTTTGGTTTGACTAATGCTCCCGCCATGTTTATGGATTTGATATTCGAGGCCCAACCCAACCCTTTCCCAAATGTTTTTAAAAAAACTAGAAAATAGGAAAAATATCCAGAAAAATATATTTTGACCAAATAAATAGAAATTGATAAATTTCAATGAATAATAGAAAATTAGGGATTCTTTCAGGACTTTATAATGAGGTTTTTACCTCGAAAAAGTGAAATGGTCAAATTGACCTAAAAAGTAGCAAATTGGTTTCAGATTTGATTAGGACCAACTTGAGGGTTCTAATTAATGAGTGTTAGACTCAAATTGATAATAATCAATCTATTGTAGGTTATTGGTCGACGGAGAAAGGTGTATGGATCTCGGGAATCATGTAAGTCGGTATAAAGTTAGGAAAGCTTGGCTCAAGTAAATGGGACTCGTATTCTTATCAACTATACAACGTAATTAATATATTTAGTTCATATAACATTATGGACTTGTAACGGCCCGCCCTAATTAATCTTAGTTAATTGACTAATTATAAGTTTAACTCTAAACTCACGTGGACGCCGCGAAAAAGGTTTGGACACGATTGAAAATGTAATTTTGGTGATTTTTATGTGACCCATGTTAATTTATTGTAATATTATTAAAAATTCATGTCGCACTAGTATTAGGATTTTCATTGGTCACGTTGTCCGAGCATTGCGATGAGAGCGTAGGACGCTGCGGTGTGTACGTAGCTCGGGTGTATGAGGTAGTTGAAGTTTAAAGATTACATCACCTTTTACATCACAGATCACATCACCATCACATGACCATCACATCACTTTCTCTCTCATCTACAAATATAAAAAATCTCCCTATAACACAACTGATCCTCTCTCCCTCTCATTTGATCTCACTCTCACCAAGCTTTCCTACCGCCCTCAACTCGGTCTCTCACCTCTCTCACGGCGTTCTCCCCTCTCGGCGGCATCTGCCGGTGACCTTGGTAGACTAAGGTATGTAATGGTGGTTGTAGTTGGTTTTTTAAGTAATTTGGAGGCTTTTTAATGGTGTTGTTGAGATTGTGTTGTTGATGATGATGTAGTTGTTGTTGATGAGAAAAGAAAAAAAAAGAAATAAATGATTTTTTTTTCTTTCCTCCATTCGTCTCTGGAGAGAGACGAATAGAGGGGTAGGCCAAGTCGAGTTGGCTAGGCCCAACCCGGTTAGGGTGACTCGGGTCCTACCCAGTTGGGCCGGACCGGGCCTGACCCGGCCTAACCCGATCCAGGGGCCTACCCCATATTAAATAATATTTTATTTTTATAATTTAAATAAAATCTTAAATAAAATAAATTTCAAAAAAAAAGAAAAATAGCTAGAAGATTTTGGAAAAATCAAGAAAAATATAAAAAAATGAGAAAAAGAAAGAAAAGTAGTTTTCGAGGATTTTTCGGACATTTGGCACCATGGTATAACTCGAAAATGTGCAAAAAAACTAAACTTTTTGGAATAAAATTTCAAATTTTTGGTCACACAATATAAATTCACTTAATGTGACTCTAAAATAATTAAAATGGTATAATTAGACACCAGAAACTTAGGAGACCATAGTCGGGTGTCGGATGCGCATCTCGAGACGTAAGTGGGACCTTTTGGAGGGATATTTGCTTTTGCTTGAGGTAAGTAAACCTACGTGAAAGTCAGCTTAGAATATATTTATTTCCTTCGTAAATTTATTTATTTCACATTACTTTTCGCCATTTCGGCTTTCATGTTTACTCTATTCCCGCGTGTGTCTGTGTATGGTCGAAGGGACGGTATGACCCATTTCTGGCTCTCTCATTGATGACGATCCTATTGGTTCTACGGTGTTGGTCATGCCTTAAATTACGCATGAGATTCCTCTTTGCGAGTTGATGATCTCGAGAGTGAGTTGGCGTAAGGCTCGCATCCGTCACAGAGTTCATCTCCATTGAGGCGTTGGGCGGAAGTTTACCTTTCGACCAACAGAGTTCCTCGTTTTGACCGTGAAGAAGGGGTGTAGATTTCCTCACCTCCAGGGTCTTCTCGGTTTAGTATTTGTGTCCTAGGACTCGATAGCTATACACCACACTCGTGTTCCATATTCTTGATTATCTTATGACTTATATTCATGCTTTAAATTCCCATTCATTTACTTTATATGCAAGAATTGTAGCTATTTTCTTGGATTTCTTGTGAATACCGACTAAACTTCTCTAGGATTTACTCACTGGAATTTGTCATTGTTTTTGGTGGCAAGTTACAGATTACATGACGATCCAAATCTAAGGAGCCACAATAGCTTCACTTGTATGTATTTGTATTTACATATATAATACTTTTTGGATCATTTTGGGAGACTTATTACCTGATACATGTATATTGACATTTACAATACATGTTTGTTGCCTTTATTAATATAAATGGTATCTTTTTGCTGGATTTCCATCCTATAGGTTTGTTAATCAATGCCTAATTCATTTACATTACTTATATGCATATTATTAAGACTTCCGCTATTAAAATGACTTCAATAAATCAAAACAAGTAAACTAAGTTGTAAAACTCCATAACTTAGTATATTTCGACAAAATAATCATTTTTACATCGAAAATGGCTAAGTTGAATTATTATATGGTTAGTTCGCGGGCCATCATGGACATGTGTGCAAGTGACGTGACATGACCTGGTGACGTGTCCGGTGACATGACGGTGCCCGGTTTGCCTCAAAATTTGGGGTCGTCATAGTTGGTATCAGAGCCTAGGTTGAAGCGAACCAGGGAAAAGTTTAATATAACTAAATAAATCTTAACAAACAAACATTAGATGTGGAAACCGAAGATCCCGACTTAGAACCTTTAGTTGGGAAGTGTGGTGTCGAGGATTATATACTTGTTATGTCTTGATTGCATTATATTTACATGTATTTCGAGTTTGATCCGACATGCGAATGTTCATTGCATACACCAATGGATGACAATCGATTGAAGTTGGCGTTCGAGGCATGACAAGTGATACTACGCCCGTAGTTAATTTTTGATCTCGATTATTCATGAGATGGTTTTTGCACATGATCGGCATTTTGCGAGAGATACGCACACTCCTTAAGGCTCAAACGACTAGTTGATGTGACTAGAGATGTGCATGGATTGAGGCAAATGTGACAAAGTGAGGACTCGTACATTGGTACCCATACCTCTCGCTAGAGACGGTACTTGGCTAAGCATAGTATAAGGTAATGATGAGGGGTGAGTGGAGACGCGACCAAAGTTTAGGGATTAGTCAACCAATTGAACAAGTTTTTAGTTGCGGCCTTGAAGACATAAAAAGAAATATTGTAGTATAAGCCAACAACTTTGATATCATCACCATCACTGATTAGTTAGACGACATTATTAAGGGAGAAATAACCAATTATGTGTTTTGATGCGAGCAAGTGAGACATTACAAGAACAAATATGCACTCAATCTCAATTGTGTCAGTTGCAACATCATCGATAGTAGCACTGTCATTATAGGCTAAAGGTCTCCGTTTGAGGGACGTCGGAATAGTATGCTAAGGACAAGATTTAACTACTAGTTCATTTCCTACATGTTTAGAAAATGATGACCTTATACCGTTTCATACCTAGCTTCCTAATAGATGAGTTAAGATTCGATCATATTTAGAGTAAGCATACATTTTTTTCTAGTACGACAACCAAATTTATGTGGGATGCCTATTTTAGGTGTTAATATGATAATTGTCAAGGTTTTCGTAAACCAGGACTTCCGAGCTCAATGCGCCACCAAGTTAGTTACCGCAAAAAGTAAGGAAATGTAGTAAAAAAATTTGAAATATCCATGGAAACATATATTATCACACCTCGAGATCTCGTCGAGACTAAGATGTAGGATAATTATTTCATGCATACCACGAGTTGTGAGTCGAGAAATTTTATTGGCTTGAATGCCTTTAAGGGAAATGACATATCCAAGACAAGAAGAATCGATGCGAGCTGACAAGTACTGGGTGTGTAGTACGACAACTGACATTTGTAAGCTAGATTCTACATTATTCAAAATCATAGAGGATAGCTGGAAAAAAATTAAAATAAAATAAAATGGAATGTCTTGTTTAAGAAACATTGTAGACTTCAGATATCGTTACCTCAACGATTAAAAACATGTAAAGGACGTGAGAAAAATAGGTTTTCAGTAGACTCTATGAAAGTAGAAAGTGTTAAGATGACTCAGAACTGTAGGAAAGCAAATACAGACTCCTTTAGCTCCGAACAAAACACTGGAGTAGTCTTGTAGGAATAGCAGTTGGAGTTACTCCACTATTGTGCCACGATTTGTTCGCAGTCCGTTAGGTCAGTGGGGCCACACTGCCGCCTCTTAGACAAAGAACAAATCATGAGTGCGAGCCGAGATAGAGTCTGCAAAAATATATGAGGTCGAAAATGATCTCAAGCCAACCTAAGGAACATGTTTTTCTGAATTTCTCACGAATCTATAAACGACTCATTTTGCAAGAGATTTCACGCTGGAGATCAATTCGACCCAAACGAGAACTCACATAAAGTTTAGGACAATGTCTCAAATGGGACGTGAAAAAGCTTAATAGCTCATAGATTAGGATTGAACTAAGTCGTGCAAGTCACTAATTTTGATGGTCAAAAGGTTTGAGTTGCGTGACAGGGCAAGAAAAGTTACAAGGGATGTATCATGATTAGGGCCTTGAACAATTAGTTTAAACTCATTACGACAATAAATGATTGTGTAGGTTTTCAGTCGTACATGTTTTTCTCGACTAGTCCTTGGGTGAAGCTTAGAAGATTTGAGCAAGACCCACTGAGCCAACTCAGAAAGAGTTAAACTTTGTTAAGTCCAATCGGATAGAGTGATTCTCACACAAAGGTAACAACGTAAAACCTAACTCCAAGACAAAGTTTTATCGCGGTTAAAAATGAAGATTCAACCATTCCGTCGATAAGTTAAAGACTATAGGTGCACGTTAAGGATGGAGAATAGGATTTTAACTCGGGAAGTCCAAGAGAAAACGTTAAGAGACAAAAAATGGATTAGTATGATAACCTTACTTTAAGTATTAGGTATAACATCCTAGTAGAAAACAAAAAAGGCATGTTGTCCATAAATCTAGAATCTATACATGCACGACTCTTTAGAGAATTAATGGAATCAAGGGTCGGCCTTATTGTATGAGTAGTTAGTTTCTTTAGGTCTAGGTACATGCGAGGTACTACCTAGTTAGGTATATGCCACAGATAAGCATGATGAGACAACATGTGACTTATATATAAGAGTGTGTTACTTATTACGGACATAGTCGCGTACTTGTCAGGATATCGCTACTGCCTAGGCATACGCAAGTGCCCATAGAATAACATAATTTTGTTTCTATCTTATATATAAGTTGGATTCGGTGACGAACATGTGATAGTGGCTTAGTTAGTTGACTCATGATTCATATCACAAAGGTTTAAGTATCCAAATAGGTTTGATTTGGTGTCAATCACTAATCTCATTTGAGATTATGTATGCGATGAAACACTTTATGAATAACATGGTCATATTATGGTACAGACTCAGGTAGAAGTTTTGGAAGTACGACTATAAAAGTCGACGCTAGAAGCAAGGCATGAGGACGCACGTTTTTAACCATATTCGAGAATCTAGAACTCACTTTCATATGAGGTTAAACGTATGAGTTTCAAGTGTATTTCAATAGTTAATCGTGCTTGTTTAGCACTGCAGAAGAGTTTTGGATACCTTAAAAAGTGATAATAAAGCAAAATGATGAAGAAATGTACGATAATATTTTCATTACGATCGAGTAACTTGACAAGTTTTTGGGTAGGACATGATTCGAGATGGCATGTTGCAGGGTTGCCAACAGAGATGACAGAAGAGCGAAGGTATCGCCATGGAAATTTTATTCCCTCGTTAGTTTGGCAAGCACCTTTACCTCGATAAAACACGATAACCTCCAGATTTGGATACAAAGTTAGTGTATATGTCCAGGGCGCCCAATTGTAGTCAAGTGACGTGAAAAGAATATGATTTGTATGAGCGTGTAAAATGAGATTTACTAGTCGCTGATTGGTCAAAAATTTTAAGGCTTTAAAGTAAAGACCAGATTAAGGTCTTATACGATATTAGATAATATCGACAAGTTGAGTCGGGATGGTGCCTCGAGATGCCGCAGGTCACACAGGTGGATCAGACACATACGACGACATTTTAGACTATTGAGCAAGTAGGAAAGAAATACGCGAATAAGTATTGCGATGGGCTGAGCTATGAGGTAGACCACTATTCTACTTGAGGTTTATCTCTTGAAGGGTCACAAGAGATTTAAGATCAAGGTAAAACATGCACTGAGATTTATATGGTTATTTCAAGTAGTCCGTCGAGTTAGGAATGTTGTTTTTCAGTTGAGATTGTTAAGCCAGTTGGCATGGGTTTATGAGGTTTTCCATGTTTCTAAATTAAGGTGGCTAGATCAATGCCAAGATCGATGATTGGATGCCAAGATCGATGATTGGTTTCATTAGGATCGAGGTTATACTATATATGACGTACGATGAGTAATACCCCTAGCTGTTCTAAGGTAAGGGTTTAACTTAAGCTCAAATTTTGGGACAAAATTCATTTTAGTTGGGAAGATTGTAATGGCCCGCCCTAATTAATCCTAGTTAATTGATTAATTATGAGTTATGACCCTAAGCTCGGACCCACGTGGACGTCGCGAAAAAGGTTTGGACACGATTGACAATGTAATTTTGGTGATTTTTGTATGACTCATGTTAATTTATTGTATTATTATTAAATATTCGCGTCGCACTAGTATTAAGATTTTCATTGGTCACGTTGTCCGAGTGTCGCGACGAGAGCGTAGGACGACTGCGGTGTGTACGTAACGAGGGTGTATGGGGTAGTCGAAGTTTAGATGTCACATCACTATCACATCACATCACCATCACATCACATCACATTTCTCTCTCATCTACAAATAAAAAAAAATTATCTCTCTCTCCCTAACACAATTGATCCTCTCTCCCTCTCATTTTTTCTTTTTCTCCCCCAACTCTCCATCCCTATCTCACTTCATCTCACTCTCACCAAGTTTTCCTACCACCCTCAACTCTGTCTTTCACCTCTCTCACGTCGTTCTCCCCTCTTGGCGGCATCCACCGGCGACCTTGGTAGACTGAGGTAAGTAATGGTGGTTGTAGTTAAATTTTAAGTAATTTGGAGGCTTTTTAATGGTGTTGTTGAGATTGAGTTGTTGATGATAATGTAGTTGTTGTTGATGAGAAAAGAAACAAAAAGAAATAAATGAATTTTTTTTTCTTTCCTCCATTCGTCTCCTCTCCATAGGCAATTCGTCTCTGGAGAGAGACGAATATGGGTGGCCGCTGTGCCCAACCCGGTTAGGTGCCAAGATCGACCCGGTTGGGCTGACCGAGCTCGACCCGATTAGGTTAGGCCTAACCCGATCTAGGGGCCCACCCCATATTAAATAATATTTTATTTTGTATAATTTAAATAAAATCTTAAATAAAATAAATTACAAAAAATAGGAAAAATAGCTAGAACAATTTGGAAGAATCCAAAAAAATCAAGAAAAATATAAAAATAAGAAAAAGAAAGAAAAGTAGTTTTGAGATTTTCTGAGCATTTGACATCCCGATATAAGTTGAAAAGTGTGCCAAAAAACTAAACTTTTTGGAATAAAATTTCAAATTTTTGGTCACACATTATAAATTCATTTAATGTGACTCTAAAATAATTAAAATGGTATAATTGGACACTGGGAACTTAAGAACCATTAGTCGGGTGTCGTGCGCATCTCGAGGCAAAGCGAATATTTTGGATGGATATTTGCAATTGCATTGAGGTAAGTAAACCCACGAGAAAGTCACTTAGAATTTAATTATTTCCTTCATAAATTTATTTATTTCACATTATTTTTTGCCATTTCGGCTTGCATGTTTACTCTATTCTCGCGTGTGTCTATATATGGTTGAAGGGACGGTATGACCACTTTTTGGCTCTCTCATCAATGACGATCTGATTGTTGCTACGGTGTTGGTCATGCCTTAGACTACGCGTGAGATCTCTCTCTGTAAGTCGAAGATCACGAGAGTGAGCTGGCGTGAGGCTCGCCTCCGTCACATAATCTCTCTCATTTGAGGCGTTGGGCAGAAGTTTACATTCCAACCAACAGAGTTCCTCATTTCGACCGTGAAGAGGGGGTATGGATTTCCTCCCCTTCAGGGCCTTCTCGGTTTAGTATTTGTGTCCAAGGGCTCGACAGCTAAACACCACACTCGCGTTCCATATTCTTGATTATTTTACGACTTATATTCATGTTTTACATTCTCATTCATTTACTTTATATGCATGAATTGTAGCTGTTTTCTTGGATTTCTTGTGAATACTAACTAAATTTCTCTGGGATTTACTCACTGGAACTTGTCATTATTTTTGGTGGCAAGTTGCAGATTATACGACGATACGGATCTAAGGAGCCACAATAGTTTCACTTGTATGTATTTGTATATAATACTTTTTGGGATCATTTTGGGAGACTTATTACCTGATACATGTATATTGACATTTATAATACGTGTTTGTTGCCTTTATTAATATACATGGTATCTTTTTGCCGGGTTTCCACCCCATAGGTTTGTTAATCAATGCAAAATTCATTTACAATACTTATTTGCATATTATTAAGACTTCTACTATTAAAATGACTTAAATAAATAAAAACAAGCAAACTAAGTTGTAAAACTCCATAACTTAGTATATTTCGACAAAATAATCGTTTTAACATAAAAATGGCTAAGTTGAATTATTATATGCTTAGTTCGCGGGTCGTCATGGACATGTGTGCAAGTAACGTGACATGACCTGGTGATGTATCCGGCGACGTGGCGGTGCGCGGTTTGCCTCGAAATTTGGGGCAATGTATCGTGACTTGATTGTATTTGTTTTTAAATCTGAAAATTTTCGGAAGTGTCGATAAGGCCGACTGGGACTGAGGGATGTGAAGGTTTACTTGGAAATGATTTTGCCCTTTGTCCTAACAAAAGGAAAAGGTTAGCTTGGAAATGGATTTCGCCCTTTCATCCTTAGTAGGCCATAGTTTTACCTTACTCGTTCACTGTCCATTTGAGGTTGGTAGCCCAGTTACATTTGAATACACCAACAGAATCACATGATGACCAATATGGGGTTTCTATGGATCGTGTCCTTAGGGTAAAGTGGGAGTACGACTCTCAAGTTATAAAGAGTTGATAGCTCGATTATATTTGAATCCACTAGAAGAACCCCTTGTCGGTTAACATGTGGATTATGCAGACATATTCTTGTGTAAGGCGAGAGTATGACTCTAAAATGCAAATAAAAATACAAATCACGAGTACAGTTGCAATTGTAATGTGAACTTGCGTATAATTATCAATTTTTATATTGTTCGTAAATGCCTGAATAGATATGTTTTGAATTCATATTGCTATTCATTTATTCATTGATATTAGTTGATAATGGATACGTAAACGACCATCACTTACTGAGCAAGTTGGAGTGCTCATTCCCCAATTAACATTTCGGGTTTTCGACGTGCGCTTCGACTCGGGAACGAAGAAGATTAGAAGTTTATGGTTTTCTCTACATTGAATTGATTTCCCTATTGTTTTATATATTGTATTGAATAAGTGTTTTGTAATAAACAAGGTCGGGATATGATTTTAAACCGAGGTTGATACCGGTTTTGGACTCTGATTAGTATAGTATAGTATAACGTTTGTATTATCGAAAAGTTTTAATTCCACCGAGTTTTCAATTATTTATTCGATATACGTTATATTGTATTTGTAATTATCAGGTATGAAATACGGATGTATTCTTACTCTAATTGAGTCTGACTGGTGTACTGAATCTTAATTAGGGTTTCAGGTCAAGTGTCACCCTAATTGGTGTAGGGTTTTTGGGGTTCATACGCAGCGGGAAATTCAAAACAAATTTTGAAAAACTCCAACAGCATCGAAAATAAGTTTCATTAAACTAAATCTATGAAAGTAAATCATACATTATTCCGTGATTTCCATTTTGATTGTTTGATTTTCAAGACGTTCAAGTGCGCGTCCTCTATCAGAAATCCACACACGAACGGTGACCACAATTTGGAATGCTAGCCCCAAGAGAGATTGAAAACGATTTTTCTTTCTCTCCCTAAATCCAGATAACTCGAAAATTGTAAAACGAAAATCTTATTTCGTTTTTAGGGTTTTACCCTTTATTTATATGTGTAGATAAACTCTCACTTAAAATCTTATTCGTAATATAACTATTGTATTTAGGTAGTTTAAGCAAATTACACATACGCCCCTATTAATAAGTTATCATATAACAAATCGTAAGGGCTTTTATGTCATGAATTTTATCATATAAAATTCATTACTTTGGACCAATTGAAATTGTGCAATGTCATTCTTTGTGTGCGCCCCAATAGGTTCATGCGACGCTGGCAGTGAACCAAAACCATTTTGGTAAACAAGTCATAAGCGGTCTCTAGCAAGGCATTATGACTACCCAAGTAGCATGAATATCAGCATCGATACAACCTAATTAATAGCATATATCATATCTTTTTATCTTGCGATATCCTTTGATTAAACATAAGGCATGGAAAGTCACCCTTAATGTTCAATCGTACTAGTCTCGATCTTTAGGTAAACTGAAAAATATCCAAGTGACATTGATCATATCAATTCACATGGACTTGGCCATTATCAGTCTATCTTATTGAGGGATCCACATATATCTCTCTCTACAAGAGTGATAAATTCTATCTTGATTACACACCTTCACATATTATTCACACGGTAACCAATCACAATCTTTATAATTGTCCGGTTGAGGACAACATTTGATTGTGTCAAATTATCATGCTCATAATATTGAAGTCTATAGTAATCTCAAGTCGAATGACTAAATGACATACCTATCATGAGTACACCTATGACTTAATCCATGTCGTGTTCTCATAGCAATCATTCAAGTACCTTATTCCCTAACAAGTACTCATGATCTTGATTCGTATCCTTATACGCATGATCATCACATGACCATCAATCAAGATTCACACTAGTCTTAATTCATTATAGTTCACAGCATAATAATCGACTAGGGACATTTAGGATATCTCAACAAATACCCATGGATCTTACTATAAGGTAAACATGCAATCACTTATAATAAAACAACAAATAAAATCTCTATTTTATTAACTAAAATTATGACGCTCGCCGAACGCGTCAATAAAGTAAAGTTTCCTAAACCAACTATTTTGTAGAATAGTGACAAAGGGTCGATCCCACAGAGATTGGTAGTCTTTCTTAGGTTAAAAACAACAAAAAAGGAAAATCGGGGGTCTTAAAATAAATATTAATTTAAATAACTAATCTAACTAAACTAAATAAATAAAATAACTAAACTAATTTTGAAAACAATTAATTAATACTTAAGTAACACCTAAGTCTATAGTTCCACAAATCAGGATCAAGATTCAATGGCAATCATGGTATTCAATCTTTCCCAAAAAGTTATTAATTTATATTCTCCTAGATTAGCTATAGAAAATCGACATCCGCCAGAAATTCCTCGTTCCCCTAATCTCGATAGTCAGGACGTCCGCCACTAACTACTTCCCTAATTAATGTATAACCCTAGACATCCGCCAATTGGGTTTAACACACTAACCACAGTAATATGGGTCTGTGGGAACACTAATCCTAAATAACCGGATCGCATCAGCTCCCAATTTAACCTAGATTCAATTGTTGCACACTCAAGAACCGAAAGGGTTTGACGGCAAACGGGTGAGTGTTTGTCACTTTATTAGTCCAAAAACACAATTACACGGATACTAATGGTCCAAATAACTATAGATTGTTCACCTAAGAACATGCACTGGCCACACACACACCCTAGATCTAAACCATATTTTTTTAAAATCAACAACAATGAAATATGAGAAATTAAATCAAATTAAATAAAAATCATAGATCTCACATAGTATTTGTCATGAATCATGAATCCCACTTGTTTCCTCTTCGACCCAGGCGAAGGTTGGTCTATTTTAAATCATCTCTATAATTCCAAGTATGAAAAGTTGTGTGTCGGCTCCAATGTGTTCTCCCCGTATGAATACCCTTATCCCTAATATGAAAAACCACTAAAAATTGCTCTATGGAGGTGAGAGAAACTAATTTTGGGGGTTGGTCTCGTAACATGTGCGCCGAGGAGCATCTAGAGACTGTTTTTGGGGTGAAAACGGCTTCTCTCCACGTGTCCGCAGTCGATTGGTTGAGAGTACTGCCGCGCGCTGATGTGTCGCTCTCCTATTGGCTGGAAATCGCTGTGATGACGCTGTTGGCGTGGGTGAGAGGGCACCACATGGCGCACAAGAGGCGGAGAAGAAATCGCGCATGAATTGAAGAATTTCTTGGAGCTTGTGCGGACGCGCATCCCGAGGACGAACTGATAGAGGCTGAAGCGAGGAGAAGACTGCCGGTGCGCTGGACCAATAGAACTGTGACGCGTGGCGCTGAGTGATGAAATGGCAGAAACTAATTGGAGCCACATGGATATGGAAACGAGCGGCCCAATAGAGAAGCGACACTTGGCACGTTGTCGGAAACGCATGGAATGCTCGCGAAATGGACCAATGGACTACCGACATAAGGCACGTTGAGGCGAGTTAGACCAATAGTATGCTGCCACGTGTAATTGGTCTGCTGATCCTCTATTCTACCCACCGCGCAGCACGTAACTCGAGGCAAATAGTCCGGCTTCCGATCAATGCTTGTAAATACTGCATTTTGAGTATTTTTTTGTCACGAATTCAACCGCGCACTCCATTTCACCTGAAAACAACCCAAAAACATAATTAAATATATATTTAAATACTTTGCATAATTAAATATACTAAAATAAACTACTAAAAACCTATAAATGCTGACTTATCAAATTATAAGATAAACAATGTTTGTAGATTAACCTATGGCACATGCCCTAACAATTGGGATAGGGGATGCTACACTCAAGCTAATTTTCTTTGATCAAATTTGACATATAACCATTAAAATCCATTAAAACCCCAACTTTAAAACCTTTGTTTAACTGATCCAAATTATACTCCAACATCGCCAAAAAACTAGATTACACAAGTTCAAAAACATGGATTGAATACATAACTTCAATCCAAATCTATTTAATTTGATTTAAAATAACACAAATCAGTCTCCAAGATCAAAATACATCACAATCCATTAAGTTTTATCGATTTCTACAAATAACAACTACAATTTTGATCAATAACATCATTAAAACTCACCTCAACTCAAGTTGATCGAAACTTCTAGTTTTTCCTTCTTTTTTTTTCTTCATTTTTGATGAAGTTTCGTACGTGAATGGAGAGGGAGTGGACATAATCCAGTGAGAGAAAATAAGAAAGAGTGTCTCGTGGGTTGATGGTTGTCTGAGATGAAAGGATTGAACGAGATATAGGGGTAGCGAAATAAGTCGACATACAAGAAGGAATGAGAATGATAAAGATCGATTGAATAGGTGAGGGTTTTTACTAACCCTCACCAGCTTGTCATTTTGTCATCATAAATGACAAGTTTGGCCCCCATTCTTATCCTTCCTCTAATAAATCCTAATGCCCTTTTGGTTATTTGCCGAATTTATTTTATTTTTTCGTAATTATCCCCAATTCTAAGCCTAAATTAATCACGAAAAATACCCCGATTTCTTCGAAAATTGAGAAAATTCTCAAGGCGCTTCGAAACTCGCGGACACTATGTCTACACCTCAACTTGACTCTATTTCACGTCGAATAGAGCATACTACACCAATTAGTCACACGGCACATAAAAATAATATTTAACGCATGATCCCCGATCCATAACACAGGGGTCCCACCTCGGATACTTAATCCCAATTTAAATTTGAAAATTCTTAATTAGGCTAATAATCAAGTTTCGAAATTCTTGAATTTCAATATACAGAGTCAATTGGTCTCGATCTTGCCTCCATCCTATATAAGCCATGTATTTTTTTTTGTACTTTTTGCAACCTTTGTACATACTTTTATTAACATATATATACAAAAAAGGAGTATCGTCTCCATTTTTCTCAAAAAAGGGGGACTCAACTCATTGATGGTGAGAAACAAGATGGGTTTATTTTGGAAATTATTTCTCCGCTAGTGCTTTTTTCTCATCTTTCCAATGAAGTCTATGATTCAAGCTTTGTCTTTTATCTATGTGATGTTCTTATTGGAATTGGAATAAGAAACGACGCAGTGTTTGTAAAAGTGCCTCAACTAGTTTTCAACAACTTCTATTTACATGAATTTATTGGCGGCTATAAATAAGCTGTTGTTTTAATTATTGCAACAACATAGCTACATGATTGAGGTCCTAAAGTGGCTTCAGAAGAATACAAGCACATTGTGCTGTTGTAAGCTCCCAAACACACTAGTCGACCCATAATCTTCGTCGTCCATGATTTAAGCTATAGTGATGCAGAAGACTTGTATGTGGATGGCTAAGTTAATTAATTTGGAGAAAAATTTCCCGAGTTCGTTGGACTGATACTATTTTTATCGACTATTTGTTTGCAATGTTGACTTTAATTTTTCTGTAATGTTAAACATTATTCTTGTTATCACCTATTGAGGAGATTTTCAAAGCTTGTAAGCTTTCTTTATTTTTCCCTTAATATTCTTATTTTATGTATTATATAGTGTTGAAAGGAATCACAAAATCCACGCAGCTAACCCAACTAAGTTGGGACTAAGGCTTCATTTTTTTGTTTTTGTTCATTTATGTTCTTGCTAACAATGGGTATTGATGTTTTCCATTTCTATATTCTGCTTTATTCTACCATATGAATGTTTATTTTGGAATTCTTAGTATGTGCACTAGTGTCCTTTAAATGGTCTTTACTTTATAGTGCATTTGTTTGCTCTTTACTACTTTTACTTATTTTTAATATGGATTGTTATCCATCGTCTGACTAGTATTTTGTATTACAAGTTCGGAAAAAGTAACTTTTTGATAATATTTTTGGTTATAGAAAGTTGCAATGTTGTGTGTGATTTTTAATAATATTTTTGGTTCTAGAAAGTTGCAATGTTGTGTGTGATATAATACTAGATCGCTAAAATAAAATTTTGGTTCTAAAATATAAAGGAAACAATGAGGAGAAATTTAAGTGTTAAACCATATTATAAACACACATACATGTTCATGGTTAAATAATGCATTTTATTAAAATAAGGTCATCGCTTTTACTATTTTTAAGTTTGGATCTAAATTAAGAATGATCGATTAAGTAGTAACTAAGTGGTATCAAAGGTGATGGGAACAACAATTACCAACACCAATTATGTGAAACAATATTCCAGCAAAAAGAACATAATTTAAAATAGTAAGCTCTAACATATTCGATAAATCTCAAAGTCTGATCCAAACTTCCCAAACTAAACAATACAACTTAATGATACAGTTCAAATCCATACTAAGTAAATCCAACAAAGATAGGACAAGCTAAAATCAAGCAAATCTAGTGCGCTTACTTTTATGATAAAACCCAAATACACCATCCAATTGCAACTAGCACAATCAATTTTAATACAAAACATCGCCTTTTTGGTGCCTCGGGTTCTTGATACAACTTCACAACTTTTGACCTTAATAAATTATTCTTTACTCGAACCTTGACTGTGACGGCCCCAGCCCACAACCCAATGGGTCCGCCTTGACCTAGACTTACGTGGACCCAAAGTCAATCCTCGCAAAGTCAACGCAAGCCTAGTCAGCCTTCTTAACCATTTTTCATTACAAGGCATCAAAGTTTCACATTTATAGTGAGTTATTCAAATTTGTAAGTTATCAAAGGTTATGCGGAAGCGATTTCAACTTAAACAAATCTAAACAACTCTAAAACAATTAGTCAGGACATCCTAGAGTGTGGAACCTCGCATATCTCAGTCAACATGTATAATGAACAAATGAGAGAGATATAATATCATATACAACAACAACAACAACATAGCCTCAATCCCAAATTAACTGGGGTCGGCTACATGGATCAAACTTTTCCATTGTGCTCGATTAAGTGCAATTAATGGTGAGCTTTTCAAACCATTCAAATCCCCCGAAATTAATGCATCCCATGTTAACTTTGGTCTGCCCCTAACTCGTCGAATTTCTATAGTTTCTATTGAGTCAGGTTTTCTAGTTGGGGCATTTGTAGGTCATCTTTGCAGGTGACCAAACCACCGCAACCGCCCTTCCCTAATCTTTGTATCAATTGGTGCTACTCCTACTTGTCTTTGAATTTCTATATTTCTTATTCTATCTTTACGAGTCTTACCACACATCCACCTAAGCATCCTCATTTCTACTACGTTCATTTTATGTAATTGTTGTTGCTTTACCGCCCAACATTCACTTCTATAGAGCATAGTTGGCTTAATTGTGGTCCTATAAAATTCTCCTTTTAACTTAGTAGGAACGTTTCGATCACAAATCACCCATGTTGCACTCTGTCATTTCTTCCATCCAGCTTGAATTCTATGTGTGACATCATTTTCAATGTTACCATCATTTTGTATGATTGATCCTAGGCATCTAAAGTGGTTTACCTTAGGAACTTCTACTTCCCTAATTTTATCACTTCGTCATCTCGATGTCTAGTGTTTCTAAACTCATAGTGCATGTCTTCGATTTTCGTCCTACTCAACTTAACGCCTTTAGATTCTAATGTATTCTTCCGAGTTCTAATTTCCTATTCACTCCATCTTTTGTTTCATCCACTAAGACAATATCATCTGCAAATAACATACACCATGGTATATCCTCTTGAATATGTCTAGTTAGTTCATCTATAACTAAAGTAAATAGATATGGGCTTAAAGCCGATCATTGATGTAGTCCTATCGTAATGGAAAATTCTTTTGTAGCTCCTTCGAATGTCTTTATACTCGTTACTACTCCATCATACATATCCTTAATAGTGTATATGTATCTAGCATGCACTCTTTTTCTTTCTAGGACCCACCAAAGAACATCTATAGGGACCATATTATATGTTTTTTTCTAAATCTACGAATACCATATGAAGATCTTCTTACTTTTCTCTATATTTTTCTAACAATCGTCTTACAAGGAAAATTGCCTCTATAGTTTACATAAGTAATACAAAACCTACAAAAGTACGAGAGGGATGGCCGCTCTAAAGTCCTCACAGTAGATCTCCCAGTATTGGCCCCTTTCCCTTACTCGATTACGGATCTGCACTCAGTCAAACACCAAATGACGAGCCCATGTAAGTAACGCCAGTAGGATACTAAACAACATTTTGAAATAAATGAATCAGTATATATTCATGCAGATAGGAAGAAAAGTATAAGGACGTATGAATAAATAAAAGACTGTAAATAAATTAAAAGCAATCGATACATGAGTGTCCAAGGATGCAAACAAAGAGGTGCAAGTAGTCCCAACCAACAAGTCATTGAGTCTTGGCAAACCATCAAGACTCGAGTTCTAGGACTTGATATACTCATAAACCATAAACCCATGAGATAGTGAGACTTCCTAGGACAACCACGCTAAGAACTCACACCCCATCAAGAATTAGTATCCAGTGCAGTGCATCCCAAGGTCATGACTCTGATACATTACCTTAGCCAGCCACTCATTCCAAGGATCACCCTTGACTCACTTGCCCTAGGAAAACTCAATCAGAATGGAATTCTAAGGATAGATAACAAAGCAATGAACAATAATATTCAATAGCTTTAAATGAAATACTATGCATTTCCTAGCTGGTTTACTTACCTCAATATCGTAGAAATACGCTCTCGCAGCTCCGACACGTCTCCTAATGAATCCCTGATACCAAACACCCATTAATAGCACTCTAAGTCTCAGGTGTTAATTAGATCGATATTGAGTGTGTTAAAAAATTATAATTCACAATTTAAACTTAAATCTCATTTCAACCTTAGTGATTATATTTGTGATTGGTTGATCTAATGTTAGATTGGTCAATAGTGACTGAATCATGTTTAATGGTTGAATATGGCTTGCAGTCAACTATATCATTTCTTAGACAAACCATTAATTCCATGGCTACAACACCACTGGTTATGTCATAACCGACTAAGTTGGAACTCTCAAGTGTAAGGGATTACAATCTGACGAGTCTCCTGTAAAAGACCCATTTGACTTTACTACAGGAAGCTGTAACACGACCTACCACAACCCTAACTAACAACGCCACCATTGGATGATCCATGACTATAATATCTACATTTGACTGTCTCGAGACATGATGTACTACGAAATGAAATGCTTAATTTTGTTGAGCCCTGTAACGACCCGAAAATTTGACTTGTGTCACGTGTCAGGTCAGGGTCGTTTGTGGGATCCACTCGTCGAAATGCGTATGTCCGAATCTCGGGTCGAGACTCAGAAGGCTTGTGTAATATCCAATTTGAGATTTTAATGTTAATTGTTGAGAAAAGTATATGCGGGGAATGCGGAGAACCGAAACACGAACGGGGAAGTGTCTCGAGTCGCGTGCCAACATGGGACCGAGATAGTGGCTCTATGTGGTTGCAATGTGTACATTGGATACGCCTCGTGATGCGAGTGGCGCGAGTATTGAGATTTGTGAAATGAGGCGGGTTGGTGCCTCGAGATGTGTGCTGCTCGGTTGTTGAGTTTGCCTCGAGATTCGTGTTGCACGAATGTCGAGGACACTTTTGATTTGAAATTAAAAGAGAAAGAGATAAGGATAAGGATAAAAGAAATAATATATATATAAATGGGGATGAGATAAGATTGAAAAGAAAAAAAAAGAGATCAGGAGAGATCGTGAGGAAGAGAAGGAAACAGATGAGAGAGAGTGATGGCGGAGAGCGCCGGCGCGGAGGGACGGCGACGCGGCTCCCGGCGCGGCAACGGCGAGGAGAAAGGCAGATGCGGCACATCAGCTCCGGCAAGATCGGCGGTGATCGCGCGAAGCAGCAGCAGGGCCGCGGCAGGCGGTGGCTACGCGGTGGAGACCGCGGTCAGGAACTGAGCAGCTGCGCGGCGCGGAGGACGGCGGCTCGGCGACGCCGGTGAGCAGCTGCGCCGGCGAGGCAGCGACGGCGCGGGAAAGGGTCGGATCGGCAGCGATGGCGCGCGAGCGCGGCGACGCGACGCGACGCGGTGAGACAGCTTGAAGGTCGGCAGCGGCGTGGCGCTGTCGGTAGCGGCGGCTCTGGCGCGAATGGTTGGTCGGCGGTGGCTCCAGCTGCGGCGCCGGCGAGCGGCCGGTGGCGGCGGCCGGTGAGGCAGCGGCAGCAGCGACGCGGTAGCGACGGCGACGCAGTGAACAGCGCGGTGGATGCGCGTTATCGACCGGTCGGATCGATGAATTCGAAATTGATTTTAAAGGCCATGGTGAGTTTTATGTTGAGGAATTTGGCTGTGATTTGAATGATTTGAAGTAAAATAGGCCTAAAATGTCTAAATGGACACCAAGGACTTATGAGTCGGGTGTCGGATGTGCAAATCGAGATGCGAGCGAGACGTTTTGAGGTTCGCGATTTCTCGAGGTAAGTAAACCAGCTAGGGACTTATACAATATTTCATTTCTCTCCATTGGTTGTTGTTGTTTACTGTTTTGTGATAGCTTTATTGTTGTTCACTGCTTTGTGATGATAGCTATCGTTGAAATTGTTATCGATTGAGTGAGTCCATTGGCAAGTGAGTCATGGTTACTGTTTATCTGCGATATGAGAGGGTTAGGGCTGGAAGGCAGGGGCCTCGTCCTAAATTCGATGTCTTTCATGGTCGTCCGTCGATATTATCCGGGTCCATGGATGGTTCATAGTCGTCCGGGCTAGGGCTGGGAGGCAGGGGTCTCGTCCTAGATCCGGGTCTATGGATGTCTCATAGTCGCAAGGGTTAGGGTTGAGAGGCATGGGGCTCGTCCTAACCCGAGTCTGTTGGGATTTTTGCCGCGACTGAACGACCTTTTGGTCGGGACTCCTTGTTATTTGGTCTTACTCATTGATGGATTGTTTACAGTCTTGTATATTCATGCGTTCTTTATTCCTTTCGTACTATGTGCATGAATTCGACTGCTTTGGATATTGTGAAATGTTGTGTATATGTCCTTTGGATTTACTTACCTGGGCTCGTCATTCTTATGTTTGATCGAGTGCGAGCATGACGAGTAGCGCGAGAGGAAGGCTTCATAGCTAGGTGACTTTTTGTATATTTTGTATTTACTCTCCTCTGATGATATTTATTGGGTTCCACAATTAGGTTGTCTAACTCCCTGATCTTTTTGTTGAGTTATTTAATGTATTAGTTGCTTCCGCTAAATTTTTAAATCTTGAAAAATACTAATAATTCAACTTAAAATTTTGAAATTACTTGTAATAATGGATTGGAAGGCTGACTAGGTCTGCGTTGACCTTGCGAGACTGGCTCGGGGTCCACGTGGGCTTAGGCCAGGCGGGGCCCAATTTTATGGAAAATTGGGGCCGTCACAAGTTGGTATGGTATCGAGACTAGTTTTTGAGAATTTCTTGGCTTAAGACATTGTGATACCAACGTCACAGCAGTTGGTAATGAGAAGTTGTAAATACTCGACTCTTGAAATTAAGATGCAAACCGGCGGAAGTTATGAATGGTTGAACTTAGAGTGAAACCCTATGATCGACTTAAGTCTTCGTTGGGAAGTGAGGAAAGTATTTGATCCAAAGAAATTGATTACTTTGCCTATGCATATGTCCCTAGAAGAAAATCGAATATGAGTTCATAGGAAAGTAAAGTTTGAAAAAGAAGGAAAAATGACGAATTGCAGGACTCTAAGGGAGCAGAGTGTTGAGATGACTTGAGAGCTAACGATTACATCATGTACGAGTTCTTAGCTTTGACGAAAGTTTTGGAGTAGTAGTGTTTGATCGAAGCCCAAGTAACTCCACTTTAGTGACACTAAGCATTTATAGTCTCTGGTTGGTGAAGTCGACCACCACCTTTAGGGACTTGTAAATGAATTATGTGTTGAGGTAGAGTCTGCAAATCGTTCTAAAAGTTAGTTGCCACCTAAGTATAAATCATACGAGATTGTACATCTCAAGAATTTTCACTCGTCGAAACGTACATTTAACGCGTTCGAGTGAACGGTTAAGGCGAGCGATCTCGCGAGTTTCAGCGACATCACTAGAAAAAGTTTCACGGTGGTACGAATCTCGAACAACAAAGGTTCATGACGTTTTGGCTACACCGAGATCATATGAGGTCGAGCATCTTATCGGTTTCGTGGTTCGTTGAAGGCCGATGTCGGTTGCGCACTACGGTGGCGTCGATGGCGACGCTCGAGGATTGGGTTGAGTTCAAGAATGGTTATGCATTATATGGATCGGTATCTACGCTTGATGGAGTAGGGTGGTGTGCGATCGATATGCGATGCCGATCGGGCTTACTACATTGTACACGATCTCATTTGGACTCGATTGGTTCTGAGGTAGTGACGACGACTCGAACACATTATAGGAGGCCTATGAGAAGGCCATGGCTGTGGAGTGGAGAGTTTGGTTTTGGTCATTTGATCATATTGATCATATTGTCACAATGAGGTCAGCATCACAATCATAATGTAATTATGCATTGGAAACTAGTGCCTTGCTGGATAAACCTTACTTGATTCTTCTTGCTTGAAAAATGAACAAGATGGGTTTGAACATCATTTTTTCATGTTAGAATATCATGTTTCGACAATTATGAATTAATTAAAATTTCTTTGAAAGTCAACTTTCATGCAACCGATATGGTTGAGCATGAGTCTATTCAAACTTAGTAGCTCGACAATGGAAACTTTCATTGCCACGTGGAAGGAAGCATGTAAATGCATTCTATTGAGGAGGTTTTCGAGATGATGCTCAATTTTTAGAATGCGATTCGAGTTTACGAATAAACTCAAAGGGTAGCACTTCACCTATATTTTGTTTTTCGTGGCCTTGGGAATGTACTCTACGCGGAACACAATGTTGACAGATCTTTAGTCATGTTACATGCTTGCGACAAAATTAATGAACGTCGATGTTTCACGGTATTGGATTTTCTCTTGATATACCCGAATGGGTTGCCAATGACTTTTTCATGTCCAATGACGCGTCAATGGCTAGTGAGAGTGTGGGAGCACACGCACCGGAGTACAGGAGACGCATTATCGGCATCATTATAGTCGGTGTGAGGTCTGGAGATGATCGGAGGAAAACGATGGTTAGACGGTCATGGCAAAGAGAGCAACCTCATAAAGTATTGCGTTTCCACCATATGCGCGCGTATATGGCACCGGTGTTAGGTGGTCCGGCGCAGAGTTACGCTAGTGGATTACAAAGACGACTAGCACCATCGGATCCTTAGCATAAGTACCATCGAGAGGGTTGATGGCGAGGTAGTGGCCAGAGACGATCGAGAGATCCGATCGAGCGCACGAGACGGGGACATCGATCTAGTCATGCGCATGGACAAGGACATTGACATGTTCCATTTGGATTGGGATTTCAACGTACTGTATGGGCGTATGGACGACCAGTGCAGAGCGAAACATTCATACTATTGCCACGTCGAGTTCGACTACTATCCATCGTACCGGATAAAGGATACGAGTTGGGTTGAGACTCACTCGATCAGAGAGACTAATTTACATTCTCGCGGATATACAGCAGATATACGTATGTTAGTGACGGTGGATCATGAAATTAAAAATGTTCATTTGTATTCATTTGTATTCCAATATATGTTGCGAGGATGTTGCCCTGTCATATATTGATGGGAGGAGACAGATGGTGTGTTCTTTACTTGGAGGTCTCGGAGGAGCCCAGCTCGTCGCGGAGGAGCTGACCTACAGAGTAAGATGGGGGTATGGCCTTGGCGAGTATGGCTTTGGGCGGGTATGGCCTTGGGTATTCGTTCATAAAACATCATTGTCCTTTGAGACTTGCTTCAATTTCGAGGACGAAATTCTAATTCGTTGGGAAGGCGTAACGACCGAAAATTTGACTTGTATCACGTGTCGAGTCGGGGTCGTTTGTGGGATCCACTCGTCGAAATGCGTATGTCGAATCTCGAGTCGAGACTCAGGAGGTACTTGTGTAATATCCAATTTGAGATTTTAATGTTAATTGTTGAGAAAAGTATATGCGGGAATGGGGAGAACCGAAACACGAACAGGGGACGTTCCTCGAGTCGCGTGCTAACGTGGGACCGAGATAGTGGCTTTATGTGGTTGCAATGTGTACATTGGATACGCATCGTGATGCGAGTGGCGCGAGTATCGAGATTTATGAAATGAGGCGGGTTGGTGCCTCGAGATGCGTGCTGCTCGGTTGTTGAGTTTGCCTCGAGATTCGTGTTGCACGAATGTCGAGGACACTTTTGATTTGAAATTAAAAGAGAAAGAGATAAGGATAAGGAGAAAAGAAATAATATATATATATATATATATATATATATATATATATATATATATATATATATAAAAGAGGGATGAGATAAGATTGAAAAAAAAAAAAAGATCGGGAGAGATCGTGAGGAAGAGAAGGAAACAGAGGAGAGAGAATGATAGCGGAGAGCGCCGGCGCGGGGACGGCGACGCGGCGGCTCCGGCGCGCAAGCAACAAGCGAGGAGAAAGGCAGATGCGGCACATCGGCTCCGGCAAGATCGGCGGTGATCGCGCGAAGAAGCAGCAGGTCGCGCAGGCGGTGGCTACGCGTGGAGACGGCGCCAGGAACGGGAGGCTGCGCTGGCGCGGAGGACGGCGGCTCGGCGATGCGGTGAGCAGCTGCGCCGGCGAGGCAGCGACGGCGCGGGAAAGGGTCGGATCGGCATGATGGCGCGAGAGCGCGGCGACGCGACGCAACGCGGTGAGACAGCTTGAAGGCCGACAAGCGGCGTGGTGCGGTCGGTAGCGGCGGCTCTGGCGCGAATGATTGGTCGGCGGTGGCTCCAGCCAGCAATGGCGCCGTGGCGAGCGGCCGGTGGCGGCGGCGACGTGAGGCAGCGGCAAGCGACGCGGCAGCGGCGACGCAGATGAACAGCGCGTTGGCGCGTTATCGACTGTTTGTCGGATGCGCGATTCGACGAAATCGCGACGACGACGCGATGAATTCGAAATTGATTTTAAAGGCCATGGTGAGTTTTATGTTGAGGAATTTGTTTGTGATTTGAATGATTTGAAGTAAAATAGGCCTAAAATGTCTAAATGGACACCAGGGACTCATGAGTCGGGTGTCGGGTGCGCAAGTCGAGACGCGAGCAAGACGTTTTGAGGTTCGCGATTTCTCGAGGTAAGTAAACCAACTAGGGACTTATACGGTATTTCATTTCTCTCCATTGGTTGTTGTTGTTCTTGTTTTGTGATAGCTTTATTGTTGTTCATTGCTTTGTGATGATAGCGCTATCATTGAAATTGTTATCGATTGAGTGCGTCCATTGGCAAGTGAGTCATGGTTCTTGTTTATCTCGTGATATGAGAGGGTTAGGGGGTTTGGAAGGCGGGGGCTTCGTCCTAAATCGATGTCTTTCATGGTCGTCCGTCGATATTATCCGGGTCCATTGATGGTTCATAGTCGTCCGGGCTAGGGGTGGGAGCGGGGGTCTCGTCCTAGATCCGGGTCTATGGATGTCTCATAGTCGCAAGGGTTAGGGTTGGGAGGCATGGGCTCGTCCTAACCCGAGTCTGTGGGATTTTTGCCGCGACTCAACGACTTTTTGGTCGGGACTCCTTGTTATTTGGCCTTACTCATTGATGGATTGTTTACTGATCTTGTATATTCATGCGTTCTTTATTCCTTTCGTACTATGTGCATGAATTCGTTGCTTTGGATATTGTGAAATGTTGTGTATATGTCCCTTTGGATTTACTTACACAGGCTCGTCATTCTTATGTTTGGCGAGTGCAGAGCGCATGACAGTAGCGAGAGGGAAGGCTTCATAGCTAGGTGACTTTTTGTATATTTTGTATTTACTCTCCTCTGATGATATTTACTGGGTTCCACAATTAGGTTGCCTAACTCCCTGATCTTTTTGTTGAGTTATTTAATGTATTAGTTGCTTCCGCTAAATTTTTAAATCTTGAAAAATACTAATAACTCAACTTAAAATTTTGAAATTACTTGTAATAATGGATTAGAAGGCTGACTAGGTCTGCGTTGACCTTGCGAGATTGGCTCGGGGGTCCACGTGGGCTTAGGCCGGGCCGGGCCCAATTTTATGGGAAATTGGGGCAGTCACAAGCCATAATTCCATTAAACACGTTTTGCAACGACCATATTTTGTCGTGCTGAAAAAAATGGTTAAGCTACGACTGACTGAACTATGGTCGACTGAGCTAAAATTGACTGTCGAATAATGGTTGAACTATGACATACTGAACTATGATCTACTGGGACATGGCTGACTGCTTTCAAGTGTTGCAACCACCTTTAATCCTCACAACAAATTTTGGCAGTCATAGCTGAGTCTTTCAGACACTCATAAACACCATGACAACAACAATAAATCATCCATTAAGCCCAATGCACCACGATCCACTCTTTGAACAAGACAACCATAATGAACATCAACAATAATATGGGTTCCCACTATAAAAACTTCAACAAATAAGAGTTGTTTAAAATCCTCCGTTAAGTCCTAAAATCTAGTAGCACGAAGTGAGATTAGAATGACAAGATCATAGTGGAGAAGAGACTTACCAAATCTTTGTTTTGTATTCCCGACCAACTCAAATGACCATCAACCTCCACTTCTCTTTCTCTCATTTCTCTCTCAAATTTGGGAAGTGAGAATCAATTAGAGAAGGTTTGGAGAGTGGGTAGTTTTTTATCTAACTTTTATGGCCAAGAGTGTGCCAACAATACTTCTCACTATATGGCGAATTTGGACAACATACCCATTTTTAATACCATAGACTTTCCTAGTTTGACTTCTACGCCCTCATCCTAAGGCTAATCCCAAAACCAATAAACATTAAATTGGACTTAGGCTAATCAAACATATAATTGATTTAAATTTTTAACTTAGGTACTAGAATCAACCTAAATAACTAATTCATGAACCAAATTAATTTTTATCAAAATGGCCTAAGTTATACTCGACATCTCGACCAACCTAAATGCCTCGCGTGCACTTTACTCACAAATTTTTGAAATCAATTAATTTAAATTGTCCAATTTTTGTAAATAATACAAGCATCAACCAAAAATAGCATGCCTAGGTGTCGACGCCCAAGAATTGGACATGCATGTCACGACAATTGGGTCCTACGTACGACCCTGAAATGACACGTGACGACTACATCCACGTAAACATGGTTAGTTCTTTCCTCCAAAAACTTTGTAATGGTATCCACAAGATCATTCAAAATACAAGCCACATACTGTGAGAATTTATTGTCCATCCAAAATAAGTAGTTGCAACCTTACAAAATTTATGGAAAAAATAAAATTCAAAATTCTGATAGCACTCAAATTTGTTGAACAAATATAATTCAAAATGTTGATAGCACTCAAAATTAAAAATCTTGACTATTCCCTTTCTAAATCTAATTGACAATAATAGGTGCAATCTAAGAAATCAATTAGCTAAGCTCAAGATCAGTAATTCAAACTACTTTTTCTAATGATTGACAATCCAATAAATGAAGAAAATCAATAACTTTCAGTATCTAGTTTTGTCTCAGTTTCTTTTGGACCTCGACTTCAACTTTTAGAAAAAAAAACATAATTAAGGAAGATCCAACCTTTATTCAAATACCGCATTGCTGACATTCTTACTTAGTCCATAGAAATATAAATTCACAAAAAATACATTACTTTCAAGTGTCTAGGAAATTTTCACCATACATGACCTTGAACAATGGCATATTACCTTCGTCTTGGTCACTTTGAACTTTTTGTCTATGCGTTTGTCATGTGAAAGTCTACGACGGAGTTCTTTATTTGAAGAAAATGCTTCTCGAATATCATTCGAACTAGAGTTACGAGATCATGATGAAGTAGTTTGCATCTTGAAGTTAATCTCCTCAACGTTTCAACTGAAGTTTTTCTTTTAAAATAAGAAAAAATACAACTTTAAATAATCTATTCGAACTATAGTTGCACGATGATGAGGATGTAGCTGCTCATCGAAATCTTATACCAGTCTTATAATACAATTATCACCATATGTTTGACAATCGATCGACGAAGAAAACATTTCATATTAGTAAATGGAAATTAATTAGTCATTTTAAGGCATTGCACTAGCAATTTAGCATGTCACATCCACGAAAATAAAGATAAGAGACCTTATCGGTTGGTGAATACCGTGAATTCTCCATTTAATTTGTAAAGTTCAGCTATTGATTTTTTCAAATTTTGATTGAATGTGTTCCATTTCCCTAGTTTTCTATGCTAGGATCTTTTGTAGCATGATCGGATCAAATGAAGATGATGTTTTACTTCTGGAAGAATCATATGAGAATGTATATGTAACTATAAGACACACTAAAGATTATCAATTTGTTACATTAAATATATTTTTAGATACATCTTTAAAAGTATGGTTCTAGTTTGCATTGTTTTGTCCATCTAGCCTGTCGTGCCATGCTTTATCTCAAGTCCTGACTTACATTTTCCATTTATAGGTTTGCTTGATAAATGTTATGGATCCTTTATCTGGGATTACATTAGTCTGGGAAAGTGAACCAAAGTCTCATTGCATAGTTAAGCATCATTATGACGGCCTGATCCTCTAATCAGCGCATCGCCTGGCCTAATCCCGTCATTTAAGCCTTAATCTCAGCCACGTAGGACTTAACAACGTATTATTTAGCCTTTTGTCTCATTCAACTCGTTATTCGTGCTCAAGATAAGTATTCTTCATTTCTCGTTAGTTGTGATTTTCAGAGTTAATTAAAACTTTTACAATATTTTAATATTATCAGCGGAAGACTTAATAAAACACCTATCTGTAGAAACCAGTAAACAACAACCACTTGTATATAAATAACGAAACGTCGATGACAGTGTAATAAACATGTGTCTGGTCGGGGAACTATCGCTCAACCAAAATATATACAACCCAAAAGTACGTAAAAAACATAAAGTAATTCATACACCAAAATATAAAAAACCTACAAAATCTGAAGTAGCAGCACATAATTAGCTCAAATGTAGTCGCCGATCTTCTCCTTGCCGACTTGCTACTCGATGGATATGCACCCATCGCCATAAAAATGATGGTGAGTACAACAATGTAAAAAGTAATACTGAGATACATTTATCCACATTTCCAAACACAACAAGAATACATGGAAAGGCATATGTACACCATACAACAATATAGAAAACAATGCATGGTACACAACATTATAGCTAAACCAAGTGATATCAACACAAATATTATCAAAGAGCTTAATTCAGTCAACCGTATATCCAACACGTTAGCCCGAATATTACCCTTTTGGTCTCATAGACCTCAGGTAATAACTTATTTAGAAGTGCACGTAGGTATTATTCTTACAGGTTGTCAAATACAGCATATCGACCTCATGTAATAGGCTAGCACATATAGCACTTCGGTATTACCCTAATTGGTCACCACTTAATCATTTCATTAACCTTATATAGTAGGTACGTTTCACATACTAGTTAGAATAGCGACATCCTCGGGTCTCATACCCCATATGTCGCATGCATACCCAAAATAAATCATGAAACATAAACACATGTTCTATTTTAACTAGAATCATACAATGAGACAATGCACACATTTCATAGCACCAAGGATATAACAAATATAGCTAGTTCAATGGAGCAATAACAAGAAATGAAATGGAGAGAAATATTTCAATTAGTTAACTTATAAGTCACGCAGATTTTCCAAACTTAGTCGACCTCAGGCACCCCAAAACGCATATCCGAACTCCCAAAACTCTCCTCTAAGTTCCTGAGGTTAATTAGAATGCTTTAGGACTTATACAAGTTATTAAAGTTGGTTTAAGTGCTTGTAAATTTCAATTTTTAAAATCAGCCCCAATAATAATTTGTTTATGTCATAATCTATTTTGTTAAAATATATGCAATTTTGGTGCAACAACTTGTGAGTTAATTTCCATTACCAAAACGATAAAATTATGTATTATAGTACAAAAAGAAGTTTTTAGAGCTATGTCCTAGCTTTCCAGAACTATAAGGTTTGAGAAACTTTGATAAGAAACGAGTGAGATATGAAGATTTTACTGCAATGACTCAAAACAGTTTTATATTCCGACCAGCAACTTTATAAAATTTATTTCTCTTAAATCATAGCTTCAAGACTCATGTTCTTTTTTTGCTAAAGCCTTCAAACATATCCTAGAACATCATACTAAAATATGAGCTCAATACAAATAAGAAATGAGGGAGTTATGCTCTAAACAGCAAGACATAAGCAAAGTTGTGAACACAAAAATTTAAGATTCCTCATCAAAGTTGCGAGATGATATTTAGACATGAAAACATTCAAATTTCAAAATACGTCAAAAGGCAAAAGTTGTTCCCTTTTTGAGTTTGATTTCAAATGTCATTATAATGTGTCCATTTTGATTTAAAATGAGCAAGTTATGACCAAATAACAGAGGCTGGTTCATAACAACAACATGCAAAATTTCAAGTTTTTTTTAAGAACTTCATGAACTTCAAAAACTCATAACTGAACCAATTAGTGGAATTTCACACAAGAATTAGCGAGAATTAGTAGAATTAGTGGAATTTCACAAGGAATAAAAATATGGAATTAGATTTTGAAAACAGTGTCATTTGCCCACTGAAATTGCTAAAAAATCAGAACTGGACCAAAACCTAAAATTCTTGTTTGAATTTAACAAAGTGGTAATGTAGATTGGTTTACCTAGATGTTGAGCTTCTTTAACTTGATAAATCTTCCTAATTCCCTGAATTTCACTGCAAGTTTGTTGATTTTCCTTCTCCCCCTCTTGCTCGAGATGAAGTGATTTGCATGCATATCAACTAATCCTTACTTATATAATGGTGAGATGAATTTGTAGCCATTGATTTTGTGTATTCTGGTAAAATCTAATGACTTATATTTTAGTCCTACAACCTACTTGTGTATCCTTGATAACACATATATTCACTTAAGTTACTTAGTGATGATGCCAACACGCATCCCGAAGCCCATCAATGTCATTTGTTTTATTTCTCTAACTTTGGTCATGTTAATATTAATTCAACTATAAACACATCAAATTAGTTATTCTAATCACATTTAATTCAATTAGGACTTACCACATTACTCTCTACCCTAATCCTACGTTGGCACGCATCTCAAGATGTGTTTTCAACATCTATATCCATCTAGAAGTGACTTACTAAGTTAACACATACAATGCACTAATATCCATCACACCAACAATAATCTATTACTCGGTCTTTTGTGCGAGTGTTGGAATATGTGTACAGCCTCTGAAGCCACAATCCTTTGGTCAATGACCCTTAATTACCGACCAAATGCACTATTAAAAATTCGGGCTATTACAATCATTAAAGATGTCTTTACCTATTTACACATGGTATTCAACCTTTTTACGATGTGATGGTAAGCATAAATTAAGTACTTGCAATATTACGTTCTCCCAATCTTTCCTTGTGATGGTTTGGATTCACTTTCGAACATTTCTGCATCCTGCGATCTTATATTTGATTTCTTATTAACTTATAGCACAAGTATATTCTATTGATTAATAGAGACTAAAACATCAAACATAACAACACTATTATAAAATCAATCGAAACTCATCTCATAGCACAAGATGCGAGTGGACTCTACAAATCACCACTCATCTCATTGAGTCAAAACCTATAAACATCAAATATAACAACACCATCATGAAATTGATTGAAACTCTAAAGATCCCACCATTCTGGATGTTGTAATTTGCGAAAGTACGGTCGTCTTCGAGTTGCTTCCTGGCGAAGATCAGCCTCTGTTGGTCAAGCGAAATTCCTAAAACACACAACAACCAAATCAAACAATGAGAACACCATTAAGAGCCCCCATAATAGCATAACTGATTAGGGTTAGGGTTTTAGAGGATTGATACCATCCTTGTCCTGGATCTTAGGGTTATGGTCTTGTTGTCATCCAAGCCATTTTGTGTGCAAAGGAGAAATGCTCTCCTTTGCGTTTCGTTTGAACAAATAAGGTCACCCTATTTCGATCCATTTCTTTTAGAATTCATTCTCACCACTCATCTCCTTCTCGACTTAAGCACCAATTAGATATGTTATCTACCACTTTGATTAACTTTTAGATTTAAAGGCTCACACAATTTGTAATTATTCCTTTTGGTGCTTGAGTGACTCCAACAAACACTCATTTAAAGCACACAAAGTTTTGTTTGGACCATACACATAACCGATTCAATTTAATTAAAAAAAATATGATTTCTATTATGTCGAGCCATTCATTAAATTAAGTTAAATTCATCGCGATCTTTTGGTAGCACACTAGACACCAATAATATTATTTTATATATTTTCTTTTATAAATATTCAATCACTTCGACTTACCTTGGCCCTCGATCGGGTATTAGACCACTAATAATTCTCATTAAATATGTGTGACTATGACCTTAAAAGAAATCTTAATCCTCATTAAATATATGTGACTATGACTTTACCCTTAATTGAATCTTAAACTCACGACTGCAAATTGAAAAACAACTAATTAAATCCACTAATAATTGATAGGAAATTATTATTATTCTTAGGAAAAGTAGAACACAAATAAAACTCAGTCAAATAAGATGCCTTGTCAAATTTGAATTCTCAACCTCCAAGTTCTGTAAGATGTTTAATCAATAAAAAGAATAATTAATATTTTGTCGTCGATTCTTGTGGTTGATTAATCATCGGCAAAGAATGTCTTTTTTTGCCTTTTCAAAATAAAAAGAACAATTAATTTTACTCTTCTCATTTTTTATTTTCTTGACCCATAAATAAGATGTCTTGTCCAGTACTAATTTCCAACCTCCAAATTTTGTAAGATGTTCAATCAATAAAAAGAATAGTTAAACTTTTGTTGCTATATTGAATGTTTTTTGTAGTGTACGTATTTTCACATTTTGTGTAATGTATTATTATTATTATTATTATTATTATTATTATTATTATTATTATTATTATTATTATGTGACGACACCTTTTTTCTAAACAGGGCACTGCCCGGCCTAATCTCGTAATCAACCCTTAATCTTAACCACATAAAACTTAATACGTATTAGTCAGCCTTTCGTCCCTATATTCTTCGATACACGTGTCTAGATATTATTAGATTTCAGAGTTTATTAAAAAAACTTATCATTTTAATATTATCACGTAGTTTAAAGGTTATGCAGAAGCTCTTATTATTTAAAAATCCTAAGTGTGGAAAACCAGGAAAAACAACATCATATGCATGTATATATCATAAAGATAATAACACAGTATGATATATGAGTCTAAAAACGGGGAACTATATGCTCAACCCAATAAACAACCTAAAATGTATAGTAAAGATATAAACATAATAATACAGCAAAAGTCGAGTCATACAAAATGAGATAGGAGAGTCGCCGAAATTCTCAAGGAAAGTCGTCGATCTTCTTCTTCCCCGGTCTGCTGCTGCTCGACGGACCTATACACATCATCACAACCTAGACAGTGAGTATATTGATATTTAAGTAATAACTGGAGAATCTTATGCCGCATTTCCAAAATATAAGAAAGGTATTTAAAAGCACAAAGTAGCGAAAGAGTTGTTGAACCTAGTAATGCAAGTAAATACTACAGTTAAAAATGTATAGACCGACACATACTAAGTCGAGATGATCTACGTCCGATCGGCGGTGAGAACTATCACCTAACATTTTCCACTACTATATGGAGTCGTGCTCAACATATTTCATACAAATAGCGGAGCTGCGCTTTACGCTTATAAATCATTTATCTCATTCTTGCCGACTACCTCGAGTCCCATACCTCGTGTGCCGCGCAAGTGTAGTGGTGAGTGTCGGAACCCCGATAGACCCATGTCCCTGTGAACCGCGCATCTCTTATGCAATGGACACTAGATAATCCATACTTTAGTTTTCAAGGATCAATAGTTCCAAGTCTCTAGGATTTCAAAACTAGTTAAGCTACAAATTCCAAGGAAATAGAATACAAATCTAATCCATTCCAACTTATCCCAATAGCATGCTTTTGATCAACTATCTATCAAGAATATCATCAAGAGTAGAAATTGGAATCAATGAAACATTTCACAAGGCATCATGTTAACAATATTCAAACATGAATAGAAACAAGAACAACATGATGTGAGATTACGAGTAGCAATGTCTACAAATAGACTATAAAACGATAAGAGTCAATGAAATGAAATCTATAATTCTTACGGATTTACTTACAAGTCACAAAGCTTATCCTAGTTTATCCAGGCCTCCAGGCACTCAAAAGCATACTCGAGCTCAGAGATCTCCCCTTAGTTCCCTGTAGTTGTTTGATAGGTTTTTAAAGTGGGTTTGTGCCCCTACTTAGAGTTTTACAACCATTTATAGTGTTTAAGCCATTTTTGAAAATTACTGATTTTTATTCTATCACAGAAATTAGTGCGCTACCCAGCCTTATCTAGTGCGCTATGTGTCGCATAACCCAGAATTCTGAACTCATAATTCTGAGTTTTCTCAACACATAGGCTATGTTAATGCCTATGGAACCCTCGTACACTCATTTAGAGTTCCATGACGTCAACCACAACATAAAACAACAACAAACAACACAAATTTCATGAATTCATTGCATCTATGCTTATGGTTTGATGAATTTACCTAGCTTGATGAACTTGATCTTCTTCTTCACCAAACTTTCAATGAATTGCTCACCTCTCCTTCACCAAGATCACTCCAACAGCCCCTCTTCTTTGCTCTCCTTGCTTGCCTAATGATTTTTGATGATAAGTTAGATCAAAAGTTTGACTTGTGTGTTTTATAGGTAACTTGATAAGGTTGAACCATGGTCCTTGATCATGTGCACACGTATCTCGAGATTCAACTAGTGACCACCTTCACACACTTATTACACAAGTCATGCTTAAGTGACACCAAGAGTTGACTCTTTTGACCTCTAAATTGGTCAATACGTGTCTCGATGCACATCATGTGGCTATTTGATTTATTACACTAACTTAGACTCACTAATTTAATATCAAACATGGCAACATTAAAGCTACTATAAAACCATAGTTAGCTCACATTAAACTTACCCCATAAATCTCTACATCGGTCCCACGTCAACATGCAACTCGAGGTACGTCTCCGCTCGTCTCGATACATATATACCCTTATGAATGACTTAATATTCTACCCATATACAATACACTAGGCATGCATCACAACAAATATAAAATATACCTCGGCCCTCTTGCCTCGGTCAATGGACATATCACGGTGTGGGTCCCACAGTACGGGTCGATGATCCTGTTTAAGGAATTAAACACAATTAGAAATTTTGGGTCGTTACAACTCTTCCCAACTAATGAGAATTTCGTCCTCGAAATTAAAATTCGAACTAGGACCCATACCTGACTCGAATAGTTATGAAAACCTAACTCGCATATAGTCCTCCTGTTCCTAAGTGAGTTTTGTATCATCGTGAAACTGACATTGACTAGTACTTTTAGAATAGACTTGCCTCTCAATTTTTGTTCTAATCGATCCAAAATCTGCAAAATTTGCTCCTCATATGAAATATCCTCACTCGAGTTTATCGACTCAAATCTATAGTCGAACGATCACCTCCTCTCGACTCGGCTAATCGAAGCATGGGTATATGAAAGACTAAATAAAATCCTGACATCTGTGGAGGTAGCCTAAGCTCATGCGCAACCTTCCCGGCCCGTTTCTTAATCCTGAAAGGTCCGATAAACCTCGGTGCAAGTTTACCTTTCACTTCAAACCTTTAAAGACCCTTCCAAGGGGAAACCTTTAAATATACAAATGCTCCTCGGTGTAGCGGAGGTCACCGCGATATATGTTTGCATACTTTCGCTATCTATCTGGGTTCCCTTAAGTCTCGACGAATCAGTCGTACCTTCTCCGCGTGATCAACAACAATCTCAGGCCCCATGGTCTCTCGGTCCTCTAGCTCGGCCCAACACGATGGGGAGCGACACGGTCTACAATATAAAGCCTCAAAAGGCGCCATCTCAATATTGGCCCGATAACTGTTGTTATAAGCAAACTCACACAACGCTAGGTACTCCTTCCATGATCCGCCAAACTCCAAAACACAAGCCCGCAACATATCCTCGAGAACCTGAATCAATCGCTCGATCTGCGATCGGTCGAAGATGAAAAATAAATCTAAGCGTAGTCGTAAACCATATCTGCTCTCTGCATACTACGCCACATCCTGGACATATACATAACATCTACGTCGACGTAATAGTCACGACACCCTATGCGACCTAATAATCTCTTGCTCGAACATTATACTCAACTAATTAAACGTGTAATGTGCGGCCACTGGTAGAAAATGAGCAGACTTCGTAAGTCTATCAACAATAACCTAGATGGAATCATGTCTCCAGGCGGTTCTCGGCAATCCTCTCACAAAATCCATAGAAATGTCCTCCCACTTCCATCGTGGAATGGGAAGAGGCTGTAGCAATCCTCCATGTCTGTGATGTTCAACCTTCACTTGCTGACATATCTCACAGTTCCTGATAAACTTAGACACATTCGCCTTCATCCCAGGCCACCAAAAATGTCTCTTCATGTCGTGGTACATTTTGGTCCTGCCTAGATGAACTGTGAATCGAAAACGGTTTGACTCTTAAAGAATCTCCTCTTTCAGCTCAGGTAATGACGGTATCCATAGTCTTCCCCTGAATCTCAAACACTGGTCAGACATCTCTGTCCAATCAACACAATCTACACTCTGCACCAACTCACTAAACCTCGAGTATAACCTGTCGATCCTTTGACCCTCTGACACTCTTTGTGTAGACACGGTCTATACTCTCATCTGAGCGAAAATCTCAATTCGAGTTCTGGTAGGAATCTATGCATCTCCAACAGGTATCATACTCAGCGCATCTGCAACTACATTCGCTTTTCCCGAATGATACTCCAAGGAAAAGTCATAATCCTTCAGAAACTCTAACCATCTGCGTTGTCTCATATTCAGATTTTTTATATGAAGAGATACTTCAGACTCTTATGATCAGTAAAGAGTGTAAATTTCTCTCCATACAGATAATGTCTCCATATCTTCGGTGCAAACCCTACTGTTGCCAATTTTAAATCATGTGTCGGATAATTCTTCTCATGTACCTTCAATTATCTGGATTCATAGGTTACTGTACCAATACCATGCATCAACATACATCCCAAACCCTATGAGAAGCATCAGTATATACTAAAAATTCATGTCCAACCTCTGGTAATACTAACACTGGCACAGTAGTCAATAATCTCTTCAACTGAGCGAATGCTTTCTCATATTCCCCAGACCACTCAAATCTAACATCTTTCTGAGTCGATCTAGTAATAGGTGAAGCGATCTTCGAGAAATCCTCCACAAATAGACGATAATACCCTGCTAAACCCAGAAAACTCTTGATCTCGATCTTGAAGTCAATCTTGACCAATCTATAATTGCTGAATCTTGGCTAGATCCTTTGCTATCCTAACTTTGCTTTGACAACATGCCCTAGAAACTTGATCTCGAGAGCGAGAATTCACATTTCTTGAACTTAGCATAAAGTCTATGCTCCTCAAAGTGCAACGTCTCAGTGAGATCTTGCTCGAAATCCTCTCTAGTTCTTGAGTATATCAATATATAATAGATGAAGACTATCACGAAGCAGTCGATAAAGCTGTCTAAATACCGATGCATTATATCCATAAACAACTGCTATGGCTGGAGCATTAGTTGCCAAATGGCATAATGATAGTGAATTGAAAATGTCTATATCTCGTGCTAAAAGCTATCATGGACCTATCATCATCCCTGATCCTAAGCTGATGATACCCTGATCGCAGGTCTATCTTGGAGAAAAATTGTGCTCCGCTCAGCTGATCAAATAAATCATCAATCCTCGGGGGTGGATATTTGTTCCTAATGGTGACTTTATTCAACTGTCAGTAGTCGATACAAAATCTCAAAGTACCATCCTTCTTCTTCGCAAAAAGGACGCGTGCTCCCCATGGCGACATAAAAGGTGTGATGAATCCCTTATATCCCAAACCTAAAGCTTAGTCTTCAACTCCTCTAACTCTCGTGGTGCCATATGGTACGGAGGTATGAAAATCAGTTTGGTGCCTTGTACCAACTCAATAATAAAATCAACCTCTCGGGTGGCGGTAAACCAATTAAATTCTCCAAAAATACATTAGGAAACTTTCTAACAACCAGTATATCCTCCAGCCTAGGTCCTCGATTTTTTGGTACACTGTATAATGAAATCAATGCCTCTATCTCCTCACTAGTTGAATGTCGAACTCTCGTACCTACTGTCCTCGCTGAACTGCCTCTATAGGTGAATGTCGGACACCCTGGGATCTCGAATATCATTGTCTTAATGAAATAGTCGATATGAGCGTGGTATGCTGCTAACCAGTCCATTCATAAAACCGCGTCGAACTCTAAAAATTCGAGGACTCTAAAATCAGCAGATAACTCTATCTCATATATCTCGACCAGGCATCCCTCAGTAAAACTATTAGGGTAAACCATATCCCCAACTGCGGTACTTAAAATTAAATGTATGCTAAGCCTAACAGGTATCAACCCTAATATGTCTACCATGCGACCAACAATGAAAGATACAGTAGATCCAGAATCAAATAATGCATATAAATCTCTACCGCAAACGAAAATTGTACCCTGAGTGAGACCTCGTGTGGCATCGGCGTCTGGCTGGGCTACAATATGAACCTCTTCTCGGGCCTGCTGTGCGTAGACGGCCTACTGGATGTGGGCGCTCTGCCACCCTGCGACTGCTGTTTAGTATCTCAGCGACTGTCCCTGTCCATGTCCAGTATCTCAGCCTCAGCCTCTACCTCGGCCTCTGCCACCTCGTTGTTGTTTTCGTGGGAAGTACAGGAACGGCGGGAGCTGGCAACGCTGGCATGATGGGTGGTGGCAAGGGAAGTCTGCCTACAGTGCTCTGTGCTAGAGCAATGTAAGATACATGTAACGACCCACTTGCCAAATGAACCCCCACGGGGGCCGATGCGGGCCCACGACTTGGTCTACTAGCGCTAGTTGTGTCCCACATGCTAACTCATCCACCAGTTAATCATTATTATTGCTACTGAACTCAAGTCATCTGTTATGATCATTTTCAACCCAAATAAATCACAGCGGAAGTCATGCAATTAACTCTGATACCTAGTATGGAGAATCCTGGTGTGTTGTAATGGACGGACGTTGAGGCTCTCCCTCCGTGCCATTTCTGTGTGTACGTCCACTAGGGTATAACACATGTGCCATATCGGTGAATATGGCTACTCGGGATAGTGATGGGCACGTGTGGGTGCGTCGTACGTTCCACGCCGACCAACTAGCGGATCCAGATATTGGTCTTGCTTGAGTGCTGTGCTCGCAAGACGGTATTACATGTTGGGAGTAGAAGTATGGCGCCAATCGACCCCGGGGGCTAGGAACACACACTTTGAGCTTTTACTATTACATATGCATGCGATGAGCACGGTTACTGTATTTTATTTCCGCATGTTTATTTAATAGTTTCGTTTACATTCAATACTTACTTTCGTATTGCTCACTTAATTTCCTTGGGAATACTCACTCTAGACTCGTCATATGTCTTTTTGTGATGGCTTGAGTGCGAGATCCTAGTACGGCGGGGCGAGAGCAAGCTAGAAATACGAGACGTTTAGCTAGGCTTGTACGTTTGTATATACATATGTTGTTTTATATTGGGATTTGGGATTTTTGTGAGACACAGGACTTTGTCATCATTGATATTTTGACCTATGATATATGAAAGATAGAACATGAATTCAAAAGCAAAAGTAAATATCGCTAAGAAATTTTAATTGGGATACTACACACCTCGCACCGCATGCTCGTGTACCAGTCACTAACCACTAAGTCAGGCTCGCGTAGTCAGGATATCCCAAATTACAGCCCATAATGACATATGTCCATGTATAATTGATATTGAGTCATTAGAATGTGTTTTGAGTAAATCCACACAAATTATGTCAAAACAGGGGTGCATTAGCGCGCTTGGTCTGGGCATTAGCGCGCTAAATGCCCAGACAGTTATATATCATTAGCCCAAACGAACATTAACGCGCTAATTTTCTGGTCTAGCGATTTAATGATTCTGCGATTAGCACGCTAATCGCGTTCTGGACAGTAAAACTACTAAAATTTATGGGTTTTCTTCACACCCAACAACAACCACAACACCAACAACAACACTTCAAACACTTTAAATCCATCTAAACAACCTTACAACCTCCAAATCTTCACCAAAACCTCTAAAACTAAGATCAAAATATAAAGAAATGTGTGATGTTTGTGTTTCTCACCTTGGATTTGATGTTTTCCCCCACTTCAAGCTTCACAAATCACCGAGATGAACCACCAAAACCCTGGTTTTCTTCTCTCAATCTCGGATAAGATGGTGAGGAGAGAGAAAATGTGGTGGAAATAAGTCAAATTGATTTATTTATAGTGCACTTGTGATCACCTCTCACATGTGCATCTCTAGGAGATCAAAGGAACCTCATTTGCTCCATTTCCAACCACTACTCCAATTGTGACTCAGCTAGGACACTCATCCTTGTTTTCACCTCAAAAAGTCCATTTTCGAACGTTCCGACGCCGGTTTTCGCGTCCGAAACGCAACATACGCGTACTACCATGTCCACAACCACCAGTATATACATTCCATATTAATTATTGAACCGATTTTTATTCATTTTGTGTGTATTATTCCCCCCGGCCTAGTGTTAAGTTGGTTAACCTGCTTGGTACCCGCGTCGACATGCATATCAAGGTGACTACTTAACACACGGTCTCGCTCGTCAATTGTACTATAATATCACACATTGCAATGTCAGTTACACTATTTCAATGTAAACATCGCAAATTAATCAATTCAGTACACAAAAGTACCATTTACCTAGCTCCGGTAGCGCACGAGCCTAGCAGCGGGTCCCATGCAGCGTACGAGTGTTAGCTACGTCTGCAATAACGTCATAAATAACGACGAATTACATTTAGGCCATTATAGTTCTTCCCAAATATGTGAAATTTCGTCCGAAATTTAAATTAAGCGAAAATACTTACCGGCTAATAAGTGGGGATATCGTCATCGTATAGTAGACTCAAGCTCTCAGGTGAGTCCGTCGGTTCCGTAATCCTGCCAACGTACCAAAACCTTCGGGATCTCCTTATTCCTTAAAATCGGAGTCCTCCTATCCATGATTTCCACAGGCTGATCGTCGTATGACACGTCAAGTCGCACCTCAATCTGACGTATATCAACCATAGGCCTCGGTCCTGACTTAGCCAGCCGTAACATGGAAATATGAAACACTGGATGTACCCCTGCCAACTGCGATGGCAACTCCAGACGATATGCCACTCTGTCGACGAGTTCCTCAACAATGAAAGGCCCAATTTATCTTGGTGCTAGTTTCCCCGTAATGTCAAACCTCTTATAACATATTTCTTACACTTTTATCTGCGTTGCTGAAGTCTCTGCGATCTGTCTTACCTTTTAGTATGGTCAACAACAACTTCAGGTCTATAGTAGTTGTATCTTCCAATGCGTGACATGCGGGTGACTGCGGGGCCTACCATAAAGTGCCTCAAACGGTGGCATCCGATACTGCTACGATAGTTGTTTTTGTAAGCAAACTCACACAAAGGTAAGTACTCCTCCCACGATCCATCAAACTGTAGTATACACGCTCTGAACATATCCTCGAGAATCTGTATTAACCGCACTGACTACGCGTCAGTCTGAGGATGGTATGCAGTACTGAACTGTAAATGAGTGTCAAACTGCTCCTGCATACTCTCTCATAGTCTTGATGTAAACCTCGGATCTCTGTCAGAAACAATGGAGACCGGCACACCATGCAATCTAACAATCTCTCTCTCAAAAATAGTGCTCAGTTGTGCAATTGAATATCTCATGGCAATCGGTATAAAGTGTGTCGACTTCGTCAACCAGTCGATAACCATCCAAATCGTATCGTGTCTCCTTATCGTCAGAGGTAGGCCACTCACAAAGTCCATAGTTACGTGTTCCCACTTCCACTAAGGAATGGGCAGCGGCTGTAGTAACCTAGTCGGTCTCCTGTGCTCTGTTTTCACCTGCTGGCATATATGACAACTTCGGACGTATTGACCTACGTCAGCCTTCATCTCTAGTCACCAGAACAATCTCCGCAGATCGTGATACATCTTGGTTCGACCAAGATGAACTGTGTATCGCGATCGGTGTGCGTCCTCGAGAATGTTGTACCTGAGCTCTGATACCCCTGGTATCCACCCCTGTGTCTCAAGCACCCGTCTGACCCCTCAGACCACTCTGTGCACCCCAGATCTTGAGCCAGGCCACTGATCCGCACATAACAGTCATCAGCTCTCTGCGGCTCGACACCCGCTCACAGAGACCTTTGTAGAACTCGCATATGAAAGCAAATATGTAGCTCGACAATAGCCTCTGTCAAACACAACAAGCGCTACCTCAAGCAACCGTGTTCTGTGTCATATGTCGCGATCTTGTCGACTTTCTATGTCGTTCATGCTCGCATATCGAGCTACGACATTTGCCTTACCCGGATGATATTGATGGAAAAGTCATAGTCTTTCAATAACTCGAGCCATCGCCATTTGTCTCATGTTCGGCTCTCCTCTTAGTGAACACATATCTCAAGCTTTGGTGGTCTGTGAACAACACGAACCTCTTACCATACGGGTAATGCCTCAGGGTCTTCGGTGCAAGCACGGCCGCGCAAGCTCAAGTCGTGCCTTTGGATAGCTCACCTCGTGAGGTCTCGGCCGTCGAGATAAATAGGCCCTTTGGGTGTCCATCTGCATCGACACGCCACCCGACCTAGTGCCTAATGCATCGGTATAAATCTAAACCTATACCTGCTACATGTAAGGCCAATACTGGCGCCGAAGTCAATTTCTTCTTCAACTCCCAGAAAGCATCCTTATACTCCTGTGACCATTCAAATCTAACATCCTTCTTGGTCAGCCTCGTCAACGACGCTGCAATCATCGAGAAGCCCTGCACAAAGTGCTTGTAATATCCTGCCAAACCCAGGAAACTCCGGATGTCAGATACATACTCGGGTGTGTTCCAATCAATAATCGTCCAAATCTTGCCACCATCAAAAGATATGCCCTGACCATAATGACATGGCCCAAGAACTTCACCTCACTCAGCCAAAAGGCACATTTGCTAAATTTGGCATACATTATGTGTTCTCTTAGTGTCGGCAATACATCTCTGAGATGCCTCTCGTGCTCCATACGGATGTCATCGATGAATACAATGACGCATCGATCAAGGTATGGCCTCAACACCCTGTGCATCAAATCTATGAAGATCGTCGGTGTATTCATCAGCTCGAACGGCATGACCGTGAACTCGAACAGGTCGTAACGCGTACTAAACGCAGTCTTCTCCACATCCTCTTCTCGAATCCTCAACTGAAGGTATCCTGAACGGAAATAGATATTCGAAAAGAACTTGGCCCCCATCCAACTGATTGAATAAGTCTTCGGTCCTTGGAAGTGGGCAACGATTCTGAATCGTCACCTGATTCAGCTTCCGGTAGTCCACACACATATGCATCGAGCCGTCCTTCTTGTTCACCAATAGAACTGGAGCTCCCTAAGGCAACATGCTAGGGTGAATGAAACACTTCTGCAGTAAGTCCTCTAATTGGGTCCTCAACTCCTCGTGCTCCAATGCTGACATTCGATACGGTCTGTTGTAGATTGGCTGAGTCCCCGGGATCAGCTCAATGATAAACTCCACAGCTCTTGGTGGTGGCAGCCCTGGCAAATCATCAGGAAACACGTATGGAAACTCACATACAATATGGACATCATCAACCTTTAGCATCGTCTTACGCTCCGGCTCGACCATAGCCGCGTGCGCCTCCATCTCTGCGACGTAGCTAATCTGCCTCGAGTGATAGGTGATGCAGACGCCACTCGGCAAATGTAAACCTTGGAAACCCCTCGATGTCGAACGTCACAGTCTTGCTGAAACAGTCGATCTGTGCGTGATAAGATGACAACCAATCTATCCCGAACATCGCGTCGAACTCCAAATACACTAACACTCTCAAATCAATCGGTAGCTGATGTCCCTCAATCTCCACAATATAATTCCGGCATATCCGGTTAGGGTAAATCTTATCCCTAGCTGTCGTGCTGAGAATAAGATGTGTATCTAAGGTCTGTGCATGTAATCCTAACTTTCCTACCATGTGTCCAGAAATAAAAGACAAAGTACTACTAGAATCCATCATAACGTGCATAAGAAAACCACAGACAGATAACGTACCCTCAACTAATTGTCTGGTTCCCTCCCTGTCCGACTACGCGACCACAAATGTTGTTGTGTAAGCCCTATCTCTGGCCTGCTTCATCTGTGATGGTAGTGGTGCTAGTGCAGTACAACACTGCCTGATATGCCCCACGACCTGACGGTAACATGTGTGAGTCTCGGATCTGCCAGAACTCCTCTGACTCGATGTCTGACTCTGGCCTCTCGGACCTCTGTCCTGGCTCTGCTGCCTAGGCTGCTCAATGGGTGCAAAAGATGTAGCATATGCCATCTGAAGATCATCACGTTGATCTCTGTCACCTATGCTACCCCGACCAGAATGCCAATCTCCTCGGCGAGGTCTCTCGCTCTGTCTTTATCGGTCCTGATCCCTCCGTCTCTTGGGCTTATGATCAGACCAAGAACCTGATGTTGGCTAACTCTGCTGACCATGCAGTGCAGCTTGAATCGTTCGTCGACTGGCTCTCTGAACCATGTAGGTCTCATATGCGTGGCTTTGTCGTGAGACCTCAATTAGACTACGAGCTCGCTAGATACTGTTTGTACTCGTTATCCTCTCATCAAGACCTCGGATAAATTAATATATCTGCAGTCGATCGGTACCTGCTATGTCCATGGAGTACGACAATAGATATATGAACCTCTCCATGCAGACGGTGACCGACATATCACCCTGCACCAGGGACAAAAACTTTTCCTTCAAGCGGACATCGGTAATACTCATCCATGAACACTGTCCGGAACTCTGCCTACGTAGACACAGCAGGATGAGTCGCAATGTAAGTAGTCCACCAGATCACTGCATCGGCCTAAAATAGAAACTCGATAATTGTGGTCGATCGATCTTTTCAACTCGCAGCAAGTCGTGTAACCGCTCATGGGATAAGAGCCACCTTCAGGCTAGCTCTCGGTCTCCAGCCCCATAAAAGTATCTTGTAGAAAACTTGAGAAAGTCTATCATATTCTTAGCCTCAGCTGTTGTCATCGGCTCCCAGAAAGTCGACATACTTCTTTGTTTGCTCGGTCGTAACAGGTGTAACCACCCAGCTGCGACCTCTATTAGTGATTATTCTTTGGTGTTGCCCTATTTGCCTCTAATCTTGCTACATGCACACTGAATATTGGCGGAAATAGGCATTACGACTTCCTGCTTAGTCGTCGGTGCAACCACAACAGTAGTATGAGCAACAGGAACCTCCCGAACTCGCAACATATCCATAAGCATCGCGACCAGATCATCCATCATCGTGCCAACGACTCCAACGTCAGGGTTGGTCCCGTCGGATCACTGGTATCTCCGACCTCAGGTTGGGTATCCGATGGTTTTCTGTCCATCGATATATGCATCGAAGAACGTGCACCCAATCAACCTCAATACCAATATATGTGTATCGTATATATATAATACACTCAAAATATAACACGTATATCCCTGATTTCTACCCAGCTCACCTCTTTTCCCAACTCGGACTCTAGGCAATTCCTTTGGGTTTCCACATCTACAGTTTATTCATCAGGTTTATCATCAAATTATACCATAAATGTAATCGTATCAAAGTTCACTTCCGATTCCTTGAGGTTAACTCACCTTGCTCTGATACCAAAATGTAACGGCCCACTTTCCAAATGGACCGCCACTGGAGCCGATGCGCGACCACAACCTGGCCTACCAGCGCCAGCTGTGTCCCACATGCTAACGTATCCACCAGTTAATCATTATTATTGCTACTGAACTCAAGTCATATGTTATGATCATTTTCAACCTAAATAAATCATAGTGGAAGTCATGCAATTAACTCTGATACCTAGTGTGGAAAACCCATATATCATATATCAAAATATCAACATGATAGAGTCCCAGTGTCTCACAAAAATCCCAAATCTCAAAATAAAACAACATATGTATATACAAACGTACAAGCATAACTAAACGTCTCTGTATTCAGGTAGCTTGCTCTTGCCCCGGCTCGTACTAGAATCTGCACTCAAGCCACAAAAAGACAGATGATGAGTCCAGAGTGAGTATTCCCAAGGAAATTAAGTGAGCAATACGAAAAGTAAGTACTGGAATGTAAACGGAACTATTAAATAAACATATGGAAATAAAATACAGGCAATTGTGCTCATCGCATGCATATGTAATAGTAAAAGCTCAAAGTGTGTTCTTAGCCCCTAGGGTCAGACTAGCGCCATACTTCGGACTCCCAAAAACTACTGTCGGCGAGTAGCACTCAAGCAAGGCCTAGTGGATGTACACACACACGTGGTACGCCAGGTGGTCAGCGTGGAACCTACGACGCGCGTGCTGGTGACTCTCTCAGGTAGCCTTATTCACCGAGATGGCACACGTGCCATGGCCTAGTGGACGTACACACAGAAATGGCACGGAGGGAGAGCATCAACGTCCGTCCATTACAACACACCAGGAATAGAGTAACGAAAGACAGACAATGAATTCAAAAGTAAAAGTAAATACTGCTCAAGAAATTTCAGTTGGGATACTACACACCTAACACCGCACTCCATGTACCGTCACTAACCCCCGGTCCGGCTTCGCCTAGTCCCGGATATCCCAAATTACAATGCATAATGACCTATGTCCATGTATAATTGATATTGAGTTATTTGTATGTGTTTTAAGTCAATTCACATAAATTATGTCGAAACAGGGGTGCATTAGCGCGCTAGATCTGGGCATTAGCGCACTAAATGCCCAGACGATTATACGTTATTAGCCCAGAAGAACATTAGCACGCTAATTTTCCTGTCTAGCGCGCTAATGATTCTGCGATTAGAGCGCTAATAGCGTTCTGGACAGTAAAACTACTAAAATTTATGGGTTCTTCACACCCAACAACAGCCACAACACGAACAACAACACTTCAGAGACACTTTAAATCCATCTAAACAACAACCTACAACCTCCAAATCTTCACCAAAACCTCTAAAACTAAGATCAAAAGATAAAGAAAGGTGTGATGTTTGTGTTTCTCACCTTGGATTTGATGTTTTCCCCTACTCCAAGATTCACAAATCACCGAGATGAACCACCAAAACCCTGGTTTTCTTCTCTCAATCTCGGATAAGATGGTGAGGAGAGAGATAAGGTGGCGGAAATAAATCAAATTGATTTATTTATAGTGCACTTGTCATCACCTCTCACATGTGCATCTCTAGGATATCAAAGGAACCTCATTTGCTTCATTTCCAATCACTACTACAATTGTGACTTAGCTAGGACACTTATCCTTGTTTTCACCTCAAAAAGTCCATTTTCGAACTTTCGGACGCCGGTTTCGAGTCCGAAACGCATAACATACACGTATTACCATGTCCCACAACCACATAGTATATACATTCCATATTAATTATTGAACCAATTTATATTCATTTTGTGTGTATTATTCCCCCCGGCCTAGTGTTAAGTTGGTTAACCTGCTCGGTACTCGCGTTGACACGCATATCGAGGCAACTACTTAACACAGGGTCTCACTCGTCAATTGTACTACAATAACACACATTGCAATGTCGGTTACACTATTTCAATATAAACATTGCAAATTAATCAATTCAGCACATAAAAATACTATTTACCTAGCTCCAGGCACGCACAAGCCTAAATGCGGGTCCCACGAGCGTTTGAGCTGTCAGCCACGTCTGCAATCACGTCATAAATAACGATGAATTACATTTAGGCCGTTACAATACAAGAGGCACAGCCAGTGGGTGATGAGTGGTTATCCCCGATCCTTGAGAACTTCTATTCCATCTCTTTGCTCCCTTACCTCTCTGTCTCCTCTTCTCATACTCCATGTAGATGCTTTCTGTGATAAAACTGGACCCGGTGCTCTCACATCAGCAACTCTGCCCAAATAGTATGTCTCATGTGATAAGGCTTGCTCGTAGAGCTCGGTGAGTGTCCTTGTAAACGCCCAAAATCTCTAACTGTGTTTAATTCCTTAAACGGGATCAACAACTCGTCTTGTGGGACCCACACCGTGATATGTCCATTAAGCGAGGCAAGGGCGATGTATATTTTATATTTGTTGTGATGTATGCCTAGTGTATTATATTTATGTAGACTATTAAGTCAATTTATACGGGTATATAGGTATCGAGACGCAAGCGGGGACGTACCTCAATTACGTGTCAACATGGGACCAGAGGTAGTGGCTTATTGGGTAAGTTTAATTAATTTGAGTTAAATATGAATTTATAAATGGCTTTAATGTGGTCATATTTGAATAAACAATTAAGTGTCTACGCTAATGAAATAAACAATAAGCACATGATGTGCATCGAGACACGTGTTAACCCGTGAGAGGTTAAGTGAGTTAACATGTGGAGTCATTCAAAAATGACTTGAAGGACAAGTGTGATAAGGTGGACCATTAGTTGTGCCTCGAGATATGTGTGCACACATGAATCAAGGGCTAAGGTTTAAATATATCTATATGGTCAAACGAACCATTTAAGTCAACAATTCTCATTTCATCCTCATCTAAATCAGTAGGCAAGGAAAGAAGAGAATTGCTTGTGTGAATTTGGAAGAGGAGAGGTGTGTAAATCATTGAAGCTTGGGTGAAAAGAATAAGTTCTTCAAGTTAGGTAACTTCTCCACTCCATTAAGTTATGAATTCATGGAATTTGAAGTTGTTGTTGTTGTTTTGTGTTGGGGTGGGGTGGGTGTTAGGGACCTCTTATTGTGTGTATGAGGGTCCCTAAGGCGATAACAAGGCCTATGTGTAGTAAAAACCCAGAATTCGAAATGTAGAATTATGGGTTATGCTGCACATAGCACGCTAGGTAGATTATCTAGCACGCTAATACTAATTAGCGCTCTAGATATGTGAAGTATCGAGCTAATGTCGAAAACTAGCACGCTAATTGCCTTTGACAGTTCAAAAATCAGCAATGTTCAAAAATGGCTTAAACACTACAAATGGGTTTAAAACTCTAAGTAATAGTCTAAATTCACTCTAAAACTTATCAAACAACTCCAGGGAACTAAGGGGACATCTTGGGAGTTTGGGAATGCATTTCGGAGTGTCGAGAGATCGGATTGGCTAGGATAAGCGTTGTGAATTGTAAGTAAAGCTGTGAGAATTATATATTTCATTTCATTGACTCTTATCATTTTATGGTATTTTTGTATACATTGTGACTTGTGATCTCACATCATGTTGTTCTTGTGTCTATTCATGATCGAATATTGTGACATGATGCCTTGTACAGTGTTTCATTGATTCCAATTTCTACTATTGATGTTATTGTTCATTGATAGTTAAACAAAAGCATGCTATTGAGATAAGTTGAATTGGATTGGACTTGTATTCTATTTCTCTTGGGCTTTGTAGTCTAACTAGTTTTGAAATCCTAGAGAATTGGATCTTTGAAAACTAAAGTAAGGATTATCTTATGTCTATTGCACGAGATATGCGTGGTTCACGGGGACATGGGTTTACCGGGGTTTCGGCACTCACCACTACACTCGCGCGGCACACGAGACATGGGACTTGGGGTGGTCGGCAAGAATGAGATAGATGATGTATATGCGTAGAGAACAGCTCCATAATTTGTACGGAATATGTTGAATGCAGCTTCATATAGTAGTGGGAAAGGTTAGGTGATAGTTCTCACCGCCGACCAGACGTAGATTGTCTCGACTTACCCTGTGTCAATCTATACATTTTTTAACTGTGGTATTTACTTACATTACTTGATTTAGCAATTCATTCGCTACTTTATGCTTTTAAATACCATTCTTATATTTTGGAAATGTCGCATAAAATTCTCCAATTATTACTTAAATATTACTATATTCATCGTCTAATTTTTTACGGTGGGTGTAGGTTTGTCGAGCAGCAGCAAACCGGAGAAGGAGAAGATTGGCGACTTCCTTTGAGCATTTTGGCGATTCTCGTATCTCATTTTTGTATGACTCGACTTTTACTGTATTTATTATTGTTTATGTTTTTCTTGTACATTTTGGGTTGTACATTGGGCTGAGTGTATAGTTCCTCATTTTTTAGACTCATATATATATATATGCATGTGATGTTGTATTTTTCTAGTTTTCCACACTTAGGATTTTGAATAATAAAAGCTTATGCATAATCTTTAAATTATGTAATAATATTAAAATGATAAAAAAATTTAATCAATTACGAAAGTTAATAAATACGAACATGTGTTATAGAATATAGGGACGAAAGGTTAACTAATATGTAATTAAGTCTTATGTGGTAAGGATTAAGGCTTGATTACGAGATTAGGCCGAGCAGTGCCCTGTTTAGAAGTAGGGGTCGTCACAGTTGGTATCAGAGCATAGGTTTAGAGAACTATATGGTTTGAGGCACTAAAACACAAATCTTAGTTGGGGAAACCAGATGACTTTTGCCTAGAAGCCATTAGTTGGGAAGTAAGTGAAAGTGAGAATGGGGATTTCTTATGTTTACTTGTTAATTGCTATATGTATATATAGTTATGTGTTGTGTCATGTAGAAGCTGATTCGCGTTTGCTATCCATTGCAGAGTCCGATGGCTGATACGCGAGGGGGATGAGATGCAGAGCCTAGTGGCAGTCAGCCTCCTACTATTGCGGAGGATTTAGAGAGGTTGTCTGACCGAGTGACATCTTTGGGCTAGCAGTTGAGTGATTTCATCGCCTTGATGACATCTTTGGGCTAATATTGATTAGCGCGCTAGAGGTTAAAAGTAGCGCGCTAATTGCCCCTGACAGTTCAAAAATCAGCAATGTTCAAAAATGGCTTAAACACTATAAATGGGTTTAAAACTCTAAGTAACGGTCCAAACTCACTCTACAACTTATCAAACAACTCCAGGGAACTAAGGGAAGATCTCAAGAGTTTGGGAACACATTTGGAAGTGTCGAAAGATCGGATAGGCTAGGATAAGCGTTGTGAATTGTAAGTAAAGCTGTGAGAATTCTATATTTCATTTCATTGACTCTTATCATTTTACGGTCTATTTGTAGACATTGCTACTTGTGATCTCACATCATGTTGTTCTTGTGTCTATTCATGATTGAATATTGTGACATGATGCCTTGTACAGTGTTTCATTGATTCCAATTTCTACTATTGATGTTATTCTTGATAGATAGTTGAACAAATGCATGCTATTGAGATAAGTTGAATTGGATTGGACTTGTATTCTATTTCTCATGGGCTTTGTAGTCTAACTAGTTTTGAAATCCTAGAGAATTGGATCTTTGAAAACTAAAGTAGGGATTATCTAGTTTCCATTGCACGAGAGATGCGCGGTTCACAGGGACATGGGTCTATTGGGGCTTCGACGCTCACCACTACACTTACGCGGCACACTAGACATGGGACTCGAGGTGGTCGGCGAGAATGAGATAGATGATGTATATGCGTAGAGCACAACTCCGCAATTTGTACGAAATATGTTAAGCGCGACTCCATAATAGGTGATAGTTCTCACTGTAGCCAGGAGGACGTAGATCATCTCGACTTGCTTTGTGTTAGTTTATACATTTTTAAGCTGTGGTATTTAATTGCATTACTTGATTTAGCAATTCTTTCGCTACTTTATGCTTTTAAATACCATTCTTATATTTTGGAAATGTGGCATAGAATTCTCCAGTTATTACTTAAATATTAATATACTCATCATCTAGTTTGTGACGGTAGGTGTAGGTGCATAGCAACAATGAGGCGAATAGGGAAGGAGAAGATCGACTACTTCCTTTGAGCATTTCGGCGATTCTCTATCTCACTTTTGTATGATTCGACTTTTGATGTATTATTATTGTTTATGTTTTTCTTTGTACATTTTGGGTTCTACATTAGGTTGAGTGTATAGTTCCCATTTTTTAGACTCATATATATACATGCATGTGATCTTTGTATTTTCACTGGTTTTCACGCTTATGATTTTGAATAATAAAAGCTTACGCATAATCTTTAAATTATGTAAGAATATTAAAATGATAAAAGAAAATTAATCAACTCTCAGATTTAATAATATCTGAACACGTGTATTGAAGAATATAGGGACAAAAGGCTGACTAATACGTAATTAAGTCTTATGTGATTAGGATTAAGGCTTGATTACGGGATTAGGCTGGGCAGTGCCCTCTTTAGAAGTAGGGGTCGTCACAGTCGTAGCGCCTATACTGACTACATGATAACCAATGTCTGGCCTAAGTCCATCACCGAAGTGGTACGCATCCTCGAAGTCATCTCTCACCAAGTCTCCGAAAAACTGTCTCAGATAATCGTATCTATTCATGTAATGCATCACGGGTTCCTCTACTCCCTGCCTCAGTTTCATGAATATCCTTCTCAACCTCTTCATTACTGAAGGCGAAAAGTAATGCTGATAGAACATTTGCTTGAAAGCATTTCATATCTCAAACTCTCCATGAGTAGCTACTGTTATACGCCACCAAACATCGACTTCTCTCGAGAGAGTATACGATGAGATCTCTGACCAAAGTCTATCCTCGATCTTCAGTATCCTATAAAGCTTTTCCTGAGAAAGAATATATTTCTCAATCTTCTAAAAATCCATTACTCCGTTGAAGTAGGATGGCTTGAGTCTGATGAAGTCCTTTACAAGCTAAACTTCAACTGATGTGCTAAAGGTTGTGGGCGTGGGAGACGGTACTACCTCGGCTGTCTCCACTATTGGTGCGGTCACGCCAGGAATAGTCTGCATAATCAGCACTGCTAAATCTGTAGTAGGAAGTGTTGGCCCCTGTAGAGTCGGTATAGTAGTCGTAGGAGTCGATGTCGATGCCGGTGGAGCAAAATGGGCTGTCATCAAGGCGATGAAATCGGTCAACTGCGGGCCCTGAGCTGTCACTCGGTCAAACAGCCTTTGTAAATCCTCCGTAATAGTAGGAGGCTGACTACCACTAGTCTCTGCATGTCCTCCCTCTCGCGTATCAGCCATCGAGGTCTGTAAGTGGATAGCGAACCCAAATCAACTTCTACGTGACATAACGCATAAATATATATATACATATAGAAATTAACAAGTACATATAAGAAATCCTCATCTCACTTTCACTCACTTCCCAACTAATGATTTATAGGCAAAGGTTATTTGGTTTCCACAACTAAGTTTATGTTTTATTTGTGTTTATGTCTTACCTATCAAGAAAAATCCTGATTGCTTTGATGCCAAGCTGTGACGGCCCTAGCTTACTAAATAGGGCACCTTGCTTGAGCCAAATCTCGTAATCAAGCCTTAATCCTAACTACGTAAGACTTAATTACATATTAGTCAACCTTTTCGTCCTATATTCTTCGATACACGTGTCTAAATATTATTAGATTTCGAGTTAATTAAAACTTTTTATCATTTTAATATTATCACATAGTTTAAAGGTTGTGCGGAAGCTCTTATTATTCAAAAATCCTAAGTGTGAGAAACCAGGAAAAACAACATCACATGCATGTATATATATCATAAAGATAATAACACAGTATGATTATATGAGTCTCAAAATGGGAAACTTATGCTCGACCCAATATACAACCTAAAATGTACGGTAAAGATATAAACATAATAATACGACAAAAAGTCGAGTCAAACAAAATGAGATAGGTGAGTTGCTGAAATGCTCAAGAAAAGTCACCGATCTTCTCCTTCCCTGGTCTGCTGCTGCTCAACGGACCTACACCCACCGTCACAAACTAGACGGTGAGTATATTGATATTTAAGTAATAACTGAAGAATTTTATGCCACATTTCCAAAATATAAGAAAGGTATTTGAAAGCATAAAGTAGTGAAAGAGTTATTGAATCAAGTAATGCAAGTAAATACCACAGTTAAAAATGTATAGACTGACACAACCTAAGTCGAGATGATCTACGTCCGGTCAGCGGTGAGAACTATCACCTAACCTTTTTCACTACTATATGGAGCCGCACTCAACATACTCCATACAAATAGCGGAGTTGCGCTCTGCGCATATAAATCATCTATCTCATTCTTGTCGACCACCCCAGAGTCCCATACCTCGTGTGTCGCGCAAGTATAATGGTGAGTGCTTAGAAACCCGGTGGACCCATGTCCCAAGTAAATCGTATATCTCTTGTGCAATGAACACTAGAAAATCCATACTTTAGTTTTCAAAGATCAATAGTTCCAAGTCTCTAGGATTTCAAAACTAGTTAAGTTACAAAGCCAAAGGAAATAGAATACAAATCTAATCCATTCCAAGTAATCCCGATAGCATGCTTTTGATCAACTATCTATCAAGAATATCGTCAAGAGTAGAAATTGGAATCAATGAAACATTTCACAAGGCATTATGTCAACAATATTCAAACATGAATAGAAACAAGAACAACATGATGTGAGATAACGAGTAGCAATGTCTACAAATAGACTATAAAATGATAAGAGTCAATAAAATGAAATTTATAATTCTCACATCTTTACTTACAAGTCACAAAGCTTATCATAGCCTATCCGGCCTCCTGACACTCAAAAACGCGTTCCCGAACTCCTGAGATCTCCCCTTAGTTCCCTGGAGTTGTTTGATAGGTTTTAGAGTGGGTTTGGACACCTACTTAGAGTTTTAAAACCATTTATAATGTTTAAGCAATTTTTGAAAATTGCTGATTTTTGTACCGTCACAGCAATTAGCACGCTAATTCTGGAATTAGCGCGTTAATTCCCAACTTAGCGTGCTACCCAGCCTTATCTAGCGTGCTAGATCTCATACCTAGCGCGCTATGTGTCGCAGAACCCAGGATTCTGAACTCAGAATTTCAAGTTTTCTCAACACATAGGCTATGTTAATGCCTATGGAACCTTCATACACTCATTAAGAGTTCCATGACATCAACCACAACATAAAAATAGCAACAAACAACACCAATTTCATGAGTTCATTGTATCTATGCTTATGGTTTGATGAACTTGATCGTCCGCTTCACCAAACCTTCAATGAATTGCTCACCTCTCATTCGCCAAGATCACTCTTCTATGACCTCTTTTCTTTGCTCTCCTTCCTTGCCTAATGATTTTTGATGATAAGTTAGATCAAAAGTTTGACTTATGTGTTTTATAGGTGACTTGATAAGGTTGAACCATGGCCCTTGATCATTTGTGCTCACGTATCTCGAGACTCGACTAGTGGACTACCTTCACACACTTATTCCACAAGTCATGCTTAAGTGACACCAAGAGTTGACTCATTTGACCTCTAAATTGGTGATACGTGTCTCGATGCACATCATGTGGCTATTTGATTTATTTCACTAACTTAGGCTCACTAATTTAATATCAAACATGGCCACATTAAAGCTACTATAAAACCATAGTTAGCTCACATTAAACTTACCCCATAAATCTCTACCTCGATCTCACGTTGACACGCAACTCGATGTACATCTCCACCATCTCGATACCTGTATACTCGTATGAATGACTTAATAGTCTACACATATACAATATACTAGGCATGCATCACAACAAATATAAAATATACCTCAGCCCTCTTGCCTCGGTCAATGGACATATCACGGTGTGGGTCCCACACTACGGGTCGATGATTCTGTTTAAGGAATTAAACACAATTAAAAATTTTGGGCCGTTACATATTATTTGTTATTGTTATTGTTATTGTTATTATTATTACATTATTATCATTATCATTATTGTTATTGTTATTATTATTATTATTATATTTTATTTTTATTTTTTTTGGGGTTCGAATGAAGGTAGAAAGACTTGTAGTGTAAACGAGTACTCATCTTAGTCATCTCCATGCTCACGTAATAATTAATTATGACGTTCATCTTATATTCGCTCCTTGAAGATCAACATTAATGATATTGATTGCATATTTTTCGAGTTCGAGTCCGCACATAATTGAGCACGCTCATAAAGAAATGTCTGGGAGAAGCCAAGGGTGTGGCCTCAAAAGGCCAAAGTACTTTTACACGACCTACCACGCCCCTAGGCGAGGCCTCTCTCGTTTGGGTAGGCAAACCTTGACAAGGCTTTCACTACAAATTGGGCAAGGCCTAGCCACACCTTGGGCCCTCCTCATGTATGCCTTGATCAAGGCTAGAGCACAATATGCTTAAAGTTTAAAGTGTAAGGTTAAGAGTTTAGGATACATTTTATTAGAGGCGGGAACTTGTGCTAGCTCATTTCACAAGAATCATGACCCCCTTAAGTCCTCAAAATTTAATATTAATACTATTATTAATAATTATTATTACAATTATAATTTAAAATCATGAATATTAATTATAAAAATATATTTTCACCATTATTATTATTATTATTATTATTATTATTATTATCATACGCTTTATATAATACCGGAGTGAATGTAAACATAATAATGTGAAACTTTATAATTATATTTATACATTTATAATGTGAAACTTTAATGGATGATTATTGTTATTATTAAAATATTAAAGTAAAATATATTTAATATAATTAAATAGATTTATGTTTTAATATCAAATACTATTAAGAATAAGATTAATAAATAATGTGTAAGGTATATTAGAGAAGTACATCGCGACCATTTTAAAGACAAGTGATCGAGTTCTCAAAGTTCGTCATCGTATTTGTGTGAAGAAAAGGAACTTTGGCGAAAAGCGCCATCCCAGTCGTCGATGACGAACTTTGAGAACTCATGAAATAAAAAACTCATTAAAGGTAAAGTCAAACCAGGATTTAGATTTAGGTTTAATGGAAGGGAATATCTTTTTTTAGGTGACGATTATTATTATTATTATTATTATTATTATTATTATTATTATTTTGTTATTATTATTGTTATTATTATTGTATTTTTAAAAAAATTATGTTATTTCTAATGCAAATTTCGAAAGCGAGACTCAATATGCGGGTTCAAGCATCTCGAGGTGAGATCCACCATCTAGATTCTCATGAATCTTGAGACAAATCAATCTCATCTCCACGTACGTATAGATCTCGAGACAACATCATACCATTTCTTGATCGACACGAGTCCCAATGCATCCTCTTGAAAATACAAATCCAATCTCATCAAAAGTCACGCAGATTGACGGATGACTCATTTATGGAATTTGTAGTCGAGATGACCAATTTGTTCTTCCCCATTTAATGTGACACATTCTCAGGATGTAAAATTCATTTGAGATTGTGGAATTTGTAGTCATATGACTAATTTACCCTTCCTCATTTAATGTGACTCATTCCTTATTTAAAGTTCATTTGAATTTATGGAATTTGTAGTCAAATGACTAATTTACCCTTCCTTATTTAATGTCACTCATTCCCATTTAAAGTTAGTTTGAGACCCTCAAAGAATGTTCCAAATTATGACAACATCTGAGTGCGGACTCAAAGAGTCCAAACAGATTTTTTGTTTCACTTATTTCTTTTAGTTTATTTACCAATACACGAGTCACCCTCACAACCTAATTTGCTCCATGTTGGGGCATGTGCCCTAGGTCAATCTACAAACATTGTTTATCTAATAGTTTTAGTTAATAAAATAAAGGTTTTCATTTGTTGTTTTGTTATAAGTGATTGCATGTTTACTGTAACGACCCAAAAAATCTAACTCGTGCCATGTCAGGGTCGTATGTGGGATCCAGTCGTAGTGATCCATATGTCCAAATCTCGGGTGTAGACAGAGGTATGTTATTTTTGTGTGATGCTTGTATTATTTATTATACAAAAGATTGAATAATTTAAAATAATTAATTTTGGAAATGTGTAGGTAATATCTTACCTCGAGTTTCGTGTCAGTTGGCAGTAGTCGAGGTTGAGATTGGGTTTAATTTGGTGTAAGCTTGGTTAAATATGGCAAGAGAATTAGTTTGTGAGAGTTGGGTATGTCATGGACGAAGTTAAGATTTTTGAGGTTTTTGCGTGACCAAAACCAGTATTTTGGACATTATATGACGATGAACTATTTTGTCGAGAGTTTGATTCAATTCGGTGGAAAACGGGATCGAAAACGACCACCGGAAGTCAAAACACGTCAAAATAGGAATTTCAAGATTTAATAAATAAAAAGAAATTAAGCTGCTGACAAGCAGCTGAGAGTTTATATATAAATATAAAAAAAGAAACAAAATCAATCGATTGATTTGTTTCAACAGAACATTCGTTTCGAACGTTCCCTAAACCCCTCGATTTGGATTTTCGCTCGCGGAGCTCCCGACATCCGATTTTCGCCTGGTTTCTTTTTACAAAATCGTAGAGGATCGCAAGATAGTCAATTCGAGCTAAGTTTTCGCAACAGGAATGAGGTATTCAGCCTGTAATTTGGTAAATTCTTAATGCATGGCATTTTCCTCAATTCAATTTGAGTTATCGTGATTTTTTGATTTCTTTCACGGGGTTGCGATAGAATTGGTAGGAATTGTTGTTAATTGGTATATTGGATTGATTTGCGTCAAATTGGGATAAATTCCACTGACATGGGCTAGGGGTTTTGATGATTTGAATTAATGCAATTCGAGTTGATAACTATTTTTGAGATGTTTTATAGTGATATCGATTTTTATTGGGTTTAGAATGAATTCATTATTAATTTTGATACAATTTGACTCCAAGTCGTGGAAATATTTTGGTGTTGGTATCGAGTGGTTTCGTTACATTTATTATTGAATTTTGAGGATTTAATTGCGAAAATATTGATTTGAAGACATTTTCTAGTTGAAACTAAATAAAGTTTGTCAAGTTGACATGCTATATTAGAAAATTCGTAACTTCTCCATTTGTGATCCGATTTGAGTATTCTTTGAGTCTATGAAAGTAAGTCATGAGTACTACAAGTTCCTTCTTGGTTGTCATGACAAATTATGAGGTTTTCATAGTTAAAACTATAACTCTAGTGGGCTAGTTGATAATACTTTGAAATTATTATAAAGTATTATTTTTAGAAATAGCTATCGAGCGTACTTTTGTCGCGGTATTTGTATGGTTTAAGAGTTTTAAACTAAGGATATTGGACTTGAATTGATACAAAATGATATCATGAAATCTGAGGAATAGATGCGGAGGTTCGAGAACGCATTTTGGAGTGTTGGGAGACCGGATAGGTTAGGAATAAGCATGTGGATCGAGGTAAGTAAACCAGCTAGGAAATGCACAGTATTTCATTTTAAGATACTGAATATTGTTGTTCATTGCTTGTTATCTATTCTTGGAACTCCATTCTAATTGAGTTGTCCGATGGCAAGTGATTCAACGGTGATCCTTGGAAGGAGTGGCTGGCTGAGGTAACATACCAGAGTCATGACCTCGGGATGCACTGCATTGGATACGATTTTGACGGGGTGTGAGTTTTTAGCGATGTTGTTCCTGGAAGTCTCATTATCTCGTGGGTTTAGGGCTTGTGAGTGTACCAAAACCTAGAACCCGAGTCTTGATTTTTTGCCAAGACTCAGCGAATTATTAGTCGGGACTACTTGCGCCTCTCTGTTTGCATCTTTGGACACTCATGTATCAATTGCTTTAAATTTATTTACAGTCTTTTATTTATTCATGCATCCTTATATCTTTCTTGTTATCTACATGAATATGGACTGATTTATTTATTTCGAAATGTTGTTTAGTATCCTACTGGCGTTACTTACCTAGGTTCGTCATTCTTGTGTTTGAGTGAGTGCATATCTGCAGTCAAGTAAGGTAAAGGGGCCAGCACTGGGAGATCTACTTTGAGGACTTTGAAGCGGCCTTTCCCCTCGCATTTTTTGTAGGTTTTGTATTACTTACGTATATTGATTTTTATCACATGGGGTATATGGGTTTTGCGAGACACTTTGGAACAGGTATATGATATGATTTCTCTCTCTTTTGGGTTATTATACATGTTAACAGTGTAGGCAGGGTTTCCACATTCTAAGTTGTACTAACTGATGTGTGTAGAGTTGTTTAGATTTGTTTAAGTTTAAAAATTGCTTCAGCATAACCATGGATAACTTACAAGTTTGAAAATGTAATGATAAAATGGTTAGGAAGGCTGACTAGGCTTGTGTTGACTCGCGAGGATTGACTCGGGATCCACTTAAGTTTAGGTCGCGCGGGACCCAGTTTGGGTAGTGGAGCTGGGGTCGTCACAGTTGTTATCAGAGCATCGGTTTAGATAAGAGCTAAGTAGACTTAAGAATAAACCACAACCAACATAAGACACAAATCAATAATAGAGTTAGGACAAGGTTGAAACTTAGAGTGGAACCCTATGATCTTGACTTAAGTCTTAGTTGGGAAGTGAGGAGAGTTGGGGAAATTAAAATTGGACTATATGAGCTATTTGATGTATTGTATATTACTACTATCGATAGGTACATCCTAATCGAGAAATCGCATTCTTTGCAGATTGCAATGGCCGATCAGCTTGAGATCAGTAATACCGGTCCGAGTGACGTTCATGAGAGGTTGGATGAGATGTCCCAGCTGGTCACCTCACATTGCCAGCAACTTCAGTAGATTCTCCAACTGTTGAGGACACAGGCTGCACCATCACCTTCTATATCTGCGCATGGCACACTTTGTCACTCGGGGGCGGGAGTGCACGAGACGTGCGGGCCAATGTTACGACTCCTACAGCATCGACTAGACCGGTGACTAATAAGGGAGTTCAGGTTCAGGTTGAGAGAGTACCACCTACACATGATACATCGGCAGAGGATACGTCAAGTTCGCCCACTGATGCGAGTACTCTGGCGACGGCTGAGGCGAGGCAGTCTTATGAGTTTCAGAGACATCATACAGAGAAATCTCACGGTGGTACGGATATCGGAGTGGCAGAGAAGTTCATGAGGAGCCATGAAAAGATCACTGATGTCTTGGCTACACTTGATCATATGAGGCGAGCATCTCATCGGCTTCATTGTTCGAGAGAGGCGATGTTTGGTGGCGTAGCATGGTGGCTATAAAGGAAGCCCAAAGGCTGGGCTGAGTTCAAGGAAAGGTTTAACAAAAGTATTTCCCTCTGCGATCGGGAACATGAAGAGGATCGAGTTTCAAAACATCAAACGAGCGACGGATGAGACGGTGATGCAATATATGGGTCGATATTTGCGGTTGATAGACTATGTCGGAGGCATCGATGATACGGACGTATTGTGGGACCTACTACTTTGTGAATGGCACTGTTGAGTGAGATCGGGTCTTTGGTGGTGACCACGGCTCCGGGGACTTTACAAGAGGCATACGAGAGGAGTACGGCTAGTGAGACCTTTTTGAGCATGTGCCTTTGGTGCGGTAGTCACAGCTCCACCACCATCACAGTTAGAAGTCAGACCTGGAGATGACGGGAGAAGGAAGAGATCTAGACAGTGGAGATCGAGAAACCGAGCTCAGAATGTGTGGTATGTTGCATCTCCACCATATACGACGCGTATTGCGCCAATACCATCTGCTCCAGTAGAGAGTTATATCATCACACCACGGTGCCCGGCATCGTCGGAGTTCTCGGCGACGAGCGATATCGAAGAGGCTGAGGCGTGCGATGGCGATGGCGAGCGAGCGGTGGTCGAAGCAAAGGTATGGACGGGGACAGAGTGTTCCATCTGGATCGGGATCTCAGCGTACTTGTTGGGAGTGTGGACAGCCAGGTCACTTCGCCAGTACGTATCCGCGATTGGCGAGAGAGAGCGACCACAACAGAGCGAGGGAGCGAGTTCATGTTGTTTCGCGCGAGATCATTGCTACCGTAACTTTGATAAAAGGTATGTTTTATATTCGCAGTCGTTTTATGTACACTATGTTAAATTTCGGTGCTACAATATATTTTATTTTCGGTCGCTTGGTCGATGAGTTGGGTTTGAGACCCACTAGACTAGAGAGGCTGACGGACAGTCAAAGAGACTGATTCACATTCTCGCGGATATACTGAGGATGTGTGTGTTAGAGACGGTGGACCAGGTCAATGGTACCAGACTTGCCAAACATGTGTACTTAAACCCCCAGGGTGTGTGTTCTAGTCTAGAGAGGTGAAAGACTGTTCCCAATATATGTTTCAAGGATGTTACCCTGGCATATATTGGGGGGAGGACATAGATGGTGTGGGTAGTCCCATACTACCTGGAGGTCTCAGAGGAGCCAGTGCGTCTCGGAGGATCCCAGCCCAGAGTAGGGTATGGCCTTGGGCCTTCACAAAAAAAAAAAAAAAAAAAAAAAAAAAAAAAAAAAAAAAAAATCTTTCTTTGTGAATTGCTTCAATTTGAGGACGAAATTCTAATTAGTTTGGAAAAGCTATGTAACGACCCTAAAAATCTAACTCGTGCCACGTGCTATGTCAGGTCATATGTGGGATCCACTCGTCGTGATCCGTATGTCCAAATCTCGGGTGTAGACACCGAGGTATTCTATTTTTGTGTAATGCTTGTATTATTTATTATACAAAAGATTGAAAATTTTAAAATAATTAATTTCAAAAATGTGTAGGTAAGATCTTACCTTGAGTTTCGTATCAGTTGGTAGTAGTCGAGGTTGAGATTGGGTTTAATTTGGTGTAAGCTTGGTTAAATATGGCAAGAGAATTGGTTTGTGATAGTTGTGTATGTCAGGGACAAAGTTAATATTTTTGGGGTTTTGGCGTGACCAAAACCAGTATTTTGGACATTTTATGACGATGGACTATTTTGTCGAGAGTTTGGTTCAATTTGGTGGAAAATAGGATCGAGAACGACCACCGGAAGTCAAAACACGTCAAAATAGGAATTTCAAGAATTAATAAATAAAAAGAAATTAAGCTACGAAAAGTAGCGGGGTTTATATATAAATAAAAAAGAAACAAAATCAATCGATTGATTTGTTTCAACGGAACGTTCATTTCGAACGTTCCTAAACCTAGATTTGGGTTTTCGCTTTCGGGGCTCTCGACATCAATTCTACTTGGAGATTTCTTTCGCGAAATCGTAGAGGATCGCATGACGATCTATTCGAGCTAAATTTTAAGTGGCAAAAACGAGGTATTCAGCAAGTAATTTGGTAAATTCTTAATGCATGGCATTTTCCTCAATTCAATTCTAATTATCGTAATTTTTTCGATTTCTTTCGCGGGGTTGCGATAGACATTGGTAGGAATTGTTGTTAATTGGTATATTGGATTGATTTGCGTCAAATTGTGATAAATTTCACTGACGTGGGTTAGGGTTTTAATGATTTGAATTAATGCAATTCAGTTGATAACTTTTTTGGAGATGTTCAATAGTTGATATTGATTTATATTAAGTTTTCGGATGAATTAATTATTAATTTTGATACAATTTGACTCCACTAGCCGTGGAAATATTTTAGGGTTGGTATCGAGTGGTTTCGTTACATTTATTATTGAGTTTTGAGGATTTAATTGCGAAAATATTGATTTGGAGACATTTTCTAGTTGAAACTAAATAAAGTTTGTCAAGTTGACATGCTATATTAGAAAATTTGTAACTTCTCCATTTGTGATCCAATTTTTAGTATTCTTGGAGTCTATGAAAAGTACGTCATGAGTACTACAAGTTCTTTCTTGGTTGTCATGACAAATTATGAGGTTTTAAGAGTTAAAGCTGTAACTACTAGTAGGCTAGTTGATAATACTTTGAAATTATTATAAAGTATTATTTTTAAAAATAGCTTTCAAGCTTACTTTGGTCATGATATTTGTATGGTTTAAGAGTTCTAAACTAAGGATATTGGACTTGAATTGATACTAAATGATATCAGGAAATCTGAGGAAGAGATACGGAGGTTCGAGAACGCGTTTTAGAGTGTTGGGAGGCCGGATAGGTTAGGAATAAGCGTTTGGATCGAGGTAAGTAAACCAGCTAGGAAATGCACAGTATTTCATTTTAAGCTATTTAATATTGTTGTTCATTGCTTGTTATCTATTCTTAGAACTCCATTCTAATTGAGTTGTCCGATGGCAAGTGAGTCAACGATGATCCTTGGAAGGAGTGGCTGGCTGAGGTAACATACCAGAGTCATGACCTCGGGATGCACTGCACTGGATATTGATTTTGACAGGGTGTGAGTTCTTAGCATGGTTGTTCCAGGAAGTCTCACTATCTCGTGGGTTTAGAGTTTGTGAGTGTACCAAGTCCTAGAACCTGAGTCTTGATTTTTTGCCAAGACTCAACGACTTATTAGTCGGGACTACTTGCGCCTCTCTGTTTGCATCTTTGGACACTTATGTATCGATTGCTTTAAATTTACTTACAGTCTTTTATTCATTCATGCGTCCTTATATCTTTCTTGTTATCTGCATGAATATGGACTGATTTATTTATTTCGAAATGTTGTTTAGTATCCTACTTTGGTGTTATTTACAGGCTCATCATTCTGTGTTCGGCGAGTGCGGATCCGCACTTAATCGAGTAAGGGAAATGGGCCAGCACTGGAAGATCTACTTTGAGGACTTTGGAGCGGCCTTTCCCCTCACATTTTTTGTAGGTTTTGTATTACTTACGTATATTGATTTTTATCACATGGGGTATATGAGTTTTACGAGACACTTTGGGACATGTATATGATATGATTTCTCTCTCTTTTGGGTTATTATACATGTTAAAAATGTTAAGCGGGGTTTCCACATTCTAGGTTGTCCTGACTTATGTGTGTAGAGTTGTTTAGATTTGTTTAAGTTTAAAAATTGCTTCCGCATAAACGTGGATAACTTACAAATTTGAATAACTCATTAAAAATGTAATGATAAAATGGTTAGGAAGGCTGACTAGGCTTGCATTGACTCGCGAGGATTGACTCGGGGTCCACGTAAGTTTAGGTCGGGCAGGACCCAGTTTGGGTTGTGGAGCTGGGGCCATCACATTTACCTTATAATAAGATTCATGGGTATTTATTGAAATATCATATATGTCCATAATCGGTCATTTACTTGGAACTATAATCAATTAAGACTAGTATGAATATTGATTGATGATATTGCGTATAATGATATGAATCGAGATCATGAGTACTTGTAAGAAAACAAGGAAGCTGGGCCGACCCGCTATGAGAACACCACATGGATTAAGTCATAGGTATTACTAATTATATTTATATCATTTAGTCATTCGACTTGATATTACGAGAGAATTCAATATTACGATAATAGTGATTTGACATAATCAAACGTTGTCTTTACTTAGAATGATTATAAATATTATAATTGGTTACTATGTGAATAATATGTGAAGGTGGGTAATTGAGATAGAATTTGTCCCTCTCGTATAAATGGAGATATCGAGGTAGATCTCTCGATATGATAAACTAATAATGGTCAAATCCATGTGAATTGATACAATCAATGTCACTATAATGTTTTCAATTTATCTAAAGATCGAGACTAGTACCATTGAACATTAAGAGTGACTTTTTATGCCTTATGTTTAATTAAAGGATATCGCATGACAAAATGATATGATATATGTTATTCATTAAGTTGTATCGATTTTTGATATTCATCATATTTGGGTAGTCATAATGTCTTACTAGAGGCGCTTATGACTTGTGTACCAAAATGATTTTGGCTCACTACCTGACATCGCATGAACCTATTGGGTCACACACATAGAATGAATTTCCTCAATTTCAATTGGTTGAGTAATGAGTTTTATATGATAAAACTCATGACATAAAGCCCTTTTGATTTATTATATGATAACTTATTAATATGGGTGTTTGTGTAATTTGCTTGAATTACATAAATACAATAGTTATATTACAAATAGGTTTTTAAGCGAGCTTATCTACACATATAAATAGAGGTTAAAACACTAAAACGAAATAAGATTTCGTTTTTGCTATTTTCGAGTTCTTTGAATTTTGGGAGAGAAAGAAAAACGTTATATATCTCTATTGGGGCTAGCACTCCAAATTGTGGTCACTGTTCATGTGTGGATTTTCGATAGAGCACGCATGATTGAACGACTTGGAGATCGAACAATCGTAGAAGGAAATCAAGGATTACGATATGGTTAACTTTTGTAGATATGGTTTAATGAGACTTATTTTCGATCATGTTTGAGTTTTTCAAAAACTATTTTGGATTTTTCTTTGCATATGAATCCCAAAACCCAACACTCCATTCATCATATTTGAAAGTGAGACATCGCCTACGTGATTCGAGTCCCTTCCCACTACACCCGATTGTTAGTATAGTGCTTTTGGCTTTTTACGTAAATGTGTAGTAAAACTCGTAAAGATAGAATAAGTATAAAAATTCAAAGACAAGTACGAGTAGCACCAATTGAAACAAAGATTAGGAGAGAGCAATTACAGTGGATTAGTCACATGCAAAGACGGCCTACAAATGCATCTACTAAAAAACTTGACTCAATAGAAATTGAAGAAATTTGACGAGGTAAGGATAGACCAAAGCTAACTTGGGACGCATTAATTATGAAGGATTTGAATGGGTTAGAAAGTTCACCATCAATTGCACTAAATCGAGCACAATGAAGAGTTTGATCCATGTGGCGACCCCGATTAATTTGAGATTGAAGTTATGTTGTTGTTGTTGTTGTTGTTGTTGTAGTACACAAAGTGATTCTCTCAACCTAATTTGCTCCATTCACCATATTTGAAAGCGAGACCTCGCCTATATATGCGATTTGAGTCCCTTCCCACTCCACCCAATTGTTGGTAAAGTATATTTAGTTTTCCACATGGCGTCCAACACCAATCCTACTGACTAATCCACACTCGGATACTATCGAGCCTCATCTAAGAGGCGGTCCTTCCAACCCAATTTTCTCCATTTACAATACTTGAAGTCAAAAACTCACTTAATGAGAACGAGTTATTTACCACTTAAAACCAACCCGTTGGACATTAAAATAACCTTTTGGAATTTTAAATTTAATGGATTTCTAATATAAATTGCAACACGCATACACAAAAAAAGGATAGGTTTGAAATCCTCAAAAAAATTCAAATTACACTACTACAATCTTAAAGGGTGTGAAAAAAAAAAAAAAAAATGGGGTAGTGACGTTGGACGGATCAACGGTTCGATCCTTCGTGGGCAACGACACTGCGTTCAAAAAAGCCGTGGACGACCGGTTCGCGGAGCTCGAGCTGAACCGGGACGGGGTGCTGTCCCGGTCCGAGCTCCGCAAGGCCTTCGAGTCGCTGCAGCTCCTCGAGACCCACTTCGGGATCGACGACGGCACGTCTCCCGAGGAACTCACTCGCCTCTACGTCTCCATCATCGAGAGTTCGACGGGGATCACAACGGCACCATGGATCTCGAGGAGTTCCGCTCTGGGATGAAGCAGGTCTTGCTCGCCATAACAAATGCACTCGTGTCCTCGCCCATTCAGATGGTCATCGATGATGACGATCAGAGCATTCTTAAAGCCGCCGAGGACTACAAGTCGTCCAAGGTTGAACAGCAACGACCATGAAGGTATGTTTATTAGTACGCGGGTCCTGTTCTGTGCGTGATTTGTGTGTTTGAATAAGTCTAATTGTTAAGTGTCCTAGTACTAATAAGGGACCTTACATTAGTACTAATAACTTTGTAAATGACAACTAAACAAACCATTGAGCAGTCCACATATTTATAAAAAAAAATTGTTACATGTTTAGAACTGACTAGTGAGGGTAGTACACTTTTTCTTTAATAGCCTCGGGTACACCAAAATGATGATGGACCTGACTAATCCCTCGAAAGTACTTTATTACCTCCATTAGGGAATCCAAAGGAAAGAAATCGAAGGGAGGAAAGGAATCAAACCCCACACTTTTGATGTGGGGTGGCACAAAATTAAATGTGTTTTTACTAGCAAAGAGAGTCAAACAAAGAATCATGTAGTAAAAATACATGTAACACCAAATTCACCTGCAGCACCAAGCATTAACTGTTGGGGGATTGTTAATGGAAATTCAATTGTAAGCCAACAGCTCCAAAATTGGCCTTAAATTGTGCACAGTGAAAAGAGTATTAGAGCTGAAGACAGCCCAAGAAAATGCTGCCAAGTTTTAGAGAAAGGTAGCAAATGAGACCTCTAAAGAAAGAGATTTCAAATAATTTACCATGTTTAAGAGAGATAAGTCTTCTGATGAGTTGAGAGGCTTAAGCTTCCTTCAATGAAAATAATCACATAGTCTAACAATGGAAGTGGCAGCAACTAAGCATCATTGATGTCATTCAGTAGTGCCTGTCCAAGAGGGGTATAAGGAACAAGGAAATTTTGGAGGAAGCGTGAGCAGTGGTCTGTCATCTATGCTTCCTTGCCACGCCATGCCCAATGCATATCCAAGTGCTCTCGCAACAGGTACTGCGACGGCGTTCCCAACTTGGATGTATCTAAAACAATGCAACACATTAAAACAAAACATCAATAGCTTTATACCATGAGTGTCTGAATGCATGCATATACCAACTTCAAGGACGTTGGGACATTAATATATACTGTAACAGGAGTTGGTATCGTTTGTACCAATTTTTATTGGAATAAAGACCGTGTACATACAAATTTTGATCAAAAGTCAATGAGATCAAAAGGAAAATAGTTTCACAATAACATATAGTAAGAGAAGTTTAATAACAAAATAAAATTAAATTCTAATGAAGTTATGTTTAATAGTAACATATGAAAACTAAAAAAAATCTGTGTTGCGAAAGAATGTCATGTGATTGAACAAATATGATTTTGAATATATCAAAGAAGTACAAGAAAGTCTCAATCCCAAATTAGTTGGGTATACCAAAGAAGTAAATTTTCGGAAATTCATTTCAATCTAAAATGAACTTACCTTTCTTTGATTGGCCCAAGGAGCTTGTAATAATCCGGAAACCCTTGCAATCTCGCATTTTCACGGACTGTTAGGACCCTATCTTGCTCGGGATGCATGATTTTCTGAATAATAAAAGAAAAATTAGAAAGAAACCTCACACACAAAGTTAAGTCGATGAAGTGCAATGGTTACTAGAAAAACCTGATTGTGTGGTTCTGCTCTAGTTACTACAGTGGGAACAGTTTCATCCCACCATAATCGACTAAATGGCCTACATTAACAAATTTAGTTAGTAAATTCCAATCAATGTGATATCACAATTTATCCAATAGTGCCAAAGCTTAATATAAATGTACATTATTTTCAATTGTAAAAAAAAAAAAAGTACTTACTTTGTGAATATCCTCCAATAAAAGACATTGCATAATTCGGAACCTGCAACATGAACACTAATAGTAATTACTTCACTTTTAAAGCAAGAGGTGACAAAAATAATCAAGCTCACTAAAATAATTTACCAAAGGCTTTCCAGAGGGCAAATACATTCTTTCTATCGATTCATCCCATTCTACTTTATTGTCCTGACCAACTGCCACGCCTGGTAAATCCCTAAAGCATGCTCCCTAACACGTCAAAATTGAGAAACATAAGAAGAAAATTACAAAAAATACTGCAAAATAAGCAATTTTACAAATATATTTTCAACAAGATGCTAGGCATACCTTTTTCTTGGGAATCTGACAAACCCTTTGATAGTCATCTTCATTCAGTTGCAATGGTTTGTGATCGTGTAACATAACACTTTCAACTTCCTTTGGGTCGAAAGGTGCAAATGTACAAATCTCTGTCAAGAGATCTCAATCAACATACTAATTCTAAAGAGTCCCATAAGTAACCAATGGGAGAAAGATCAAATAACTTTCGATAATTAAACAAAGGCAAATCACATAATTGTCACCTTAAAGAACTCAATTCCACAATCCACATACCTTTATTCTTAATTTTTATTCACTCGTGTTATGTATTCAAAATTAGTGGTAGAACTTAAACACCTTTCATGTTTTGCATCTGTGTCAAGTAAAAAAATGCTTAACCTTATATTAGAGTTTGTTTATAAAATATAGGTTTCAACTATCAATTACCTTGCCAAGGCAGACGCCTATTTCCCACTAAAGCTATTAAAACATTATCAATGAGTTGTGTCATACACATCTGAACTTATTAAAGAGCACAATTCTATCTTCATAGTTGTATAACCAATACAAATAGACAAAAAGAGATTTGCAAAATAATTAATGCCAAAGATAAAGAAGAAATAAGTAAAGAAACGTAATGTGCAAGCTACACAAAGATAAGATGAAAAAGGGACGAGAAGTTACAATTCAATTAGAATGTTCCTTTAATTGAGCATATAACAGAAAAACTAAAACATACAACGAAGCATAACTAGAATCGCAAAACAATCCTTTATTTGGTCATCCAAAAAAGTTAGTCACTTAAATGTTTCATTCGTGTGTAATAAGTACAAACCAGAGCAAACTACTTTCAGGGCTTCTTTTATTTCAATACAATAGGTTTTAGTTATTATTTTCTTGTTAGGTACTTAAAATCTTAAATGCGTCTTGGAAAGAGGTACTTAAAATCTTAAATGTGTCTTGGAAAGTAGCTCGCTCCCAAGACTTCGAAACAAGAAATTTTGAGTTCTCTATCTTATATATTTATTTTAGTTTATAAAATGAACTAAGAATCAAGCCCATGTACTAGCATAACTAGCTAATCAATAGCAAGAATGATGAGCATACCATGCTTCCTTAGTCGTATTTCCTTTTGAAAGTCTGTTTCAGCAGGCATCGAATAAGACATTTCATCGTGGGTCTCATCGTTAGTGACCTACACATAAAGAACAAAAGTCGTAGGCAAAAATGTATGATAGTTTCTTTTTAATAATTTATTTTATCACCAAACAAATATGCGTTTACATACTGGGGAAGATCGGAGATTGCATCACCAAGAAGTAAAGCTCTCTCTAAGTTTGGACGATGATTCTCCTCATAAGCAACAGCATTATGCTGCATACACATGAATATTGGTAGTTGATATTTCGCATGCAAGGAAGAAAAATCACCAAGAAGTAAGAATAAGCATATACCTCAAATTCATTAGGAATGCCACCACGAACAACCACATCATGTGTAGGTAACGGGAATTGTGGAAGCTTCTATTGAAAGAAAAGAAAAAAAAATTAATTCATAAAAATAAATGGAGGGAATAGCACAATAACAACAATATATCATATAAAAGACTAATATGTTCATATGATATTACCATATCTGTCGAAGCTCCCCAAAAAAATGCACGCATACGGAATTGAGGAAGGCCATAGCAGCCAGCTACCATCATTCCAAGTCTGGTTTGGTATCCAATTGCTACTAGGCGACTTAAAGCGTATCGTCCAAGAAACCCACCAGCAAATTTCAAAATATCAACTACATTCTCCATCAAAACGTATTTCGGTTTCAGGAAGTCAACGATATTCATAAAAACAACAAGTTGTTTATTTTTAGGATCCTCCAAAGGTTCGTCTTTATTTCTGAAACGATTAAATCCACTAATTCCTTGACATGGAGGGCCGCCGCAAATCACATCAACATCACCCTATACAACAAATGTAAAGACAAATGAATGCAATCAAAGCAATCAGCCAACTAAATATGATTAGGACAAGCAATGATGTGAATAAAACACTTCCATGATTAAAAGAAAAAAGGAAAAATCAAAGGAAAATACAAATAATAATACCGGTAAAGGTAGAATGTTTGATCTATATCCACTTGTAACAAAATCCTTTATTTTTCCTTGACATTTACTGAAAAAGAGAACATAAAACATATGATCAACTTGAAAAAACATTAAAAGATAAAAGAAAAAAACAAAGAGAATTTAGTAATCACCTAAGGCCATCAAAAGGTTCCCAAGTGTCGTCACTAGGACCATAACCTTTCCATCTTACCTGGATAACAGAAATAAATAGGTTAACGAGCTTAAAAATATCATCTATCACTTATAATTATGATTCAAGAACAAAGTATGTGACATTAAGATGCAATTGGAGCATAAACAATTCAAAACATATGAGGGGCATGATGCAATTAAAAAACTTAAGCATGGAAAACTAGAAGGAAGAGAAAAAATCAAAACCTCTCATGATAGGCCTCAAAACTCAAAAGAGACCTAAAACACAACTAAGAACACCTACAGTGCACTATTTAAGAGCTAAGACAATGTTAATGCAAGTAAATACAACACTAGTTCTTAATTGATTGTAGCAAAAAGAATCTCATTGAGTATTACCTTGAAGTGTAATCTCTTTTTTCTTGTTTTATTTGGATCACCAAAACATATTCCAACGAGGCTTCCAACTTCAAATTCACCCGAAGGTTTTGGAGTCATCTTCAACAGTTTCATTGTCATCCAAACAAGTAGTTGATGTGAACCTTTTCTTGAAGTTTCAGTCCCTAACAATGAAAACTCTTTACAAAGTCTTTCCCACTCTTTGAGAAGAGTCAAAAACTCATCTGCAGGTTCATTTCTCACCTGGAAATGAAATGACTCAAGTCAACACTTTATTAAAAATAATAGATAATACAATACATAAAAAAGACAACAAAATAATTGCATACTTGAGTTTCAGGGTGATTGAGCTTGAGACTGTCAGCACATGCGTGCTTATTAATGTCAACAGCCCACCTCTATGCAAATGCAACACAAAAAACTAATCAATATTTCACTTAAGCGCTAAAAAATGCTTAAAACTTTATTTCAACTAAGGAAGCTAACTAAAAGGCTTAACTTTGACTTACTGTAATGAGATTTACTCCAGATAAAGAAGCTCCAAGGCATAAGCCAGTTGACATTGCACCGCAACCAGAATACAAGTCTAGCAGCGACAACTCATCTTTCTCATTTTTGCTGACAACAGATAACTCTTGACACTCTTTCTTAACCCCATTTAAGCCCATGTCACAACTTGCCTCACTAGAGATGGTTGAAGAAGATTCAAGACTGGTTCTCGTATTTTCTGATAAGGGACAAGTTTAAAATGTTAGCCACATGAGTGCATTTAGTCATGAAAAAGAAAGGTTAAAAAAACATAATCTAATGATAGTTATATACCTGGTTGCAAATTTTCAATGGTTGAATATGGCACGCCATATTTCATATCATAGAAAAAGTCATATGAAGGCAGAGCAGCTTTCTCAACCTCACCAATCTATTTTTGCAAGAAAGTAAATAGTAATGAATTCAACATCAAAGTTGCAATTTAAATTAGGATAAGAATAGACGAATCAAAAACCATACATTTGGTTGGAGCGAACGATACTAAGTTTGGAAACAAGACATTCGAGAGGGTTGTCATCTTTTATATCGGATTGAAAAACACGTTTTACATCAATCAGATTGGCATGATCCTTTATAACCTGAAACAATTATACATCAATGCATTTATAAAAGATATAGGCAAAATCAAGTAAGGATAAACAAAATAAAATTAAACTTTAATATCAATTGATCTTACTGTGTCTCCAGCTCTATAAAACCACTGAGCAGTGAAGTATAGGTCATTGTCAATAGATTCAACGAACTCCACGATTCTTGCTATGTAATTAGGTTTATTGTCTTCAGCCTGACAAAAATGGGAAAAAATTGATAAAATTGAATGCAAATAATTATAGATACTTGGCACAAGTAAATAAGGCAATAATCAAGTAGGTTTTGACAATCAAAAGAAACAATATGGTTAAGTAATGAGATTGGTTGGTAGAGTTATGTACTTAGACCGGAATGTATTTGAAAATGTTTATTTACAAGGAAGAACTCGAATTCAAATATCAACTAAAACTACAACAATTACAAATTCAGATGGCTGTCAATAATCACTTAGATGCTACTGCAAATACTTTTTCCCTCGAACCTTTTCATATCCCATTCATTAAAGCTGAATTCGACGAGACAAGGGTAGACCAAAGTTAATTTGGGACGCATTAATTAGAAGGGATTCGAATGATTTGGAAAGGTCAACATCAATTGCACTAAATCGAGCTCAATGGAAGAGTTCGACCCATGTAGCCGACCCCAATTAATTTGGGAGTGAGGCTATGTTGTTGTTATTATATTCATTAAAGCTGAAACCCAACTCATTAGTCTTGGCTATGAACTTCAAATTTAACAAGTGGCGATTCGTCGGTATTTTGTACAAAAAACCAATTCCAAACCCTAGATTTCACATTAAGGACTCAAAACTATCTCCAAGTAAAGCAAAAGGTGTTCTTCGGTGAAAAAAAATGCCGTTTTGATCAATCAGGGATATTTTCACCTGAACATGAACATAGTCGTTTAGATTGTACACGATACCGTCGACCTCCGCTTCCAAGTAATGAGCCCTAGCAAGCAACGCATCCTCTTGATCATTCCTCCGCTGCTGCTTCTGAAACCATGTGATCAAAAAATAAATAAAATTCAGCCAAGCAAACCCTAGAAAAAAAAATAAGCCAAATTAGGTCAACAAAACGGACCTTCTCGTATCTATGAGGCCACCTTCGCCGCGCCTCCTCATCCGGAACCGCGGCGCCGACGAATCTACAGCTAACGTCGCGATCCAAACCCTCATCCTTGTTAACCGACGCGCCATTCGAGGAGGACGGATCCGTCGTCCTCGTCCTCTTGGTCTTGCTCGAGCTCTCTTTCTTCTTACTCGCTGATGCGTCGCCGCTGGAGGGATCCGAACCCTTGCTCCCATTGCTTATCTTGCTAGAGATCTCTTCATTTTGAAGATCGAGGATTTTAGGCGCATCCTCTGATCCGTCGTCAGGGCTTGTTTTGGTTCTCTTCGATTGAGTCGTTGTCTTTGCCGATTGCGAAGATCTTCGCTTCTTTGAAGTCATGGTCTGCAGAAATGGAGGATGGACTGAAATGAAGAGGAATGGAGAGTGGGAGATAGAGGGAAAAAAGAGAGGGAAGTGGGCGCCTAAATAGTAAAGATAGGATTTTTTGGAAGCGAGCCTTGGCGGGAAAGATTTCACTGTAGCGCGTTTGAAATTCACTTTTGATTTTATTTTATTTTTTTCGAGGTTTTTGTTTGATTTATATATAAGGAAAATATGCTTTTGTAACTCAATGCAAACGCATACATGTTGGCATCCCTTAATACAGGTAGCAAGTTGTTGTGGTGCATGCAATATTGAAATCTCGAGATGTATTAAAGGCAGACGCGTAGAGTATCAGTCTCGTGTGTGCCATACACAGAGCAAGTTAGCACTTCCCTAAAAATAAGGAAAATGCTTTTGTAACTCAATGCAAACACGTACATGTTGGCATCCCTTTAATTTTCTCATTGTAAGCGCACGCACACATCCCAATATGTATCATATGGATAATGACAAGTATGTGTGGCTCATGCATGTTTTTTAGCAGATATGGGCACCCCACCAATTGATGAGGGCACCCATTTTTTGTCATTATCCCCTCTAAATTACACTTTGATGTAAATGACTATATTGCCCCTTCATATAAACTATTTCCAATCTCACAACCCATTTTCAAACAAATTTTAGGGCACCCCACTACATTGGTTTCTCATCTCAACTTTAAAGACACGTATTTGTTTGTCGACGTGTATCGATTCTTGTGTTTTCACATCATCAGATAGCGAGGTAACAACTTTGTTTTACAACCATATGAAGATTCGAATGAAGCTGTTTTTTTTGTTTAAAAGCAGTGAAATTGATGATTTGGTTTGTCAATGTAGGGTTTGGTAAATTCGACCATTAGAACTTGTTTCGGCTTAAAATGGACGAATGTATTGCAATGGTGCAAGAGAGGAGGTACAAGAAGAGGTATTTGTTGAAATTTATTGTGTTTTTCTGGTTTTCACGTTTTCGATCGAAGTTGCACGGGCGCGATTGTTTCGGCCTCGTAGTACAAGACTTATGGATGAGTGTCGGTAGAAAGACACCGTTACTTATCAGTAAGTCACGGTAAATGCTTTGTGACCAGAAACAAATTGTATAGTCTCGGTATAAAAAGGCGAGACTATTCCTCTTGTCGGTTCTAGTGAACGAAATTTGGTTTCGAGTCGCGGGCACTTCTAGAAAATTTGGATTTTTGGGTTTTTTGGTGAATTTCTTTGCGCATTTTGGTTGAGTCGTAATGTTACAATGCATATTGCGAGGTAATGCGGTTTCAACTTTATTTCCGGACTACAAGGATGTGTTTACTCCTTGTAGGTCATTCTCATCTAGAGAATCGGCTATTTCATGGCTTCAAATGATTGGTCGTGAGAACAAGTTTGTGTTAAGTAACGAAGCACTCGATGCTTGGGAGGATTAAGCGCGGGGAATGGTCAAACTTGCGTGTGAGAGGTCGGTACATATAGGGGAATGTCTGAAAAGCGGGGAAAGCTAAAGTGGCACAACTTGCTTTGACACCAAGAAGCGAAGAAGAAGAGGAAAGCGGGAGGACTCAAGTTTGGTACAAAGAAATGTGGATGCCACTTTCCTTATTAACATCAAGGAAAATGTTGATTCTTTGTGGTATGTCACTGTCATCTGTGGGAGGCACAATCACGACCCCGCCAAAAACTTGGACGGCCACTCATTTGCAAGAAGATTGGATAAGGGTAAGCAGGTGGTTGTGGTGCAGATGACTAAGGGTAATGTGAAGCCAAAAGATATCCTCAGCACGTTGAAGCAAAGAGATGTTAAAAACGTATCGACAATGCGAACAATATATAATGCACGACAAAAATTCCGAAATGAGGATGCGGGTGGGAGGACTCAAATGCAACAACTATTGCACATATTGGAGAATAATAGGTGGATGTCGTGCCATAGGAAGCATCCCGATACGAATATCATCAACGATTTATTTTGGTCACATCTTGATTCAACTAAGTTGTTGCGGTGTTTCCGTCGGTTCTTTCGATGGATTTCACAAAACAAATAGGTATCGAATGCCGTTATTGGAGATTGTTGGCATCACTTCAACGCATTTGACGTTCTCAGTTGGTTTTGCTTTCATATCATCGGAGACTCATGCAAATTATGTTTGGGCACTTGAGAACTTGAGATCCATATTGAATGGGTGGCCTAAACCTGACGTATTTGTTACGGATCGGGAGTTTGACCTTATTAGTGTCATCGAAGAAGTATTTCCATCATCGTCTCGAGGCTTAACTTTGCTCTTGGCACATCAACAAAGTAGTATTGGCCAAGACTAAGAAAATGTTTGGGGATAACGAAGGCTTCGCTCATTTCATGGATAGGTGGACGAGTGTGTTGTATGCTAAGTCGGAGGCCTTATTAGAACTTAGGATGAATGACTTGCGTTGTGAGTTTGGTCATGTGAAGGGTCTTACGATTACTTGGATAACACATGGGTGAAGATCTACAAGGAGAAATTTGTGCGGCATGGACAGATCGAATTATGCACTTTGGGAAACAACGACATAGAGGGTTGAGTCTGCGCATTCCACTTTGAAGCTACATCTTGCAACTTGTGATTAGGCAAATTTTGAGACTTTGTGGAGAGTGGTTGATGGTCTTCTTACGATCAACATAATAACATCAATGCATCATTTGAGCTCGGTTTGAATGTGGTGCAACATGAATATTTTAATGGGTTTTATCGCCAATTGCGTGGTTATGTATCTCAAATGGCGCTTAAGTCAATTAGAAATGAATTGGAACGTGGAGATGATGTTGAACATGACTCTACTTGTTGTGGTTGTGAGATACGTACCACGCATGGTCTTCCTTGTGCACACGAGCTAAACTTTCATAAATTTCTTTGGTTCACCCATCCCTCTCGAGGACATTCATGTGTATTGGCGAAAGTTGAGTATGATACCAAAGAATCATGTGGATCTGGGATGCAGGTACAATGTGAACGATGAGATTGAAAGAGTGTTGCAAAAGTTTCATGCTTGCTTGACGAGGACGATCGCATCGGGATTATTCGACAACTTATGGAGATTAGTCGTCCTTCATCTACACCAGGAGTTGTCTCACTTACAAAAATAAAGACAAAGGGAATGACATCGGGGTCTTCAATTGGAAGTTTGTTGAATAGAGGAAAGAAGATAGGATCAAAGAGGAAACACGATGAAGACGATACTTGACGACAAGATTGCCTAGCGGGTTTGAGTATGTACTATCGACAGAATAGGCTTCTAGTTCGAGAAAGAAGAAAAATAAAGTGGGGCCTAAAATACGTCGTACATGTCGGCGGACCCAAAGTGTATCTAAGATTGGTTATTCTCATTGCATAGAACCGGATTGGTTGCCATATGTTGAGAGCACTATTGATGTGATAAACGATGGTAATTGTGGATATCGGTGTGTTGCCTCAGGGCTTGGACTTCCGATGTCGATGGTTGGAAGATAGTACATAGAAGGATGTTTGATGAGATAATCGGGTATGAAAACTTTTGTGGGAAGTGTTTGGAACGAGTTACGGGAAGGTGAAGCTGACTGTTGTGCATTGTCAGGATAATTATGTTGGTGCCTCTTTTGACGAATGGTTGACACTTCCAGGACATGGGCTGTTAATATCAACGGTCTTTAATGTCATTCTAGTAAACCTCTCGCATGGTAGTTGCTCGACATTTCTTCATCTACGTAATGTCCCACCGTCATCGTTACATAGTCGAATTATCATTGTCATGATTAATGATAGGAATATCCATTGGGTTAGGGTAAGTTTGTACAATTTTTGTGAATTGTGTTTTTCATCTTCGATCATATGATAATAGATTATTGTTCTACTTTGTATTTGACAAGTGAAAATGATTGTGAATGCACCATTTGCCATCATTATATACATCGTGGGAAAGGTATCTTTGAGAGTGCGCTAAAGGTTGGCGTGATGGATTCGTAATTCGAGAAATCGTGACAATTGTAACTTCTCAAGAAGGCACACTTTAAAGTAGTAGATTTAGCTTCGCCTTAGTTATCAATAGTCGTGTTTAACGTTTTAAGTTTTGACGTGTATACTTCAATGTGCCTAGAATCTTTGTGTTCAATAAATATATATCAAAGTTAATTGTTTTATAAGTTTTTAAGTGTATGCTTCTCGGTAAGCTAATATTGATATGTTATGGTTTGTAATTGTGAAAAAATTAACTCTCGGCCAAGCTCGGTCAGTGACTTCACGCATATGTTTCGGCATTCAATAATCGGAAATTAGCCAACCTTCTCGGTATGACACTCCCAAGAGAAATGTTTTGTTATGTAATCTGTTGGTTTGAGATACGACTCGTTGACCGTGCACGACCAATTTGGAGAATTCTCGGTTCCTCAAGGCGAAACTAAACGTTTAGTATCGTTCATGCATAACCGAGACAATATCAAGTTTATTAGCGTAGTTACAATGGGTTATGGTCGATACCTTATTAAGACTACTAGGTTACGACATGATAGAGCCGAGAATTTCACCATGGTCTCGGTTACTACATCACAGAGAATATAATAATTCATGCAATTAGGTCACCTTACGGTATCTTTGGGCAGATATTATGGCATTATTTTCGTCACCAACTAACCGATCTGTGATAGATATTTTCGTTCACATCTAACAGAGACATTACAGATTTTGTTGTCTACATAACTCTCGGTTAGTAGTCAACGAGGCTCATCTGAAGCTCTCGGAGGTACATACCAGGAGAGCTTTTTGAATGTTTCGGTTGTATTGCCAGATAATTTCATCGGTCTCATCTGAAGCGAGACTCTTTTCTTGATCACAAAATGAACATGTTTGTAAAGCCGGAATTATTAAAAACAAATCTCAATACTAACAATAGCACCAAAACATAGACAACGAGTTAAATATTTAATGTAAAAGCTGTACAAGTTCCATAATCCGCCATTCAACATTCAAACAAGTCCAACATTCAAACAACATTATACAAGTTCCTTAATCCAACAAAAACTAAAACGGTAAAAGTTCCATAATCCAACATTCAACAAGTCCCTAATTGCTTTGGCTTCTTCAAATTCTTTCTCTTTGTATTCCTTGCCATGCATTCTCTTTGGGGCGAGCATCGGCAGTTGGCGTGGAGCATTAGCCGGAGTGGAATGTGTAGAAGTGTTATCGTCTTTGGGACTGCCTAGGGCCTGCTTGGGTAGGGGCTGATGTGTCGGTGGCGGCGGCGGTGGTGCCGGTTGCGGTGGTGGTAGTGGTAGTGGTGGTGGTAGGACCGAAACTCCTTCCCGAAAGGAAATTGACGACGTCACTCGCCATTTTCCTCGAGACTCAAACGTACACAACTCCGGCGGGGAGTCCATCCATCGTAATGTCGCGTCCAGCACGCCTATTATCTTGATGAAAACAAAAAGAAGTATGTTAATGTAAAAAATTACGGGTTTTCAAGAAATGTCAAACACTTCTACATAATAACTTATAACACATTCAATACCTCCAATAGCTCATTGTCGGCGATGCTTGTGGCAACCATGTCTTCATCTTCATAGCTCGGGTTGGCGATCACTGGGTGAGACACTTTAAGGAACCAAGGTAGATAGTCCGGTGTAACCAAAAACTCGAAGCTGTGCCTTGTCACCGCGAACTTCGGGAGCCAACAAATGGTTACACCAACGTTCCCAATTGTCTTGTTGGAACCCATGCCATGACGAGTATTTGAGTGCGAGATGGGCCTCGATGTGCTTCCGATGGGCGGTACGGAGGATCTGTTATAGATTGCACGTGACCAAACTATCTCGAGAATCCTCTCGGATGGTAGGGCTCCACCACATCCATGTACTTCAATGTGCCACTATATAGACGGTCATTGCGTGCACAACTCCATTATCCCTGTAATTAACATAAGGGTCCCAGTGACCTAATCAAATATAGACAACCATAATTAGTAACCATAAACTAAATTAAACATTTACCAACAAGATTGGTTAAGTAACTCCTCGCTTGGCGCATGACTTTGTCAACGTTCTCCTAATGGACCCGACCTTGTCAATATTCATCACGGTCTCGTGCTTTTGAATCCATCTACGAGACACGAGGTTGCGCGTAGTCCATGTATTTTGCATTGGGTGTGGCGAGCCGAGTTTGAAATGGTCGTACACCCATCCACTGCAAATACATACAACGTTAGTTAGTGGGAAAATGCAAAACGTAATTCTAATTATTCAAAAAACAATGTAAGTTGATTTAAAAATAAACCTAAAGTAAAGTGAGGTAGCGTCAATCGAGATACTTGTACTACGGTGGTAGACCCAGTGTCGGTACAAGTAGGCTAATGCAATTTGCACCCCATGCATACCTTCCAGCGTCATCCAAATCTTCTAGAAGCTTCAACAACGCAATATATGCCCGAGATCCACTCTTATCCGCAAAAGGGTGCAAGAAAGTAGGTACAAGTACGCTCGAAAGTGTGCATTCTGGGGGATAAGTTGTGTTCCTCGAACCGACTTTGGGGCACAATCGACTCTTCAACCAACATTTTCGCACTATGAGCCCTCGGCGTGATGTTCACTTCATTCCCAAGCATCTTCAATGCTAACCCCAAAGTAGTTTGGACATCAACTTAATCACATCGAGCGAGATTCCTCGGTGTCCCTCGCAAAGTTCTCAAGCTGCAACCACTTTGCCGTCACAAGAATCTTCGGGAGAATGCTCGCATCCTCCGAGGAGATCGACATTTCACTTAGAATGATAAGTGAAATGTGTTCGTCTCCATTGCCACCGCTCCATGAAAGCGAGATATAACCTCCTTGTTAGCCTTGCGGTATGAAGCGATCTATCGGCGTATTCAACCCAGAGGCTGCTTGATGATCCTGCGAAGGCCTCGGTGTCGGGGTGGGACATTGTAAGTCCCATTCTTGGATACGAGTACCAAGTGATTGATACACTTGAGTATCGGGCGATCCTGACAACAAAAAAAACATTTCATCGGGTATATGAAAACCATAAGTTTTTAAGTACTCCATTCAATGAAACTTTATATACCTCATTGCACCAAATCGCTAATGCGACATGATCTTTAAAACTCTTCAGCAATGATCCATCTAAAGGACCACCGGGGAAAGGAGCACACATTTCCAAATGCCCTTGTGACTCGCCACCTCCGGCACTAGTATTCCCACCCACATTACGATCGGTACTAGTGGTGTCTGCCGATCTTGATGAGTCACTACTACTAACTCTGTTGAATGAGCCTCATCTTCGCCTCGGGCAACTACAAGATCTTTTTGTCGACGCGTGTCAATGTTGGAACCCTCATCGTGCGAGTTGAACATTCTTTACAAGATTCCCAACAATCTTTCCCTTTCCCTTCACATCTACCTTCTCTTTCTCTTTCCAATAAGATGCGATCGGGGTCTCAGACCGCCTCCCCACGGTTACCCTCGACACCTCAACACCAACCTCCTCCCTAGTCATCGGGGTTTCGAACTAGCCATACACGATAAGACTACAACATGTAAGCGTACGGGAGCAGAAGCAGTAAAATTCAAAAAGATAAGAACAAAATCTTCCATTTCTATAGTCTTGGTCAAGCGAGTTTGAGAAAACAATTATAATTTCGGTGAAGCGTGTACGAGATAAAACAATTAGTCTCGGTAATGGACAAGCAGAAATTTTTTCATTCTCGATTGTACATCACTGAAAGGAAATCAACTATACACTCTGAATTACTCTCGTGATGTGGTGACCGAGAGCAATCGCAGCGTTACGCTACCTAAAACAATAATACATAAGCATAATCTCGGTTATGGATAATCGAGGCAACAATGTGTCTCTATTACTATGTAATCGAGAGTTTAAGCACAACTAACCTTATACTTAAATCTCGACTAACAATGGCGAGATTGTTAGCATCTTCTCTAACCTATGTGGTCGAGAAAAAGCTGGTTCGCAAATTTGCCAAGCATAATCTCGATTATGGTTAGCAGAGACAACAATGTGTCTCTCGTTACTATGTAGCAGAGACTTTAAGTGCAACTAACCTTAAACTTAAATCTCAGCCATGGTTAGGTGAGATTGTTAGCATCTTCTACGCCTGTGTGGGTGAGAAAAACGAGTTCGCAAATCTGCTAACCTAGCGGACGAACCATACAAAACAAACAAAAATCGAACTATAATCTATCAAAATCGAGTTCAAACATACCTATAAGGCTGAGAAAACGCCTCTGTGAGATTGGAACCCTAAGACCAGGAGCCCTATAACGTACCCAATGCAAACAACTCGAGCTCTCGAATATGGAAGAACACTACTACTTGAATGAGCAACAAGACAAAGGAGATGCTCAAATTGGTTAACAAAAAAGAGAAAAAACGCCTCCTTGTTCGTTTATCGAAATCGAATTTGGTGGTGGGGTGCACTTAGGGGCAATTTCGGGATTTCATTCAAATGTTTTGGGTGCCTTTGGTAAACAACTTGGTGCCTTCAACAGTGGTGTGTCTTCATTAATTGGTGGGGTGCCCATAGCGACGTTTTTTTTTTTTTTTTTTTTTTTTTGGATTTCAAAGGAATTTCATTGAAGTAATGTTCCCAATAACAATTTCAATTACAACATTGCTTGAACATTATCAAGTACATCACTCCAAATCTTAACTCCTTGATGACCTCGCGACGATTTTGCCAATTGATGGGCAACTTCATTTGCTTGTTGATTAATATGTTGAATCCTCCATTCACCATGAGACTTTAGAATAGAGTTCGCTTCCCGCATTGATTATGCCTTGGACTGCTTGGAGTGAGTCAGACTCGATAATCATTCTAGTAACACTTTTCTCGGTTGCCCAACACTCAACGCCTCTTTGATGCCCAATGCTTCAACTTCGGTCGAATTGCAGCGGCTTGTGTAACGACTGTTACTTTAAGCTAGTGATTAGTGTTAATTTAAATTTTAATTGACCCGAGTTAGGCTCGTGGTTAAGTTCATCATACCTCGATTAGTGTGTGCATGGGTTTGTGTGATGATTTGTATTTGTTTGGAATGCTAATTGAATTTATAAGTTGTAGTATAAAAAGAATATTTATATACAAGCCTATAATCAAAAAATAAATAAATAAACAATAAATTACCGGTGCACCAAGTGCGACGAGGGGATCGTGAAATGAATGTGCACACCGAGAATACTCGTAGGCATGTTCGGTGAATTTATTGACGAGAAAATACACGATATATATATATATATATATATATATATATATATATATATATATATATATTATTTATAAGGTGGTTCTTCAATGGAAATTAGAGAAAATACACGATATATACATATTTATAAGGTGGTTCTTCAATGGGAATTAGAAAAATACTCATGACATGGATACCCAATAATAACCATTGATTAACATCGATGTATGCACAACACTTGGGCTTTGAAATTTTTAAAATCCATAACCTTTTCTACCAGTTACACTACCCATAATTAATGAACAACTACTACAAGCATTTAATTCCGGTGCATTAATTATTCAATGAATTATGATTATATATAGAGTAGTACAGACTGCCAAACAATGCATGCACGTTTTGCTTAGTTCACACACGCACATTCACCACTAACACAAATGGGATTCACTTCAACAGCGCTTATACGTGCCATTGCCAAAAAAAAAAAAAAAAAAAAAAAAAAAAAAAATTGGTAATCCCAAACAATTAACTACATATCTTGAAGTTGAACTAGTAACTTATTAAAATTATGCCTCTATATTTCAACAATTTACTACTCTATATACTATAGTCTTAATAAATTATATTATTGGTGAAACATGTGGGACGAACAGTGAACAGTGAACATGTAGGTTCCCTCTTTATTTTTGTTTTTTATTTTTTGTTTTTTTTGTTTTATTATTGTTAGGGTATATATGAGGTACACTGATTAATCCCGGACTCTGAGGAACATAGGACTACAAAGGCGACACCTCTAGCCAAAAGTTTTATAAAATTTTAATTCAACGGGCTCAAACTGAAGACATCTAGTTAAGGGATGAGGTCTAGAGACTCGTACCTTCCCATCACAACCCTCTTTGTTAACAAGTATGTGCGTTCTTGTGTACCAAGAAAAACTTTTTCGAAAGATAATAAATTAAATGCAATTATTTACATTATGAAGTATTATTTATATTATAAAGAAGTAATTTTTTGTAGACGGGGCATTCATTTGCCTCAATCGACTCTTGTGAGATTAATCGAGCTTGAAAATAAATTATACTATGTCATTGGGATGACAACTATTTTTTTTAAATAATTGTCTTGTTTAAATTATATTCTAAATAAATATCTTGTCTAAATGAGTATCTTATCTAACATTGTTTTGTTTCTTAAACTATTTTTTAAAAATAAAAAGTCAATCGTTAACTAAAAGATATTATATATGGGAATTGAAATGTTTTAAAATAATAAAAAAGAAAATGTTTTAAATTTAGACTTTATGCATGTTCATTATATTTATAACTGTAAAATATTACATATAGAAGGTACTCATTTTTTAAAGTTTGCTACATTTAAACTCGTAGTATGACTTTTTTTTTTGAAGTAACATGTACCATGACTTTAATTACTCCTAATGAGTATTTGTAACACACGAAATTCTTGTTTATAATACAATATCTTTTAAAGTTTTACTTTTTTTGGAGATAAATCTTTTTTAAAATATTTTATTTTGTATATATGTATAACTTTATTTTATATACTAGTCGACGTCCCGCGCTTCACGCGCGGGCAAAACCAGAAGTATCAATATATATAAGATAAAATTTAAAAAAATTATTATGTAATTTATGATGTCAAAAAATAATATAAATCCAATTTCTGCTATAAAAAATATATACAATTCAATCAAAAAATAATTTATTTTATATATCTAGTAAGTCGAGTGTTTGGAAAAACCTAACTTTTTACGACTCTAATTAGCACGCAATTATTTTTTGTACTAAAATAATAGCCATTTTATTTTAAATTTGTTTAATTAAAATAGTCGCTTTTATATATTTTCCAATTTTGTTTTTCAAAGAAACCCAACTATTCTAGACATGTAAACGGGGTATGAAACTTACAAGATTTTCCCTAGCAGTACTTGTTGTATGATACTAATACTCATACCTATTTCCTATCCACCACACCTAACCCTACACTTATTATAATTACCAAACTTTTTTCTTATAAAAATCAATGGAAAATGCTAATGTAACTTACTTAAGACACGTCCCATCTACACGGGCGTGTTTGCGCACATCGATGTGGTACCTCGAGATGTGTGCACGCATCGAACGATGTGCAAGAACGTGTGTGTAAATGGGGAACTCAGGGGCCGCCACATTAAGAATCAACCATCGATCTATAAGAATCAACCATGCATTGATAAAAAATAATATATAAAGAACCAATTCATCTATTACAAAACCAAAAACAAAAACAAAAATAAAACAAAAATAAAAATAAAATAAAAGGAAGGCATATTTGAGATATAATCCATTGTCTAAGACAAGCGAGAAGCGGCCATATATAGTGACATGTGGGTATAAAACTAAGGCTGTAATACAATTAAATTGGGACTGACGCAACAAAAATGTTTTAGTATTAATTAATTGAATGTAAATAAATGGGGTGTTTTAATGGAATTAATTGATCATTAATTATTGTATGGTAACTGATATAGCAAGTTACCACATCTAGCTCAAAGTGCAATATAAACCGTTGATTTAATCTAACGGCTATCATTTAAGTTTTCATGCCAACAACAACAACAACAACAACAACATAGCCTCGGTCCCAAATTAAGCTGGGGTGGCTACATGGATCAAACTTTTCCATTGTGCTCGATTAAGCGCAATTGATGGTGAGCTTTTCAAACCATTCAAATCTTTCCTAATTAATGTATCACATGTTACCTTTGGTACGCCATATGTAACGGCCCAAAAATTTGACTTGTGCCACGTGTCGGGCCGGGGTCGAATGTGGGATCTATTCGTCGGAATGCGTATGTACGAATCTCGCGTGGAGACTCCGAGGTAATGTGTAATATCAAAATTTGAGATTAGAATGCTAATTGTTGAGTTGTTTTACGAGTTGGTATACGCGATGAATTTGGTGAGTAGAAAAATGAACGGGGACACGCCTCGAGTCGCGTGAGCGTGGGGCCGAGATAGTGGCTTAATGTGGCTATATTGGCTATAGTGGTTTTAATGTGGTCACATTAAAATCATATACATTGGATATGCATTGTGATGCGTGTGGCGCAGTATCGAGATTGTGAAATGAAGCGGGTTGGTGCCTCGAGATGCGCGCTGCTCAATTTTTAAGAAAAACATAAAAAAATATATATGTGTTTTTGATGTGCCTCGAGCTTCACTCTGCATGAATCTCGAGGACACATTTGTTTACTTAATGAGGAAGAAATAAAAAAGAGAGAAAAACAGATAGAGAGAAAAAAAGAGTGATCAGATAGAAGGAGAGAGAGAGGAAAAGAGAGAGAGAGAGAGACGCGGTGGAGAGACGACGGAAATAGAGAGAGAGGGGAGCGGCACCGGCCAGTGGCGAGGACCGGCGGTGAGGGTGGCCAAAGGAACGGCTCCAGCAGGAGCGGCGCGACCTGCGAGGCCGAGGACGATGGCGGCCAGCTGAGGCAGCAGCTCCCGGACGCGATGTAGTGGCGACTCCGGCGGCGGCTTGGCTGTGCGGAAGTCGCGGCTCGTCGGTGGAACTGCGACGCGGAGGCCGCGTGGGGTGGTGAGGCGCGGAGAGCGGACCACCAGCAGCAGCAGCGAGAAGCACGGCGGATGGACGACCAGCAGCGGCGGACCGGTGGCGCGGACGATGATTCTAGCGCCAGGAGGTGGCGCGGCTGTGACGCCGGCGAGGAGAAACGGCTCCAGCGGCGGCGCGGATGAGCGACATTGGCGGCGCCGGCGAGGACAGAGGCGGCGCCAGCGAGTGGCAGCGATGGCGATAGCGGCGCGGGCGCGGTGAATGGCGTGGAGCAACTGCGCGGTGACGCGTCGTCGGACCGATCGATCCTCGACGAGAGGTGCGACTTCGACAGCTCGATGACGTGGTGGATTCAAACGAGGTTGGAAGGCCATGGTGAGTTTTATGTAAGTAATTTGGTCGTGATTAAATGACTTAGTAAATTAGTCCTAAATGGTACAAATAGATACCGGGGACTTAGGAGGCTACGATCTGATCGGGTGTCGGGTGCGCAAATCGAGGTGTGAGCGGGACGTTTTTTAGGACGAATCGCGATTTCTTGAAGTAAGTAAAACCGGAGATAGGAAATGCACAATAATTCATTTGAGCTTTTATTTTATTGATGTTGTAATGTGTCATTTTCTTGGAATTCCCACTCACTTATGAGTGTCAGGGCCAAGTGAGTCGTATTCGTGTCTTTGATTGGAGTGGTCGTCGATTCGCAGCCGGGGCCATGACCTCGAGTCACTGAGTATTTGGTTGGAATGAGATGTGTTTTATCCAGGGGCGTAGTTGATATCCCTCATTCGCGACGATCTAAAATCTGACGACCGCAGCGTCCTATGACCAGAGTACGCTTGGCGTTGTCGCGACTCTATGCCGACCCCGTGGCACCGCATTTGGTGGTCTTAGACTACTTGGGCACCTCTCTATATTGTTTCCTTTGACACTCATTTCTTGTTGTATTTTCATTGTTTTTACGGTCTTATTATCATGCATTCGATGTATCGTTTTCTTTCTATCGCATGACTTTTAGGCGCTTTATATTATCTTGAATTTGTTTAGATTCTACTAAATTTTACTTACCTATACTCGTCATGCTCGTGTTTGATCGAGTGCGAGTCGCAGAGACGAGTAGCAAAAAGGAAAACTCCATAGCTAGGTAAATCCATTATATTATTATATATACTTGTTTTAACAACAACGGGATTATGGGCATGTAACCGTGTATTTACTCTCCTCGATGATGATATACTTATGCGGGGTTCCACAATTAGGTTGTCTAACTCTTTTACCTTCTTGTTGAGTTATTTAATGTAGTATTGCTTAGCTAAATTGTAAAACTCGAAAGGTATTAATAACTCAACTTAAAACTTTTGAATTTCTGCGATAATGATGGAGTGGAAGGTTGACTAGGTCTGCGTTGACCTTGCGAGCCCGGCTCGGGGGTCCAAGTGGGCTTCGGCGGACGGTGCCCGGTTGTGGGAAATTGGGGCCGTTACACCTACGTCGTCGAATTTCTACGGTTTCTATTGAGTCAAGTTTTCTAGATGGGGGCATTTGTAGGCCGTCTTTGCGGGTGACCAAACCACCGCAGCAGCCCTTCCGTAATCTTTGTATCAATTGATGCTACTCCTACTTGTCTTTGAATTTCTATATTTTTTATTCTATCTTTACGAGTTTTACCACACATCCACCTAAGCATCCTCATTTCGCTACGTTCATTTTATGTAATTGTTGTTGCTTTACCGTGACATTCACTTCCATAGAGCATAGTTGGCCTAATTGATTCTATAAAAATTCCTTTTAACTTAGTAGGAACATTTCGATCACAAATCACCCATGTTGCACTCAGCCATTTCTTTCATCCGGCTTGAATTCTATGTGTGACATCATTTTCAATGTTACCATCATTTTGTATGATTGATCCTAGGTATCTAAAGTGGTTTACGTTGGGAACTTCTACTTCCTATAGTTTTACCACTCCGTCATCTCGATGTCTAGTATTTCTAAACTCACGAGTGCATGTATTCGATTTTCGTCCTACTCGACTTAAAGCCTTTAAATTCTAATGTATTCCTCCAAAGTTCTAATTTCCTATTCACTCCATCTTTAGTTTCATCCACTAAGAAAATATCATCTGCAAATAGCATACTCCATGGTATGTCCTCTTGAATATGTCTAGTTAGTTCATCCATAACTAAAGTAAATAGATATGGGCTTAAGTAGATCCTTGATGTAGTCCTATCGTAATGTGAAATTCTTTTGTAGCTCCTCCAAATGTCTTTATCCTCATTACTACTCCATCATACATATCCTTAATAGTGTCTATGTATCTAGCATGTACTCTTTTCTTTCTAGAACCCACCAAAGAACATCTCTAGGGACCCTATCATATGCTTTTTCTAAATCTACGAATACCATATGAAGATCTTTTTTCTTTTCTCTATATTTTTCTAACAATTGTCTTACAAGGAAAATCGCCTCCATAGTTGACCTTCCAGGCATGAAACCAAATTGGTTCTACGATATTGTTGTTTCTCTCCTTAGCCTATTGTCAATTATCCTCTCCCAAAGTTTCATAGTGTGACTCATAAGTTTAATTCTCCAGGTAGTTTGAGCAACTTTGAATGTCTCCTTTGTTTTTGAAGATTGACACAAACGTGCTTCTTCTCCAATCCATTGGCATCCGTTTTGATTTTAGAATTTTATTGAAAAGTTTTGTTAACCAAGTCAATCCAATTTCTCCTAAGCATTCCCAAACCTCTGGGTATTTCATATGGGCCACATGCTTTCCCTATTTTCATTCTTTTCAATGCCTCTTTAACTTCTACAATTCTAATATTGCGTGTATAGTTTACATTTCTTTCTTGGTGTGGGTTTTCATATATTATAGTATCAATTTAGCCATCATTAAATAAACTATCGAAGTAACTTCTCAATCTCTCCTTAATATCCTCCTCGCGCGTTAAAACATTTTGATTTTCGTCCTTAATACATCTTACATGACTCGAGTCTTGTTTCTTTTTATCTCTTAATTTGGCTAGCCTATATATATATTTTTTCGCCATCTCTATTACCTAACCTTGTATATAGATCTTTCATGAAATTTGTTTTAACTTGTTTTCTAGCTTCTCTATATTGATTGTACACATCTTCATCTTGACACTTATGTATTTTCCTATACATCTCTCTTTTAGTCTTAATTGCTAGTTGGACATCCTCGTTCCACCACTATGTTATGTTTCCTTCTTTGGTGGTCTCAAGCCTTTAGATATACCTAATACGTTTGATCACACTCTCCTTATGCAATTACTCATTTCTAGCCACATTGTATTAGCATCTAAGTCAATATTCCAAACATTTTCCTTTAGTAGTTTTTCTCTAAACTCTACTTGTTTACTATGTTTTAGGTTCCACCACTTTATTCTAGGGTAACTCTTTTATTCATATTATGTCGTCGTGTTAGCTTAATATCAAATACTACTAACTTATGTTGGGTAGTAAGTGCTTCACCAGGTATTACTTTGCAGTCTCTACATATTTTTCTATCTATTTTTCTAGTGTCGCTAGGTGGGAACGCCCCAACGTTTAAGTTTCCATGCCATGGGAATTAATTTGATTCTCATGGTAGAAGCACCCATATTTATATAGTTGATATATAAATATATATTAAAACTATAAGTTTGATTTTAATTATATGGATCGTTGGATCGTCTCGAGATGAGCGTAAGTGTTAATGGTGTCAAAATGCGTGTCAGTTTAAAGAATGTCATTTTAACACATCAATCACTTGATTAGCCTCAAGATAGCTTGATGCGTATCTCGAAAAAATTCATATATTTAAATAAAAAACCTTCATTCTTATCCTCGATTCATAGATTGATCAAAAGAAAGAAAAAAATAATTGAGGGTTTTGATCTTAAGAAATCGATCAGGGAGTTGTTGCAACGTGATTTGAAGAGCTTAAACAACTAGAAATCCATATATCATCACATTAGTAAGTTTGGTTTTTGAGTTTGAAGTTGAGTTCATAGGTAAGCGATGATTTCTTGTAAATTGTTGTTTTTATTGATTGAAAATGAGTTGTTACCTTACTAGATGTCCTCCACGATGATTTGCGAGTGTGTTTGAGGTTGTTTTAATGATTTGGTAATGAAATAGTGGCTGGTCTTTGCCCTATTCACTATCGAGACAAGTCTGAGGTGGAGCGCACTCCAACTAGCAGAGAGGAACGCGCTCCCTTCATTAATTGGGATGAACTCGGTTGATAGAGCGCGCCTCACCAATTGAGGGAGCGCGCTCCAACCCCAAAAAAAATAACAATTACGTTGTAATTTAGTTAAAATTTCATAAGGTCTTAGGGACTAACTTATGGCTTCTAAACATAAGGTATTGGACCAATATTGATCACAAATGATTTATGATAGGTGTTGGAACATAGGAAAGCGTGAATGAGTTGAAAACTTAGAAAGTTTGAAACGAAAACTTGAATCGAGGTAAATATGGATTCGCTTATTTATCAATATTGTCTAGATATCTTTGGTATATGTAGTTCATATAGTTTATGGGTGAAATGGGAGACTATGTATAGTGTGATGTTTTTAATAAATGGAAAATGATGTTTAATGTGATTCACGAGAGTAAGTTCTAGGAACGATACCAGGTTATATAGGATACGGGGTTAATCTCCTACCTATATGTAACTTCTTACTTAGTTAGATAGGTTGCGTGGATGTGACATTCGAGAATTTTATAAACTTGATTATGTGTCTAATTAAGTATTTTTTGATTTAATTTGAGATTTAGGTATACGAGAGTGGGACCCATGTTACAAATCGGAGATAATAAATTTTAATATTATACACTATTTCGACACGAAATAAGGTTAAGTAGAGTGTATACGCGGTGTCCAGTGAATTCGGAGCGCATTGGAGAATTTTCTCCAATCTTGATAATTTTTGGATATTGTCTCGAGATACATGTTGACACGAGTTCAGTAGAAGTTTAAATGTCGACCTGAGCAACTATTTCGAGTTTCGCAAAAAATATTTACTAGCAAGTTTGAAAATTCAAATTTTGGACTTTAAATAGACTTAACGAGCTGACATGGGCCACACACCTTATTTGCGTGCAAGACCAGTTGGTTGGAAGTTTTGGAGCCATTTGGTAAATTCTCTAACTTTTGGCAAAATAGGAATATTTTTCGGGGATTTATTTGGACGTAAATTGAAAAAATAATCACGAAATTAGATAAAATAATAAATAAATTGGTGGGCGCCTAGTGACACACGGGGTCGAGGGTGACACGCGTGTGATGTACAATAGTGTGCACGCTTGAGGATGGTCATTGGTGCGCGCGTAGCGAATTTATAGCCGCAAATATATAGGTGTATATGTATTTATATATGTATAATATAGTTTATATATATAAATATATAAATCAATCCTATAGTTTGAATTAAATAAAATATATACATTGGATGCGCCTCGAGATACGCATAGCGTGAGTGTCGAGGAAGAAAAATGTTGGAACGTGATGTTGGTGAAATGATTGGTACATGCCTTGAGATGCGTTCTGGCCAATCTCGAGGAAGATCAACATATAATATAGCAAATACTTAAACCTTTATATTGTCCTTGATATTCGTGCAATATGAATCTCGAGGAAATCTTATATTTATCCAAACCAGATACATCCCCTCTTCAACTTTGTTTTGAAATAAGGATTGACCTTGTAATACGTAGTACGTATCTTGAGAAAGATAAAAAAATTATATTATAGAATGAAAATCATTAGATTAGTCTCTGGTGCGAATCTCAAGGAAATCTAATATATAATTTGCAAACACAACAAAAGCTTCTTCCCTATTTCCATTTCACGCACGAGAGAGATTGATAATGAGGGGATCGAGAGATCGAGATGGAGGGAGAGAGAATGAGAGGAGACCAAGAGAGACTGGGAGATAGGTCTCCATACAAGGTGAGTTTTGGTGTGGTTGTCGTTGATTGTTGTTGCCATGGTTGTTAGGCAGTTAAGGTTGTGATTAATGGAGATGAGATAGGACGGGATCAAAGATGGAGATGGCAGGGGTCATCTCCCCTGCCCAAACTCATCTTGGGATTGGGTTACATCCAACCCCGATTAAAAAAAATGTCTTCACTATTGAAACATGGGCTGTTTTGTGAGGAAGAATAAGATGAGGTTTGACCAGACCAGGACCAAACCAGAGTCGATTTAGTTGTTGAGCCGTCCGGTTCAAGGGTCAAACCCCAATTAAAAAGAAAAGAGGAGAAAAATGCTAGAAATTCATAAAAATTCAGAAAAAATATATATTTGAGCCAAATAAATTGAAATTGTGTATTTCTATGAAAAATGAGGAATTTGGGTTTTTCTTGACAATTTATACTGGGTATTTCCTCGTAGCGCGTGCTACAGTACCCGAAAATATCAAAAATTTGGAAAATTATTTTAAAGTCTAGTCAAGGGTAATTTTAGATTCTGAATCACAATTTGGAGTCAAATTTGAGATCTGGACCAAGGAGTGGATTTAGAGGGATTATGACATTTTCGAGTTGTCGAAAAGAGATATATATATATATATATATAATTGGAAAAAACATATTTAAGCATAGACAACATAATTTTCGATACTAAACAATAATTTTGAGTCAAAAATGAAGTTCGGGCATCGGAGAATTTATTTTGGAAGGATTTTAGGGGTTTTGGGACGTGATTGGGTTAAATTAAATTGGAAATAATTGAAAAAAATGGTGAAATTATTGTAGAGGCTTACAAAACGTATTAATGGATTGTAGGACCGCGATTGGAGCAGTGTGGATTAGTTTACCGACTCGGAACGTAAGGGAGTTGCGATAGCGCATTTGTAAGGTTAAGTAAATCCACTTGTAACCTTTACATTGTATGATTATAATTTCGTATAAATTGTATTGATCCTTAATATTTCATTTTTGTTGTACATGCATACACGAGTTAGGAGGATAAGGTAATTCAAGTTTCCTTATAATGTTTGTCTGATTGTATTACGGGGTAGAACTATTTAGAGTCTACGACTATGTGCACGGGGTATATTAAGGTACTGATTGTATATTACGGGGTGGAACTTATAGTGTCTACACGACTATGTACAAAGTAGAATTATATTATGCTTAAGGGGCTAGAGCCATCGATACTTTGCATCACGTGATTATCATGAGTTCACGTTGAAGCGAGATCATACTTTGATAGACTCGAGGTACGAGACTCGATTGGTTACTCTCTCTCCGCGCATGAGTCCTTATCTGATTGTGGTCGGATAACAAAAAGGGGGTGGATTCACGATTGTATTTAAATTCCTTAGATTATATTCTTCGTTTAATGTCTTGGATTATTATGCATTTGATTATTACATGTGTACCGGACAATGTAGAATTTACTTATCTGACATTATTGAATTGTTATAATTGGATAATGACGGGTTCTAGCAACGACAAAGGAAAGGAAAAGCTTTTTGACAGTATGTGACTTGTTTAGTTCTTTTCTCTATGTATGTATTAGTTTTTGAATATATTATATTGTATAAATGAGTTTTTGGGTTCGAGTGTGATTATGATATTCTTTGGAATATTTGGAACAATTTTAGGATGAATTGAAATAAATTTTGGAATTAAAGTAATGATAGTTTTAGAATTTTGAAAATCTGAGATAGGTTAGAATGAATAAATAATTTTTGTGAATGCAATATATTGTTATGGGTGAATTGTGAGTCCTTCGGCATTTCCACCAAAACTGAGCAGGTTTTGTTGAAGATTTTTGAAGGCCGAAATTTCGGTATAGGCTTAAAAATAGATGAGATGCTGTCGAAAAATTTTTAGAAAATCTTGAGGATAATCCGATCAATCTAAATGAACTTTGATGGTAATGCCATTTATGAATGGAATATAGATGGCTTATCGAATATAATATACTACGATACCAAATTTACTGGACCACCACAACAGAGACGTAGAAGCAAAACAAAGAAAGAACAAAGAAGCGAACACACAAAGAACTACGAACACACAAAAAGGACTCACAAACTGGAAGATAGAAACTAAGTACTCACTCAAAACTCGTTGCCTTCATTATGAATGAAGCGAGTTATTTATAGCTAAAGCGACGCACTATATCGTGAAAAGATAGTCCTACAATTCTTGACATGTATCAAAGCATAAGATGCTTTGTAGATAAAAAAGCAAAAGCAAAAACATAAAAGACAAATCTTTATATTGTAGATCGTAGTCTTTTTGACTTTCTTGACAAACTTTGTCATGATGGGAACAGGATGTGACATAAAGAGAGATCGGATAAGATTCTTGAATGGACAATTTGTATTGATAACGAGGCGAGGCAATAATGGCACTGGAAGCATGGGCTTGATAAGACTTTTGGCATGGGCGGGATGGCGGAAATTCCTGGAAGCATGAGCTTGATAGGATTTTTTGGCATGAGCCTCGCAATATTTTTTTTTATGGTAAGTGATAGAATTCACAATAGTCTTGCATAAGAAGCAAACGAAGCGTTCACCATAATTCGAAATGAACATAATCGGGAAACGGAGAATTTTTGGATAGTCGATGTATATTTTAATACGGGAAATTTGTCCCATTAAGTACCATAGAGCAAGGAGAAGTCGACTTTCATCTTGAGACCAATATAAGGCTTGAGTAGCAAATATGACCAATTGATGTCATTGATAATAAGGATTCCATAAGGTGTCGACGCCATAATTAATGAGCTCGACGAGAAGATAATCAATCAATGGATCTTTGTAGTCTTTGGATTCTTTGGATGGATTACGATGTTTCTCGATTGTCGACTATCGTCATTTATAAGTCAATAAAATCGGGTGCGAGTAGAATGAGCATCGAACTTCGAGAGGATGTTCTTGAGGATGTAGATAGCTTTTCTTCAATAGTTTTGAATTTTTCTTTCATGGCTTGTAATTCTTGTAGAATGTTTTTAGCAATATCGGGGTAATATAGCTGGATTCGAGTACTAGGTTTCTTTGGAGAGAGGCGGGAGTAGTAACGTCCTTATATGTTTTGGTTAAAGATGGATAAGAGGAGGTAAAAATGTCATTGGGAGTTAGTAATTTGGAAGGGGTAACCAAAGGAGTTATGGTATGGTCGGTGATGTAGGAAATATCAAATTTGTCCCACCATTTTACATGGATTTCTTGCGAGAGATAAGTAAGGTTACAATTATTGACTTGAATTTTATGTATACCGTAATTTCATTTGAGGATCCAAGGGATGGTATGCTTGTGAATAAAGCTGGAAAAGGGATAGTTTTTCTTTTCGAATTTGGTTTGTATAATAGAGGGAAAAATGCTTGGTATCGGGCCAAACTTCTCCCACCAAGTTGTCAAGAACCATTTTAGGAGATTGATGCGTAGAGACTTATTGAATGTTATATACCAAGAATGACCACTAGAGGGATCCTTATAGAAAAGGATAACTTTCCAAGCTTTAATGTAATCTTTATAACAAACAGTAATGCGGGAAGTGTTGGGACCAAAGTCATTTGTTGATAAGTATAAGGACATTGTTGGATAACATTACGTGGTGTCCATTCGACCAAGTAATTACCTTTTGAATCTTGAACTTTGAGTAAGCAACTTCTTCGAATTTGGACATTTAAAATGTTCAATAATAACTGATTGAGTTTGAGTAAGTAAAGCTTCATAGAATTTTAAAGACACATTAGGACGAGAGGAAGCAAATGAGAGTTGTGAGGCATAATCATTTTGACTTGAGACTCGAAGGAATGATCAAGTAATTCATGTTCAAGAAGGGTAACTAAATGACGATTGCTATATTTGTATATAGGTTTAGACTATTCAGAAACTTTATTATAGGACATAAAAAGAGGAGAAAATTTATTTGTATAAGATGAGGAAGACAAAATAGATTTGCCTTTGTCACCATAATCTGTATGAGATAAATTTGTGGAGTTATCGAGAAATTCACGAGATAAGAAATCGGGGAAGAGAATTATTTGCACCTTTTATATATTCGATATCAAAGTCGAAAACACTTAAAATCGCTTGCCATCGAGCAAATAAGCTGTTTTGAAACTAAATTTTTAACATCTTTTAAAAGAATTTCCTTTGCAGATTTGCAATCAACGCGAATCAAAAATTGTTTGTTTAAAACATCTCGCTTGAAATTTTTGTACACATGAAACAATTGCTAAAACTTCATTTTTGACAAGTAGCATAATTTTGTTGTGTTTGATTCCAAGGTTTTGAAGTATAACAAACTAATTGTTCATTCCCAGGGGTTTTTTGGAGTAAAATTCGCCATAACCTAAATCGAAGCATCGATTTGTATAATTTTGGAATAATCGGGGTTAGCAATATGTAAACAAGGAAGAGATTTTACTTTAGATTTAATGGTTTGAACGGCTTTAGTATGGGAGAAGTCAAAGGAATTTACTTTCATTTTTAAGAAGTTCTTGTAAAGGTTTGCGATCAAAAAGACTTGATTGCAAAAATCAAGTAAGATAATTTAAACATCAAGAAAACGTTGAACTTGATTTTTATTAGTTAATTGATCAGGAAATTTATCAACAAAATTTATAACACGATTAACAAGAGTGATAGTCGATTTGAAAGTTTGAAACCTAAGAATTGAATAGATGTTTGAAAAAGCTTTATTTTCTTTTGAGATAAAACTAAACCATTTGATAATATGATATGATAAAATGTTGCTAAATGTTTCAGTGTTGATCAATAGATTTGGAGAAAATTAAAATATCATCTATATAAACAAGAATATAGTCATTATAAGGATTAAAAATATCATTCATAATTTTTGAAATTCGAAGATGCATTTTTTTACCAAAGGGCATAACATTCCATTGATATTGACCAAATGGTGTATTAAAGCGAGTTTTATAAAGATCTAAGGGAGCAATTTGGATTTGCCAAAAGCCGGACTTAAGGTCAAATTTTGAAAATATTATACATGATGAAGTTCGTTTAATAAGATCATATTTGTTAGGTAACGGATAGCGAATTGTTTTTAGAACTTTATTAAGCGGTTTATAATTAATGACTAATCTAGGTGCACCTCGTTCTAATTCGGGAGCATTTTCAACATAGAATGCAGTACAACTCCAAGGAGACTTAGAAGGCGCTATTAATTTTTTAGCAATTAGATCTTTTATTTCATTATCGCATAGATTTAATAGTCTAGTATTCATTTGAGAAGGATTTGCTTTTGTTGGAATATGTTTTTCATTAAAATCATCGAGATAAGGAAGAGTAACTTGATGTTTTTTTCTATCCCAGAAAGCGGACGGTATGTCAGAACAACATTGTTTTTGTAATTTTTCTTGAAAAGTAACTATTCGATTTTGAAAAGAAGGTGTATTAATTAATTGATCTGTTTTTAAAAAATTAATTTCGTTTAAAGTAGAAAGCAAATATGTGATTGTTTATTTTCAATTAGATTAACTAATTGATTTAAATATTTTGTTTTAGGAAGTTGAGAAAAAGAAAATAAGATTTCTTTATTATTAATAGTAGTAGAAATACTTTTTGTTGATCTTGAAAATGGTTGAATAAGTTGAAGAAATGGTGTGCCTAATAAAATATCATGTTGAAGATCTTTAACTATTATAAAAGATGTAGGAATACAAATAGATTGATGACATATATGTGCTAAAGGTATTTTATATTTAATAGATGATTTATTTCCTTCATGCAGTTGATATACGACTATTAGTACTTTCACAATATCTAAAAGGAATTAAACCTTCTCTAATACAATTTAAATCGGCAGACTTAATCAATTAATGATAAACATTTGTATTTGAAATCTTCGATAGTTAAAGTAATAGGTGTAAACCATCTTTGATGAACATAATGAGTAAGAGTCTCAATAAAAACGTTATTGTCAAAGCCTTCAAATGTTTGAGAATTGGTATTTTCTAATTGAGTTATTCTATCCTTTAATAATTGTATTTCATTTTTCAAAATATTTATATCTTGTCAGTAACGTAGAAATAGAAGTAAAATTGGGCTTTCTTTTATTAGCTTCTTGTAATAGAGTAGTCATTGAATATTTTGATGGATCTAGACTTATTTGTTTTTTAAATTTGATCTACTGTTTTAAGCGATCATGATCCCTTCTATATTTTCTAAATGATAAGTATCTAATGAAGTAGAAGGCATAGTAGAAAGCTAATTTTGTAAAATCTCAAGTAAAATATTTATATTTTAATGTAGGATCTGAAATCTGTTCACCAATTTCTAAAATAAGTTCTTCATGAGCGAGTTAAAACATTGATTTCGAGAGGAAGAGGAGGAAGTATTTGGAAGATTAGTTGTACAAAGTGGCAATAATCGAATCTGTAGACTCATTTTCTTGTAAGCTATTTGAATCTTTTTATTAGAAGATTTAAAATGACATTTATTTGCATAATGATAAGGTTTTGCGACAATTATAACAAGTATTAGTTTTTGGTTTAGCGGATGGATTTGATTTATACTTATTTCGGGCTCGTCGTTTTGGGCGAGAAGATGTATAATAAGTTTGGTCAGGTTTAGGCTTAAAATACTTTTTTCTACGAGAAGTAGATGGTTTTCTATCAATATCTATATCTTTGCCAAAATCATAACAGAAAGTGCCTAATGATAAATTTTTTGAAGTCTTATCGTTATGAATTTGTCGTTTTAATTTAATGTCATTACATAAAGCTAAACCACTTGTTGAACATATTGTATTAATTTACCATAAGTATGGGATTTGTAATCTAAAACTCCATTATTTTTTTGCCTGATCCAAGTCTTTACAAATTCAACAAAATTGGTTGGTAAACCAAAGAATAAACTTTTCTTTCCAAAATTGGGAATCGATGTGGTAAGTTGATATACTTTAATAATAAAAGTATCTTTATACCATCTAAAATCACTAAGAGTTTTACAACGTAATGAGTGTAATTGATCTCTAATTTTGTCATCGATGGAGGCTAAACTTCCAAGGAAATGCCAAATAATATTGGTAAGTAAGCAAGTAACGCCATTAAATTGTTGTCTTCCTAAATGATCTAATATATAAGTACCATTCTCTTAATTGACAATGTCTAATTTAGCTTGTGGGCTTAGGACAGTATTACCACCAACCATTTAATTGACCAAGAAAGCCGCATTAGCTATAGCTCCAAAGAATATTTACTTCAAAGACATGATCAGCCAGGGCACAGGCTTTAGCATAAATTTGCATGTGATGTAAAACTTCGACTATATTATATTGAGATAAGCCATCTATATTCTATTCATAAATGACATTACCATCAAATTTTTGATAACGTTTTGCTTTTTCTTCAATAACTAAATCATTTGGTGATGGTCTTGTATAATATTTCTTCCGTCGTGGAAATCTATTTGAAAACTTAGAACGGGTTTGAGTTAGGCGATGAATATCATGTATGGATGTTTTCGAATCTATTTCTGTGGATGATGTTTGGGAAGATGAACTAGAGCTACTAGTTAAAGGTTGAATGTTAACTTGAAGGATGAGCTTGATCTAATGTGGCAATAACATGACATTTGTCTTTGGTAACTTGTCTTAGTTGTTTTATCTTTAGAAGAGCCTAGAGCTAAATCACTAATTGTGTAGAAATTTTGTCCATTAATTTAGGAGAATAGGGAGTTTTTGGTTTAAAAGATGGTATTTGATTTTGAGTAGGAAGTAAGGATTTATTTAATAAAATAGGCTCATAAGATGGACGTGTTTTGGTAGCAGTACAAGAGCAATAGGTATTTCGACGCTTTTAAAGTAGATAAATATATATTAGTAAAATTATTTTGTTCAATGATATGATTTAAATCCTTTTTTGTAAGTGGCTCATCAGTAGTAATGTTTGTTTTAAATGGAGTAGCTTTAATATGATCTTTTATGGTTAGAGGAGCTAGTGGAGGATGCTTTTGAACATATTTTTCTCCATTAGTTCCTTCCCAAATAGTATTTATTTTTGAAATTATTAAAGGACATGAATGGGTTAAAAACTCAAAAAACGGAATATTAATTTTATTTTGCGCAATATATTTGAAATATCGTTCACGAAGCAATGCTTGTTGATGTTTTGTACAGAGTTTACAAAATATAGGAGTTAAGGGATGATTCAAAAATTGATGTTTTAATGTTGTATAATCCATGACAAAATTATCTTCATTAATTTACGTAATCATATTTATTCGAAAATCAGCAAAATCATTAATATTAAGCTGTATCATCAATTTGATAAATGGGATAAGCAACTTGTGTAGGTAAACGAGGATTGATTACTTGAGGAGGAGGAGGCACGATGTCGATGGTGGTATAACAGGTTGACTAGAAGAAGGAATATAAGAACATGATCTTCGAGATTGAAAATTTATTTCAACGGTTCCATCATCATGAGTAATTATTGTATCTATTTGATCAGATGTTGGTGCTCTAGCATTTTTAGCATGATTTTGATATGAAATAATCCATGTTTTAGGAATATCGATGTCTTTCCAATTTAATTGTTTTCTATCTATTTTCTTATGCACATATTAGCAAGAAAAATAGTGGATGTACCTTTTTGTAGATTAGAATATGCAACAGCTGGAGTAATAGTATGCATAAGTTTATATAAATTCGATATACTACAACAATATTGGAACAAATTCCTCTAAGTTGAAATCCTTGGGTATAAAAATTTAAAGTTGCAAACTTCATGTGCAAATTGATCATGCAAACTTATTGTGAAATTAGGAAAACAATTGAAGAATATTGGACCTTTAGCTAAACTGCCTTCAATTATGCCTAATAAAGAATCATGAAACTTGCGATGACGTTTATCACGTACTGAAGCTAAAACATAAGTATTTATTCCTAATGAAGTTAAGGGCTTTATGGCTACTTGAATTAATCCTATATGTAAATATTTATAGCGTTCTTTATATCGACTTATTTTTTCAGGAGATATAAGAAATAATTCTTGGCCTTCGTTATCAATGGATTTTGTATCTTTTTCTAGTTTAATAATAAAATCTTGATTTTTTGAAAAAGATCCTTTAAGGTAAACATCAGTTGGCTTGATTTCGGGCATATCCCAATTTTGAAGAGAATGTTCTATATTAGAGTAAGAAATTTCACTTATATTTCTTAAGTCAAGAGTCGAGGTCGGTTTAGAAATCTTGTTTTTTCTTTGGTCGATATCGAGAAGAAGACTCAAATAAGTTAGAAGAGGTTTTTGTAGAAAGTACTCGTTTCATTTTCTTTATCAATTCGCTCATGTTTAAATCACTGATTTTCAAAACGGCTTGGTCAACGACTTCTTGCTAGACTTACCTCATGTTGCTAGACTTGCTACGCGACTAGGAAAGTCGATAATGAAAATCCAGAAAATTTAAACAGAAGAAAATCGATAAAAACGAAGAATACAAATACTTTCAAGAAAACTCAATTAGAGAATGATGGAAGCCCCGAACTCAAGAACCCATGTTGTCTCGGAAGACTCCTCTCGCCGCTGAACGACCATCATGTAGATGCGACCATCACAATTTAATTTCAACCAACCCTCCGCCAGATGAACCCAACTCCTCAGGAGGTTGATCGACCCAACCTTCAGAGCATTACCTGTCCCTGATATGAACTTCATCTCCCTTACAATCAACAGAATAGAGCGAATAGGATCAATGTGAGGGGCTTCCCAGATTTGAAGACCCATTCATAACGCCATCTCCAAGTCAGCCATGTTGTTACTACAAACACGTCAATCCATTCTAAAGTCTCTATGCAAGCAAGAGAACTCCCCGAAAAATTCGACTTAACCCATTTCAAAAAATTCATATTGAAAAAGTGCTCCTTATCTTGCGGCTGTATTAGAAGCTCCCAAATTCCTTTAACTCAGCTCAACAACAACAACAACATAGCCAAATTAAGTCCCAAATTAAAATGGATCAAACTTTTTCATTGTCTTTCGATTAAGTGCGATTGATGGTGAGCTTTGCAAACTATTCAAATCCCTCATAATTAATGAATCTCATGTTAACTTTGCCTTTACCCCTACGCTTGTCAATTTCTACGGTTTATTAGATCAAATTTTTTAGTTGAGGCATTTGTAACCCCAAAATGCGTGTAACATCATTTCCTCCGACCTACCACAATGAGGGCATATTTCAGACACCGCCACTCCTCACTTCGCATACAACTGATTAGTAGCAAGTGTTTGGTGCTTCGGAAGCCATAGAAAAGTCTTGATCCTTTGGGTGCCTTTCCACTTCCAGATTCCATCCCAACGGTCCTCGAACTCCCCTGTGGAATCTGCGGTGATCATCTCATACGTCTTCCTCGTAGAGAACCTTCTACACTTGTCAAAAAGCCATAACAATCGATCCCCACCAGCTGACGCAGAGGGAGAAGGGATGATGTGCAACAAATTAAATACTTCAGGGGGCAAGTTTGCTGACAAACGTCTCCAATCCCATCTACCATCCGAATCTATATAACTATCCACTGTAGCAGAGAGCTCCAAGTTAGAGAGAGGGCTCAAGGCATGGAAATGTAGGGGTCCAATTCCATCTACCCAATTATCCACCCAGAACCTTACTTGAAGTCCATCCCCAACTGACCAAGAAACCCTTTGTTTCATTTAATCCCACACTGACGCCACAACTCGCCAAGTAGAGGAAATTGAGCCCTTAACACAACCATCAAATGCGTCGATCCCATCTTTAAGATATTTGCTATACAACACCCTTGACCATAAAGCACCCTTTGCAAATTCTTGACAAGATGAAGTTCAAGAATTAGTTTGTAAATTCATCATGATGGTAATTTCGGTGAAGTTCGGGCGTTTGAGTTTCAGATTAGGGTTTTTTGAACTTTTTATTATTTTTGGCAAATTATAGGGTTTCTCACCCACCTATTGGATGTACAGTTTTTTTTGCTTGAATAAAAGAATTTGGCTTAACCTTATATCGAGTTCTTCGTGGATTCGTCAACTGGTTGAGAAGATCTCCGCTGCGTCAAGATGCCACCCCAGCTTCACCAATAAGGGACTCATTCATAGCTCTCGCACTTTGAAGCGCCAACCCCCCGATGTTATTTCCTTGACAAACAGTCTCCCATTTCAGCAAATGCATCTTCTCACCAACTGATCAATGTCATCGCATACTGAGATTGGTAGCCTAGCTCTGATTGCATAAGGTAAATTGGTATAGACTGACGACAAGCTGATGTCAAGGTCACAAAGGAAAGTTGCGATGAACTCTATCCAACAAGTCTCTTTCTGATTCGATTCAACATATCATCAATCACATGTCTGGTTACTCTACCATGAATTAACGAAGCCCCTAAGTTAAATATTTCCCCAAGTCCTTCGTGACCATAAAACCAAAGAAAGTTTCATTAAGGGACGTTGGCAGAACTCCGGTTCTGAAGAAGGAATCAACCACCTGCAGTACAGATGTGCCCATTACATCCCATTGTGACTGAAAATAGTGGATTCAACCTATTAGGCCCTGGAGACTTGAGAGTACCCATACTAAATATTGTTGAGCGGACCTCCTCCATTCTGATTGGGCTGTTAAGAAGCAATCTCTCCGTATCATGTAACTGGGGGAAACAATTACTCCATAGTAGTCGTTGATGCTGACTACACTCCTCCACATATAAAATACTATAAAAACCAATGGCCATTTGTTTCAGTTCCTCCCTATCCTCCTTCCATGCATCGATCGCATCTTTGAGTTTCTCGATTCGGTTCTTCATTCTTCTTACTAAAGTTCTAGTGTGGAAGAACCTTGTGTTACGATCTCCATAAAGGACCCAATTTGTTCTCGATTTTTTATGCCATAGCACCTCCTCTTAAAGTAATATGTACTAGTATTCTTCCTTTAGTATTCTCCATCTTTCCACCAAATTCGGGGTATAAGCTAAATCCAGCTTCTTCTCCATACGTTTTAGAGCCATGAATGCCTTAGTTTTCTTGTGATGAACAATCTTAAAGACTTCTCTATTCCTACGAAACGTCTCAGCATTAGTAGAGAAGGGAGTCTCTGGCTTCCAAGTATTCTTAACGAATTGAGAGAAACTTATATGAGTTTAACCAACTCAGCAAACTGCAACTGGATGGGGAGAGGAGCCCTGCAACTTCAACAAGATATGTCGATGGTCCTATTTAATCAGGGGAAAAAGTACATCAATGTTTCTTGAAAGAAAGAGGTCCATGTTTCATTAGCCACCACCATGTCAAGCCGAGTAGTCCTCGAAACCATGTAAATCTAGGTCCTTTGAAGCCCAGGTCCAGAAGTTTACAGTCATCTAAAATTTGTTGGAACTCCCCGCACTTCATCAGATTAGGCTCAGCTCTTCCCATCTTTTCAGATGAGGATAGATAGACGTTAAAGTCGCCCAACATCACCCAGGGAGCATTCATTAACCGAGATCTCCCCAAAAGAAAATCCCATGTTCGGATTAGCATATACTAAAGTATAAGAGCCACAAATCCCTGATCGAAGCTTCCAATTGAAATGAATCCATTGATTCCCAAAGTCTACAATGTCCACCAAAACATTGTCTTCATCCCAAAATAACTACAAGCCTCTAGAAAAACCACAAGCCTCCACAAAGAAGCAGGCATCAAAACCCATTTTCTTTGCCACCTTGACTGTTTTGTCGCCACTTATATGAAGTTCTGCAATAACCAGAAAATCTGGTTTTTGAGACCTTGTCAGCTTCTTAGCACATTTGATAAACAATAGACTACTAGCTCCTTGAGAATTCCAATAGACAATCGACATAAACAATAACTTGGAAGGGAGTGAGAAATACCATAGCTGAAGTCACATTAAGAGAATCCAACTTAGAGGCTGGGCTACTCTCAACAGCTGTATCTTCTTCAACAACCATAGACATCGATAGTAGTTCTTTTTGTACCGCCACTGGAGGGCTAAAAAGAGAGTGTCCGGGGAGGCTCAGGGTTCATGTCCGGATTCGAGAACCGCACTCTCTTCTTGCTTCCCTCAAAAGGTCGATTTGAAAGAGCTGGATTATTCATGAGTGCTGATGAAGTTTCAATCAGCTAGGAAGGCTCATCTGAACTCAACTCCAAGTTCGAAAGATTAGATTGTGGTCTTGTAGTAACTTGATTTGTGCTTTCAACGAGCGGGGCAAGAGGCCCATTTTGCACTACAGACGCCTTGGGCCTGAAAGAGAGCCTTACTCCTCTGGATTGGGTTTGGTCCAGGCATAGGTTTTTAGGATCCGTATTCTGCATATCATTTGGTTTCTTCTTTTGTTACTTTTTATTTCATTTTGAGGGCTCCTTCTTCTGGCTCATAAAGGTAGTCGTTGGGTTATTCATATGGCATGTAGGCCCATCTACCGAATCATTAGTTAGAGAAGGATCTGCCTGCTCCTCAGTCAGCGCCGCAAACCTAGATCCTGAGGGTTTTGACTGCGAATTTCCTTTATTAGATTTTCAGGTAGAATATGTTGTTATTCTTGTTGTAAATTAAGTTGTAAGCCAACTAGAACTTAAGTTGGACTTACCAGAGACTTAAGCATAGAAGGCATAAACTAAGAACTACTAGAACAAGTAGAGAAGAGGAGACAAGAGAGAAGAGAGCTAGAGTTGAGAAATGTAGATTTATATTCCAACATTGGTGTGTAAATTACAATGGGCTTGACACCCTTTATATAGGCCATTTGGTGATGATGATAATTGTACTTATACAATGTGTACAAGTTATACATACACCACAAGTTATACAACACATCACAAGCAACATAGACAATAGATGGAATAGTAGATGTACATCGGAAATGATTACAAGTTACATGAAGTGTGAGAGCCATGTTTGATGTTACAATTCAATGTGAGAGTCATGCTTGACAATGTGATCATTCATAAGCTTTGTTAAAGGGTCATCCAATTTACAACACTCCCCTTGGATGACACTTTGAGAGAATATGTCTCGTTAAAACTGTACTAGAAAAATCTTGTGGGAAAAAATCTAGTATAGGAAAAAGAGTACAATGTTCTCGTCAATCTTGATTTGTAGTATAATATTGTTGATTGCCTCATTAAAAACCTTGCTAGGAAAACCCAGTGGGATAAAACCATAGCTAAGGAAAAGAGTGCAACACATTGATACACTTTGAGAGAATATATATATGCCTCATTAAAACCTTTACTAGAAAAACCCTGTAGGAAAAAAATCTAATATAGGAAAAAAAGTACATTGCTCTCATAATTTTTTTTTTTTTTTATATGGAGTATAATAATGTTAGGATTGCTTCATTAAAAACCTTGCTAGGAAAACCCAGTGGGATAAAACCATAGCAAAGGAAAAAGAGTGCAATACACTAACCAATAACTCATTTTGATTCTCCCCCTCATGTTCACATGGGTGAGACATCTTGTGCATTTTGTTGCACATGGACATCGTTTTCTATATGAACCATTTAATGTTGAAGCATATGATTGTCACTTTTTTGTGTATAGTACTTGCATCAAGTAATTGATTCATAACTTGTTGCTCTTTGAATGATCATTTGAACTTTGAGTTCATATTAATTTATACATGGATCATAATACAACAAATCTAATGCAATTTGATGTGTCTCGAAACAATTTCACGTCATTCCTTTTGAATTGGCTTATATCTCCCCCTAATGGTGGGAGAATTGCTTCATCAAAGTGACAATTAGCAAAACTTGCTATAAATAAATTCTCTTTTAGGGATCCAAAACATCTTATAATATGATTGATGGAGAGTTAAATCAATATAAGTCTCCTATTGATTTGCCTTGAGATAATCTCCAAGTGATAAAAAAAAATCCGATTCGATAAAGGATGTCGTGCGAATTTACAATATTTTCGCATTATTGATGATTATGGATAATCAAATATATATTTCCACATTATGAATGTCATTTGATTTATGACGACATTCATTTTAATGTGTTTTATATATTCAGAAGTTAAAGCCGAAATATTATACTCGATTAAATCATATTCATATAGATAAATTTTCTA